>CM034153.1:231278298-231878298 GCA_019776745.2 Taxus chinensis
AGAATTATATATTCTCATTACTTTTCACTTTAATTTTTATGTATATACCTAAAATATGGAGTAACAACCTATTTAAAAATAGTTAAAATTTATATTAACTAAATAGATTAAGAATGGTTTATGGTTTAAATAAATATTTATAAACACACTATTTAAGAATCATTTTTAGAGGCCTATAACTAATCACAGTGAAGTACTATTAAAATAAGTTAATATATATTCATAAATTTGGAATGCACTCCTTTTGCCGAATATAATAACTTCATAAACATCAAATTTGCATCTTTTAGACATATGTCTAAATATTGGGCTACTTAATAAGACCTCATCATATTTTTAGCAGGAATACTTAGAGAATTGACAATCTAAAAAGCGGGGGAAATGAGAATTTTAATATGAAAAATGCCAATTAAATGATTAACTTTTTTTAAAAAAATTGAAAGATATTCACTTGAATAGCTCTATTTAAAGATCTGGTATTTTCTATAGTTTTAATTCTAGTATAATGTGACGTTCAATTATGACATAAATTAAACAAGATTTTTGAGATTTTTTTAAATTTTAAAGATTCAATTCAAAATAATGATTTCCTACTTAAAAACCAAGCATTGTGCAGATTATTTTGCTGTCCAAGAAGGATACGGCAAACACAAAGCAATAGATTTTTGGAGAATTTGCTATTTGTGGTTACATTGATAGATAAAAAAAAATTAATACATAATATGTGATTCTTCTAAGATCATATTTTTCACTATGTACTGTGATGTCATATGAAGATAAAGAAAAACAATGCACTCCGGTAATCATTTCAGATTTTTATAACAAGAGCTTGCAATCTAGTCATACGTATCCATGAAAGAAAAAGTTTAGCAAGCAGAGAGCATTTTAGAGGCTTACCCGAAGTGGCAGGCTTGTCCGTGTTCTTTACAGTTCGGTACATCTGCATCACGTTCACAAACTGGTCATGACTCTTGATATTTGCAATTTTCTATGTGAAGGTAAAATATAATATTTCTTAGACAGTCTTAAGAGGCAGTGCCAATGAATTTTCCGTTGAAATAAATAATTAGGTAGTACTGGTTCAAAACGAACAAAAACATGGTGGTATTTGTCTCATTATTTCCGGAGAAGTACATGTCAAATAAGTTACCTGTAGATGGCTCTTGACATGCGCCAAGGTGAGATCCTTGACATTCATAAGCTCCAACACTGACTTGGGAGTGGCTCCTGCCGTTCATAATACAAGTTCTACTCATCTTAATCTCCAGACCTAAAAACCAATTTACAGCATTTGCCTAAAAACTTGGGAAGAATAGATGCATACTTTCATGGCCTCCGAGTAGCTCAACTGCATGAACAAAATGGGCATGAAGTGTAGTGGTCCAACGCATTCTTGGAGCTCTCATGCTTCTCTTGCCAGGCAGCTTCGATACGAATCTGGCCGACCTCATCGACGACTGTATATCAGAAATATGGCTCATCGAAGGCCGACTAGTACTGGTGCCACTAAATGCACCCCTCTGATCGGGTCTCATGAACCGCAACGAGTCGAAACTCTCCGAAAGATTCGAATCTGCCTTCAAATCATTGAAGATCCCACTACTTTGAGCACTACTGCTTTCCATATTCCGAATCAGCCTTAGAGACTCTAAATGCTGTACTCTGCCATTAAACTCAAAGCTACCTGGCTGCATAATCGGTAAAAGCCGATTGGCCTGCCCAATTTGCATACCTCTTTCGAGCCCTGACGTAACTAAAACCAGCTTTGGATCCGGGCGTTCCACTCTCTCTGGTCTCAACTGAGGATTCGAGGTCGAAAAACACGAGTTGGGAGAATACACAGGAACCCCTTTTATATAAGGAACCCCTCCAAAGTCTTGAATATGCCTCCGATTGCTTTCAGTGGAAGGAGGGTCGAGGTGGACTAAACTCAAGTTGATAACAGGAGCTCGAGACTTGTTGGTGGCTATGGAGGAAGTATTAGCTGCATTGACACTAACGTTAGCATTACTGTTTGACTTTTGGGAATTTCCCCAAAAATCGAACCCGTGATCCCCATGAGATTGCTCTGCACCACCACCAGTACCTGGTTTACTAGTTGGCAGACTGATGTGCAACGACAAATCTGGAAGGGAGGATGATCCCGCCACATTATTCGAGCCGCCGCTGCTGCTCCCTGCACGCAACCTGCTCTCTGCCATATTTCATAGATCACAGATCCCCCACAAATCTCTTCATGTAATTCTAAAATGGTCTCTCTACCTTACTTTGATTTGGGTATTGGAGAATATGGTATTTCTATGGAATGGGTGGAATTGAATAACGATGAGCACCAACACACACTAATTTAACATTTACAGAGCGGGTATAAAACTGTCACACCATCTCTACCAACGGCATCCATATGAGAATCATGTGATTACCAAAAGAATTGAGAAGCTAGGTTAAAGAGAGGCTTATCCTGAATCCTATATCTGTCGCCTGCCTAAGTCTTCCAGCTGATTAATGTTGACATGGGCATGCCGTATTTGAGGCCTGAGAGAGTGAGAAGAAAGATAACATTAAGAGGACGAGGAGGCGGCAGAAGTACAGCCTTGAATCTTTGGGATAGCTGCCAATCCCCAACAAGAGAGAGAGACGAGCAGAGAGCACAAAATCCATTTAAAACAAGAGGCAGGAACAGACTAAAGGAAGAAAAGAAGAAGAATATGAGTAAAGATGGGCATGGGGGCGATGAAGATGAATAAAAGCGAGGAATAGAGTATTTGTCAGATGGAGACAGTCAGCTCCGCAGCAACTTTATTAAAAAAAGAAAGAAGAAACGCACTCAACAACACGGAGAATACAAATAAAATGGAGTCCGGCGCACCGCAAGTTATCCAGCGGGTCTTAGCCACCAAACATGCTCAAAAACCACACATTTTCCACCCAACTTGCTTCCAAACCAAACACCAATAATAATACAATGCATATTCCTTGAGAGCCTCTGTTTCAATTTGACGCCCGTTTACACTTTCTCCGTAAATTTAGCTGTTAAATATAATTTGCAATTGTTAATAGTAACTCTCTTGCAATGAAGGCTGGCTTTTCGATTTTTATTTTCTATAAAAATAAAAATAAAAATAAAAACCTGCATGAGTGGTCGTCAAATTTAAACGAAACAAAATATTATTTTAGTTGCCTTCATTCTTTTAAGTATACACTATTTCTCTATGGAACACGCGCATCGTATCGTATCGTATTGAGCGCAGATTCGGTGAGTTATAAATACCAAATCGGTGTGGGAATGAATAAAATTGTCCAGTGGTTAGTTTAGCGATCACACGACAATGAAATTAATAGAAAACTATATTATGATAGACTTTTATGCTTTGGAGTCTGGACGAACATTGTAAATATTCTTTTAAATTTATTTGGTTTAAATTACGTATATGTTTTCTAAATCATTGTTTTGCATGGGTGACGATGACGACTCCTTTGATAGTTATATGTAAACTTATTGTATTATTTTATGGGGATCTCGTAAATCTCAAGGATACCACATTAAGTATTATAGGATACCACACCATCAAATTCAATAGTCTTTGTATCCTTTGACTTGCTATCCATTTATAAATTTTTATTTTGAACATCTCATTAACGAGAAAAACAAAGCTTCTACATTTAATTCTCTTACGATCTTATTAACCAATGTTTACAAGGGAATTACCTACTTAACAACTATATTAGTTTATTAACTATGATATTAGAAACTCATGAAATACACCTACATAATTTGCAAATTTATATTTAAAGTTTTGTTGATAAATATGATATATCTTTCGTAATTTAATGTGTTGTTTATTGAAATATTAAAGGTAGTAATTTTTGCATGAAGAATATTAAGTGATGATCTTTAATTATGGGAAAAAAGACGTTTGATTAAAAAATACTATAAATATGGAAAAAAAATAAGGTTGTGGAACTGTTGAAAGTCTTGTAAACAACATTGAAAAAATGAAAATCCTTTTAACTCTGGACTATAAAATCTTAAAAGTGTTCATAATTTAAACTTTTATTTTATAAAATAATAATAAATAATATACATTTTTTCATCATGTATATTAAATTTTTGCAACCAAAAACTACAAGATTTTATATGATTCAATAAAAAATACGGAAAATCTTTATAATCTTATCGTATTTAATAAGTATGGAAATATTATAATAAATAAATTTAACAATATATATAATTTTACTAATATATAAGTGTATACGAAATGTGGAAAATTTTAATTATAATCTACACTTGAAAACATAAAATATGGCCCATAGAGTCACAATTTTCAAGCCTAATAGGTGGCTGTCAATTTTAAAACTTTGGGATGCAACTAAATTTACCTACATAAGTAAAATGATAAAAGTCTAGGTAAAAGCCTAATAGGGGCCTGCTAATTTTTGCAAGGAGGAGGGAGTGACTCGTGAGGACCGAGGTATATTCTAAGACTACTCTTTTGACAGATAATTACCATTGAAAAATAAGCTTGTACCGATGTGGAAAGAAAAATAATAAGTATTGAAATGCAAAACTTTTAGAACTGTCATGTTGAGCGGCGCAGTGGGGCCGGGCTCCGACCGGAAGGCAGAGAAATGTACGTTAAACAAAGTACTCTCTGTCGTCGTAAGAAGGGAAACCGACTGGTGTCCAATGTCCACTGTCCACTTTGTATCACTCACACGGTCAAACCTCTAAAATATAATATAAATTATAATACTTCATTCCACGTGGGGTTACCTTTGTCATGTCACATGCTCTCCTCGTTTTTACGTTGACTAGTTAACTTCCCGAGGCAGCGGTAAAAGGCACGGACCTTTACTTACCACCTTATTATATCGTCATTATTACGTTGCAAATTTAAATTAAAAAACGCTAACCCCACCCCATTGGAAAACCAAATCTGGCAGTGGGCAGTTGGCAGAAAGGGGAATCTGGTGTTACTTAATATATTTATTCGGTGACAAATTTGTTTACGTCGCCCGAGAAGCGCAGGAAAAGGTTTTATGTACGAAAATGGTAAATAAGAAGCGCCTGTCAGGGGTAATTAAATTGTAGCACGAGCTTGTGAAAGGGACAGGACTAGTGGAGCGGGGCAGGGGGCAGGAGCATATAGGCATATATATGATTTGTATCATGATAACATTATGATGAGAATATGATAAGGGGCATGATGACTTGACCACTACTGTTCCATCCATCACTGACAAAACTCTTTAAAGCCTTCAGACGCATTTGCACAGTAATAAATATTCCACTGTGCTCAAATTAATTATTGGGCAGGGAATTGTTTTATTTCGTTAGGTGACGGTGACACACATCCGCATAGGAGACCATCACAATTCCTCTTCCGTCGCTTCTCTTTCTCTCTCTTCCAACATGTACTTGAGTACAGTGCGAGAAGTAGATTGCAAACAGTGGACCGCGTGTTTTACGAATTTCGGAAAGTGGCTTGCTATGGATTTTAGTTTTGACTACCTTGTCGTGGTCCCCTACTATGTATGGGCTTAAATTTGACGGACGAACTTCCGCGTCGGTTAAATTTTTGTCATGTTATTATTACTTGGCAGCTACCCAATAATAAACTTAAGGAAACAACAAAAGATTAAATTTGTATTTTTCATAATTTATTAACGCTATGTTCAGATTTTACCTTTTCATTCTATATGGTCTCATACACACACGAAATTCAATATTAAAAGTAACTTTCTTGAATATTAACAGCTTTTCATTGGAATCAAATCGGTAATAGGGACACCAATACGGACATATAGGGAATTGATAAACATTGGCTCCATCAAATATATATATGTGTGTATGTATATATGTATGTATGTATTATTTTTAAAAATATATTTTTACAATAGAATAAATATTAGCAATTGCATGTGCACAATGCAATGTGAACGCCGAACAGTATATGTTATTTGATTTAGAGGGATATTTTTTACTTTTGTACTTGATGTTGATAAGGCGTGTGATTGATTTTGTAAGTGTGGGAATATAGATGAAGCATTACGTTTAAATATTTTATCTCTACATTTCAAATTTGTTACAAATTCGTTCATATACATTTGCAAATCTTATATATTGATTTGTCAGCTTGCAAATTTGGAGGGTAGAATATGCTGCAAGTATGTTCAACCGTGAAGTAGCTATATCAAGGTGCATCGTACACATTACCAAAATCATTTTTTTTTGCAAAATTTTCAGGTACAAAACATTTTAATGCACCATATTCTGGAGCAATTTGTTTGAAATTAAATTTTCCAAATACAAATCTCTCTTTTGAAAACAGATCAAAGTTTCCATAGTGTGAGGCTTTATTTCAAGATCACTCGATACTTAAATTTTATTGCACACAAAAAGAAACTACCAAACATCTAGATTTGAGTGAAGTTGCTTATTTCTTCATACTCTGGTAAGACATCTGTTTAGATATCTGTAAACAAAGCCTCCTAAAATATACTGCAATCCATTCCTCTAGATTATATTGATACTATCATTTTGAAAGTAAAAACGTGTCATAAAATATATTGAGTTCATTCCTTGATATTTTGAAATTTCTTGAGAACAATTACGAAGCTGAGAGTTATGAATGGACCATACATTTTTAGTGCTAACATGGGCATAACTGCCACACTATTCAAATTTGTAAATTGTTCCAGAGTAAAATATTTCTTGAGAACAATTACAAAGCTGAGAGTTATGAATGGACCATAAAGTTTTAGTACTAACATGGGCAGAACTGCCACACTATACAAATTTGTAAATTGTTCCAAAGTAAAATACAAGCTATTCACACTTCCATGTTTGGTCCCAGTACAAACTTTTCTTACCTTCAAACCAAAGTTCTTAATCTATGGTTTTGACAACCTTAGCAACCAAAAATTCAAGACATTCTTTTATCCCTTAAAAGCATCCTGAACTCTTCCAAATATTATGTGGCTATATTGGAACTAACAAAGACAAAAATCATTAATGAAATGAAAACATTAATCAAAGCACCAAATTGATACCAATGCCTCAACTTGCCAAATTCTTCATTATCACCCAAGTCAAAGGTGTCCCTACTGGCTAGAGTGTCATGGGGAAGATGATTTGGAAAGAAGGTGTACCACTCAATAATTTCTCCATGCCCAAACAAACATTTCAAACAATGCAAGGAAAACCCAAACTATGCCTGGTGAAAAGAAAGATTGATGAAATTACATTAGCAGCATCTCCATAATTATAAATTACTGCTTTTGGAAAGGACATTAATATCTGAGCAGAATCAACCCAAAGATTTTTTATTCAGTTAACATCTCCCATCAAAGATAAAAAAAGGTCTAGGCCAATACACAGAATAAGTTGTGTGGTTTTATAGAGTAAGTATTATCTTGAAAACAATTTAAGGGAAGCATTTCCCATAAGTTTCCACATTTACAAAGAATTTCATCACACTAAAGACTTAACCTGACTTCCAAATGTGATCCATGGTCTTCAACTTCTGCCTAGAGCCTTGAGAATTTCACAACCCATGTATTGAAACTATGCATGTTGGAAACTAATAAAGAAGAAAACCAATGTTGTTGTATTATGTCTATTAAACATTGGCACCATTTCCTAGTTGGCTTTCATTGCAAATAATAGTCCTGCCATTGAGGCTTTCTACAGGAGTGATTTTTGCCTAAATGCCCAAATCTGAACACAGAGAAAACAAACTCATTTTTTTGTGTAATGTGCACTAAACACTGTCACCATCACTTGCCTAAATTTCCATGCAGATAATGGGGCTTTCTACAAGACCAATGTATGCCTAACCCTTGAAGGGCATTCTTTTTGTCATATTATATCCCATCTAGCTCTCTATATATTCTATGCCCCCCCCTATATATATGACCTAAAATACTAGGTAAGAATTATGTTATGTTAAGGTGGCTTCTTGTCTTCTTGTTTATCCAATTGTGGGTCTTCCAACATAAATACAAGATAGGTGCTTGAACAAGAAAGCATCCATGGAAATGAAATTCCATGGTAAGTCCTGCGATTTTTCACAATACCAAAATTTAATTTTGTAATATATTGTCTCCTTATCCATAAAATATTTTGCTTATTCAAAAATTGTATCTTTGGACCTTACTTGCTGAGGATAACAGTTTGGGGAATTTAATCAATTTTAAAAACTGTATGAGAAGAGATCTAATCATGATCTTGGGTTGCAAGAGGTCGTTTGTATGTTGTACATGTTTGTATCAGTTCAATCCTCCAACCAAGTGGAAGTTCATCACAAGATTAATACTGGACCTACTACATTTACGCATTTCCATGTCAACATGACCTGGGATCATGCAAGCAAAGCATTTAAAGAGAACACAAACCTAATAAGCATATTATTCTTATCATTTATTTGTATTATATATCTACAATAAAGTTTATCTTGGTCTGAACTACACACAATGCTCTTTGTCCAATGCAGAAAAAATTCTATCAGCACGAGTTTGGTTGATTTCATTTGATCCAACTATTTTTCTTATGGAACCTTATACGATTAGAGCAGGCAGTAGCATAAGGTAAAGTAAGGCTATAGAGACAAACAAATTGACTTGCTCATTTACTTGTAGAAAGACCAAACCAGGATTTTCTACATGAGACTATAGCCTTAATGGGCCCAAACCTCCATGAAACTATAGTCTGGAGCTATAATAATAGAAGTGCATAAATCAATTAAAAATAATAATTTAGAGACCAATGCACAAGCATACAACAACCAAAGAAATACCAACAAAACAAAATGAAAAAAAATAATTGTGATACTCGTATAATTCATAATAATATTAATTTTTTAAGTAAACAATATAATCCATAGGGGTTTTACATATTATTGGGTACTTCATTAAATGGTAGATTAAGTTTGTAACATCAGGGTCCTTCCATTGACAAGGTTGGAGAGATTCCTCCTAGGATTAGGTGTAATCCCCAAAGGAACATTAATAAAGGGCATATTAGATTATTGCCAGGTTAAATCACAGAGAACAGAGAATGATTGAATTTAAGTGAAATGAAGCCCATATTTTCACACAGTAAACAACACAATACTTACCTCGTACAAATATTGAGCGTAGTTACACAAGATGAGATAATTTGAAGGATTATCCTCAAGCATTCTCTAATAATACTCCTCAATATTTCTATGATCCAGCACCATATCCATCTCCTCCACCACCACCTCAATCAATAGAAATTGGTTTGGAAGTCGAATTTCCACGCGCTCCTCCTATATCTGTGGCAGGATTCATGACATCTTTCCCAAGGCCCCGTGCCATGAACATCTACTCTGCAGACACCATACCCTATTGGTTATGTACAAATATTGCAAAACCCTTCAAACTAATTTCCATCATGCTTTCGATTCCAAAGCTGAATTCTTGCATACTTGATTCCAAAGCATCGACAAAACTTTCCAATATTTCATCTTGATTGACTTCTTCCTTCCCATTGTAGTAACAGGAAAGTGGTGAAATAGATTTGAGGGAGGGTAATCTTTTGCTGGAAGATATCCTGCAATAGCATGGCTTGTTCGAAGAAGAACCAAGGTTTAGGGCAATGCTGCAAAAATTCCTGGAGCTTATTCTCAGAAAATCATGCGAGTCTATTTTTTCACCTTCAACTGCATATTTTTCTACTTGATCTGTCACTGAAATTTGGGTAAAACCATGCAAAAAGGAATTATCTTTGTTCTTTCATTGTTGGTGAAAAAATGAAACACAAATCCTATGCCTTGTGGAGTGAGATACAAAAAAGACCTATATATTCATACAAAGGGGAAAACATTATCAATAGAAATGCAAATCATATAAAAGAACAACACATGTAGAAAAACCCTACCTGATTTACACTTTCTACATCTGCCACCATTGATCAAAGAAAACTGTGAGGACTGGCACAGCGATGGATAGTGCTTTGGTTGGAATCCACGCATATGAATATCTAGTCTAGCATGCATATAGTGAAATGAAACCACATCTAGGTTTATAAATCAAAATAAAAAATATTTTACAAATTTTCTCATGGATCTGATCCCTTATTGAAAAATCCACAAAGAATGATTTTTTGCACAAAAATATGTTTATTGTAGATATATATTCATGTACATATACACAAATGTAACCATGCCATATCGTATCCTACAATCCCTAAAAAAACTGTTGGATTTCTATCTAAGTCCTGGAACTTATGGCAGACATTTATGCTTATGAATTAATGTATATGAAAGCCTTGCTATCTATTCTAGCCCTGTATGATAAAAATGATTATGAGTTGTATGCAATTATTTTCCTTCAACGTCGTCTAATCCTACTATGTAATTTGGGGAGTCTGCTTCTTTACGATGCAATCTCAATGATATCTTTACTTGTATCCTCTTTGGTGAAGGAGATCTAAGGGAATTGGAGAGTTTATAGTACATCACTAACTCGAAACCTGTGGCAGTATATTTTAAGGAAAACAATGTTGCACAGTGATATCAGTGGTTACAAAGAAAGTTGAAGGTTAAGAGAATATTAAGGTGAATGGGGTCTTGAGGATGGTTATTATAGAATCTAAAGGAAAGAGGAAGAGATAATAGGTATTCTAAAGAGTTACAAGTATGCCAATTATTCAAGAGGCACAGGGAAGGATAGTCTAGCAAAGGTGGGTGAATATATGACTTTTGACTGAATTAGATCAAGTTGAGGAAGGAGATGGTTAGATTAGAGGTATAAGGACATGAGTGACTGTTTTTTCAGGTACAGTGAGGTCATAAGGCCAAAATTGGGATTGAATAGAAGGTGAAATATTGAATGTACAGAGCTTGTGAAGCCAATTTTTTTTTATCTCTGTTTCTATAATAATGAGGTTTCTTGGAATATGTTCATGCTTAAACATATTTGTCTTCCTATTATAAACATATTTGTCTTCCCATATTAAAACTGATTCTTTATTTGGTGTACCCTTCTGAAAGACTAATGAGGACACTCTATGTAGTCTTTGGTTAAGTTCTGGTAGAGTTACTGAAGGCAATGACTCAGATGCATCACCATTGAGAAGATTCAAATTATCAAGAGTCTTAGGGAGTGGAGTATTGACCCTTGGGCCTAGAGGTGGGGAAGGCTGAGCAGTTGACTGGTTTCTTGTTGTAATAGTAACCTCCCCTTCAGATTGTATGTGAATTCTCAAAGACCTATGAAATAAGTTTCCATCGTGGTTTTCTACTTCATCTTCTTCTCATTCAATGTTCACTTGAGGGAGTGAAGGAACAGGTGTTTCTTCAGAGGGATTGTAGGATCCAGAAGCAATTGCATCATGCTTTGCAAGAACTTGTTGCAACTGTTCAACGAGGTCCATAATTACATCCTCTTTTACAACTTCTCTAGTGACATGATCTAGAGCAATCAACATCTCCATTAATACATCCACAATACTCCTAGCCTTCTGAATATTTCAATCCTGGAATATTAGAAGCCGTTAAAGACTTAACAACTTCCGAGTTATAACTTCAAGAAGCATAATATTGAGGACTCAAATTAGTTGATTGGGTGTCTTGATTTTCCAATGCCATAGCAAACCTATCCAAATTCTGAGGAAATTTTACTCTTACATGAACTAATTCTTGGTATGCCTCGTAATGTTGTGGAAAAGTTTCTCTTTATCCCTCAAAGGATCCTTTCCATTCATTTAGTATGACCAATATTTTCTTGCATCCCCTTATCTAGATTTTTCTCCACTATCTTGACCATTCTATTTAGAACTCCTTAGGTAAGTCTGCCTTCATATCAATTGTTAACTGAGTCATCGACAAACTGCCATTGGGAGAAATTGTGCCCATAATAGCCCAAGAATCACGAACATGTGCAATCACAAGGTCTTGAACTTGTTTGAAAATGGTCACAACAGTAGCACCACTGTAGTGACAGTCCAAAGTAGGATGCAACTTGAGTTATTATCCATCACCTTGAAAGCTGTTAGATGAGATTCCTTTCACACTTGAAACATTTTGGGTTCCTTCTCCTGATGATCTTGAGAATCATGTACATAAGACATGTAGAGCGGTTGCTTCAATAGATTCATTAGCTTTAAGAGTCATGGGTGGGACAAGCTCAGAAGGAAAAACAGGTCAATGATAACTAACAAGAAATGTTTCATATGCATCTGCAAATTCTTTCCAAAAACGAGGTCTCCCTAGTCCGCTACAATGTATGTCATGAAGGCACTTTGTTCGGACAAACTACGGTGAATTGGCGAGCAGGTATTTACCAAGGAAATAACCAAGGTCTGGTAATCTTCGATCCGAGGAAGAATCTCAATAATTTCATCGGCCATTACTACAAGTATAAAGCCCCAGGCCTAACATACCATGAACGAAGTGCAGGGATCAAAAAATCGTTAAAAATAGTAGGAAAATTTAAAAAGGTCCAGACGGTCGTCAAACCGTCAAATTTAACATCACTGTAGAAACACCCGTAGGTCCTTTACCATAGGGGGAACACCTTCTACGTAATTAATGGTTGTTTGTAATATTTTTCTTTTTAAAAAGTGATTGAAAAACTGTGATATCTTGGGTATGTGATAGAGGAAGAAGTCTTTATTTAACAGATTTTTTGTTTCCGAAGACAACACAATGATGCAACCATATTAAAACAGGGAAAGTGGTGGAATCGTCAATCAATATACATTTCTTCAATAATAAAAACAATGAAAATCTAAACCATAAGATCAATACACAAAAAGAATATCTATCAAAAGTATAAGAATGCAAATTTTTTGTTAAGGAGCTTATTTTATAATCTTCACCAACATATAGATTAACTAGACTTGTACCGAGATTAAATGTTTATAACACGACTCTTTCTATTTTATTAACTCTAATAACTATATTCAATATATTCATATAAACAATAAATCTAATATCTTGGGTATGCTAACATGATTATGATGGGTAACCAAGAAAACAAATTTGGCACCTTTGTAAGCAATAAAACATTACAACTAAAGACAAATATACATCTTCTATGTTAACATGATTTTGATATGTATCAAATACAACAATTGTGTTGAGTGAAGTCTATATCCATTTTTGTTGATATATTTGTCAACACTTCAACATAATGACCTTGCTTCAAATAACTAAATTTGCAACTTCATCATAGCCTCGTGACTTACTATCCAAATGCAACTTTATTTCAGTCTATTGGCAAAAAAATTTGGCGTGTTGCAAATTAGTGAGTTTTCACCAATGGTACAGGCTGGCTAAGCCTCTCCTTCTTGTGTATGGGGAAGCTCCCATTATTGCATGTAAACTACATAAAAGTTGTAGGGTTACCACTAGGTCGGGGATAACATAAGAACACTCCATTGAGCCTGTGACAAATGCGTATAAGAAGTACAAGAAAATAATTTCCAGCAAAAAGAGGTAAAGGGAATCGGGATAATAGTGTTAACAATAGTTAATCCATTATTTAAACTTTCAGTTATGCTTTGGGGTCGGTTTATGCTTTGGTGGTACTTATGCCTGCCTTCGTGGCATCTTCGACCTGTAGGCGGTTCTCCTTCTAACTGTCTCTACTGTATATATATTTGCATGTTTATGATTGTTAATTCAAGGCATTGAATTATTTTGTTCATATCTGCCTTCATTGCTATGAGAGCGGGCGACATTGCTGGGGCAGGCATGGGAAAAAAATTACACTGACGTAGATCTCTCCTAGACCCGCGTCCTTAGTTCTTTGTTGTTTGGCGTACGGTTTTGATTCTTACTTGAACGCCGACCTGCTGATGTGATTTGTGTGTAGGAGAAGCGTGAAGAGACAAGGCGAGCATTCTCTTTCCTCTGGCACTGACACCTGCGTGCAACCAAACCTGGCTCGGTTCAAGGAGAAACTTGAGTGACAGGGATCCCTTATTTGGCAAACCGACCGGCTTAGAAATTAACAATACTACAGCAGCGGCGTGGTTTTCCCCATATGTATTGGCAAGGTTAATTTCTATGGTGGCAAGGTTTTCATACGAGGATTCACATGTAAATCTCAAGTTTGACAGGTCTCCCAGCAGATTATGTGAGACAACTTGCTCTTGCATTGTGTTGGAACCACCAAAATTAGCCCTTCCCGTGCAGGCACGTTGTAGTGTTTGTGAAAAGAAAGCCAAGGCAGCCCCTCTATCAAACAAGATCCAATTGTAAAACCGACCAATATGGTTGCCGGGAGATGCAAATGTGGAAGATATTAATGGTGTCTACGTGAACGGGGTTTTGATTGTTACGCTCTGTCTCAGAAGCAGAGAAGCCCAAGAAAATCTATATGTGTTTTGTTTAAATAGTCAAAAAATTCTGAATATAGACCTATACAAACATTAGCGCTATCAAGCTCTATGGGACATTCCATGGAGCATAAACAACCTGCCCTTGCGAAGATATTCGCCAGTGAATGTACAAAAGATTAGTTGTGGAGATTGTTTGAACAAAATGAGCCTCAAAGCCATATCTGTTAATTAAGTAGCAACATACTAGAGGCTAGAGGGTACACAAAGGTCGGAGGATAATTGGCATCCTCTCGTGAGTCGCCTACGACGGGGTCACACTATTTCTTTGGCGACAATTTTGTTTTTGTTTGTGTTTGTATTTTGTTGTTTTGTGATGTGTTTTTCAATAAAATATAGAGTGTTTTCCAATTTGGTACCTCCTAAATGAAGGACATTTGAGGAGCAAAATCACTAAAGTAGTGGCTGGTTCTTGTGTAAAGGGTTTGTGGAAATCTGAGTAACCACCGAAGTGTACAGTTGAGACATCAGGTCACCTTCAGGTTCATGGTGAACCTACAGTCAGAAGACCATATGAGTTTGTGGTAATGTAGGGAAATCGGAAACCAATGAGGTGTTCTCAGAGATGGATGTACTCAAGTCACTTCCAAATTTGTGGTAACCCTACAGGGAAAAACCAATGTGTCACCAAACCCAAGAAGCCACAAAGATGGCATGCCACCTCAAAGGCGAGCAGGCTACACAGGGAGTGTAATAAACTTTTTACTGTGTTTGGAATAAGAGGGTGTCCACTATTTGGAAATATGATGTTTAGAAACAATGTATTAAGGGGGAATGTTAGCAATAATTAATCCATTGTTTAAACTTTCAGTTATGCTTTGGGGTCGGTTATGTTTTGGTGGCAGTTATGCCTGCCATTGTGGCATCTTTGACTTGTAGGTTGTTCTCCTTCTAAGTGTCTCTGCTGTATATATTTACATGTTTATCATTGTTAATTCAAGGCATTGAATTATTTATGTTCATGCCTGCCTTTAAATAGGGAGAGAGAGGGCTACTTTTGTGAGTAAGCACTAACAGATCTCAAATACAATAATCAGAGTAGGTCCACATTCAATTAGAAGAACACTATAATGTTATAGAAAATCCCACCTTTTTGAGTTCCAAATTTAATGACTATATAGAAAATCAATAGACCGTCAGTTAGTAGTAAATAAGTTAACAATCGGGAGTCTTAGCTTGCACCGGTACTTTCTATCGCATTTATGTTTTAGAAGTTCATTTTGGTAAGTATTTGAAAGGAAACAATTATAATTGTGTTAGTTTTCTTGTTTAGACTCCTCCTTTGAACCAGTAATTAGATAAATTGGCATTTATTATGCCATTATATATATTGAAGTGTTTTTAACCTTCATTATGTATTATGCAGGTGACATATAACAAGGTTCTCTTTAAAATTTGTGATAAATCTCCTGGCATTGGAGCATAGACATACATGGGTTTTAACTATGGGTAGGAAGCTAAAATGCCCCACTTCCTAAAATCAATAGTCGAAGACCCTTAGTCCAATTTTGTTTCCCAATGGCTAAGGGTTGATAAAAAGGAAAACTATAGTCTTAATAAATTGTTATAAAGTGCACAAAAAGAAACTGTTATCCAAAATAAATCCCCTAGTTTTTTAGAAAACTTACATCTGATTCTGGTTCTAAGGATCTACATTACAGCTTACGCACACTTCATTTGCTCCTTTGGCACATTCCCTTGGTTGCAGATTCTTCGTGCACTCTTGTGCGATCCTCCTTTCTTTCACCTTTACTTTTCCTTTTCCTGTTCGTTCCATTTTCCCACGCGCACACCCTTTGCTCATTCACCTTCTTTCCAGCAATTCATACATCCTTTGCGCACACCTTAGACCTACTTCCCAAAATTAGCTAAGTCATTGACATTCTCTGCACCCCCTTCCTTGTTGTTGCACATCATTTTGTAATGATTGCGCCTCTGCCATACGTTTCTCCCTCAAGTATTCCTCCCATTTCTCCCGTGCGTGTTACCTTTGCACGCACCCTTCCCTTTGTTTTTCTTCCACGCGCACATCTTCACACCTTCTTTTATGCCCTTCTGTGCCACGTGGTATATGTCATACATTGAGTGTGTTACACGTAACCAATCAAAGTGCACCAAATTGAAACCAAATCCTTGTAATAAACCAAAGTGTGACGCGTGGCAGAAATGAAAAAATGGATGCATAGTTGGTCAATCTTCTAGTCAATCAGTGTGCACCACGTGCCTTACGCATTTAATTTGCACTAACAACTTTTGACAACCATAGATTTTACTATAGGGCTCTAACACATGCACGCTTGGTCTCATTTGAAATATGCTACCGTGGGCTACACTCTAGATCATTCAAATTTAAATTTTAGCAGGATTTGGTAGGTGAGAAACAGGTAAATGTCTTTCTGGTTATTAATGAATATATCTGATTGATCCAATCACCCAAATTTAATCTCATTTTCTCTCCTTTCTTCTCCCACACGCCAAACAAACTTGGAGAAGCACATTTGACAGATTTGTAGGCATTAAATGCTTGTTATTGGTGGTTGAGATTTAAATATGAGTTTTCTCTCCTTCTCCTCTTCTTCTCTCACCAATTCATCTATAAATGTAAGAGCATGGATCATTGTAAAGGGTTGGAAATTTTGGATCCTTTAGAATTTACTAAGGACTTTGTATCTTTGTATTTTGAGTTGCAGACCTCTAGATTTGGTTCTTGCATGCGGATATCGGTCTTCAGATGCCATTGTAATCAACTGTGCATTTCTAAAAGTAATAGAAGCATTTTTTTGTGGCTATTCTCTGCCTTAACTTGGTTTTATTCTTCTTTCTTGCCTTTTTCTTACGTTGTGTGCTTGTTGTGCCATTCCAAATCCCTTACATTTTTGTATTCTTGTTGGGTCTCATGTAATCAATCGTGTGAATGCATTTTTCTCTATGTTGTGCATGCCTAGCCTCCCTTTATGATCTCTCCTTCATTTTCACTCAAAACATATAGTGTTCATCCCATTTGTTTTGGTGTCATCGCCTTCCTTAATTTAGTTTTTCATTTTATGTTATCCTTCTATCCCTAGTCCCTTGGCATTGATATCTTAGGTGTCACTTTCAACAATAGGAGTAGCAGTAGCAGTAGAGGTAAGTAGAGGAACCAACATCCTACAGAGGTCTATCAAGTGTGCAAGGTCCCACAATTTGGAGACAGTCCCATTGTTGACTCAAATGACTCAGTTCCTTCAGATCTGAGACACAGGTGATAGTTTGACAACCAACAGTTTCTGGCACGCCCGGTGGGACCAGTATTGAAAGCTTAAATTTCAAAATTGCTAATTTTGGTGTGTGACTTAGTGATTCGCAGCCTTTGGAGGCTCATTTCAACACGTCTGGTGAGTCCAAACATCCAGATCTACTATTTTCAGTAGTCTTGATTGCCTTTCATGAGAAGAGTGCATACAAGACAAAGCACAGTAGCTGAAGCATATTTTGAGTACCTCAAGCTATCTTTGAGGAGAATACGTAGCAGAAGACCCACGCACATGCATCTCCATCTCTAGCACATCACACACATTCCACTCCTCCTCACAAAAAACCTGTGCACCCTACCATGGTGCTACAGTCGCCTTCTCCTCCCAGAAGCTTTTCCAAATTGACTGGCAGAAGCCCTCTCAATCTCAACGTACAACATGATATGCCATCAACCACACTCAAGAGTATCCCATACTTCACTGGTGAGAATCAAGTCACCCCTGTTGAGCACATCTAGGATGTAGCAAACATGTGTGCTCTATCTATTTGATCACACATGATGATGTAACAGTCAGGCTACTTGCAGCCTCATTCAAAGGAAAAGTGCTCCAATGGTACAGAGGTTTGAGACCTGCATCTATTGCCACCTAGGATGAGCTTGGAACAACTCTATGTAACTATTTTGAAGATAAATTAGATCACCTATCTTTGGTGGAGTAACTGACTACAACAAAGAGGGCGCCTGATGAACAAATGACTGATTTCAATATCAGATTCCAGAAAACTTGGGACAAGAATTCCTCAAGTGGTAAGGCCCTACAGCCCAACATGCTTTCTTGTATTATCTAAGGGCTTTGAATAGTGACATTTCAGTCATGATTCAATCCATGGGAGGTAGAACCTTACCTGTTGCTTATAATATTGCAATAAGGGCAGAAAATAGTCTCATCCAGGCGGGAAATTTGGCTCTTATATCTCCCAAGCCCTTATTCCCAGATATGTCTCCAGCACCCCATCCTTTTATTGCTTTTATTCCTGTACAGAGCGTGCAACTAGTTGCATCCACATCCTACTCTCCCGGGCAACAGAAGGAAGATGAAGAAATGAAAGCCCTGATTAGAAACTTATCAAACAAAGTTATATCCTTGGAAAAATAGCAGGTGCAAGCCTTCAAAAATAATTCTTATTAGGCATAGAACTAAAACAATAAGCCCTGATGGAATCAGTATGGAAACCGAAGATATGGGCAGAACCAACAAAGTGATATATGGCATGCTAACGCACATCTTCCCTTGTAAGTTGTTCCTCCTCACAACCTCTTCTAGTGTCCAACACAAGTCAACCACTTGTTCTAGTTCATAACAACATGGCGCAAGAGTCAGAATGGTGTTTCCCTTGCAACATGCCTCATAGTTAGTATCACTACACTAATGTTGTGCATGTAGGCCTACATGATTCATGTTGCTTCTAACTATGAACCTTCCACAAGTGCAAGTGAGCCTAAGAATCAAGAAAAGCCAAAAGACCCTTTAGAGGCTAACTTGATATTATTTGGCATTGAGGACTTTTGTGCAATCAATCAAGTTACAGATGATACAAACAGACGTGCATGCCCAAGTTGCTGACAACACAAGGTACAAGAAGAGAATGCTTGAGTCTGGTGTACAAGTTTAATTCCCGCAACATAGGATGATCCTCAAAAGTAGAAACATGGAGCCAAGGTATCTAATAGTAAAGGTGCACAAGTTCCTATGCGCGAGGTTCCACTCAATGCTTCCCTTGAAGCAATGCGTACCCTTCCTTTGGTAGGTCAAACCTCTATGCTAGCTAAGGCCCCTACCTCTACACCTAAACAATAAAAAAGAGATGTTGTTGTTCCCCAAATGCACAAGTCAGTGGGCCTTCCATTCAACATTGTGGACTAGATGAAGAAGAAAAATATAAATGTCACAATGTGGGATGCCCTAACCATTCCATCTCAGTGCAACCTGTTGCATGAAGCTCTGGCCCAACTTCCACACACTGATCCAACTACCCAAAAGTTGTGCACTGTTGTCAATATCTATCAAGAAGAGGAGAAGTAAGTAAGGTTGTCAAAACCCCACCATTTTATATGTCCTTGATCATAGGTAAACACCTTGTGCACAATTGTATGATTGACTCAGGTGCTAGTACTTATGTCATGCCTAAGAAAATTATTGATGTCCTAGGTCTTAAGTACAACCCTTTGTCCAAAGGAGTCTTACAACTTGATGGCTCAACTGTTACCACTTTGGGAGTCATCAAGGATCTTGAGTTGACCCTCCATGCATGTCCAAGCCTCACAATAACTCAAGATGTGTCAATCATTGACCTACCTCCTTTGTTTTCCCTATGTCTGTCAAGAGATTTTACTACTAAAGTGGGTGGTTACTTGTCTTCTGATTGGTCCCATATGTTACTCAAGAAAAGGTATGGTACCTAGTTTACCATACAATCTGAGCCAATATTTTCCTATCATGTTGATTCATATGACCCATCTCCTCTCCAAGCCAACTATGTAATCCAAGAAGGCCAAGAACAAGTTTCTGAAGAGAAACTTGTTCCTCCTCTTGTACTTGACTTAGTGCTAGATGAGTGGGTAGAGAGGCACCACAAATTTGATCCATATGCTGAAAATCTTGAATATTTTGAAACTAGGATTGGTACTTACTGCATCCTTGAAGAAGAAGTTGTGTTGCCACACATGCTCAAGAAAAATAAAGAAAGTGTGGGTCTGTGGAAGTTATACTTCAATGGATCCAGAAGTAGAAATGGCACAAGCTCAAGAATCATTCTCATTTCACCCAAGGATAAGAAATTATTCTTCGTGCATAGGTTGCACTTTGCATGCTCAAACAATGTAGCAGAATATGAGGCACTGGTGCATGGTCTTTTCATTACAGAGAAGAGACAGATAAAAGCATTACAGATCTTTGGGGACACAAAATTGGTTATCCACCAGGTTACCAAACAAATGTGCACTGCAAATAATAAGCTTCTCAAAGCTTATAAACATAGAGTTTGGGACCTCCTTGAGAGATTTGATGCTCTAAATCTGTAGGTGGTGCCAAGGAAGATGAACAAAGAAGCTGATCAGATGGCCGCACTTGGCTCACAGTTCTCTCCTGCTGAGAATTTTTTAAAAAGCAATGTGCAACATGTCAAGATGGTAATCAGACCATCCATTCCAGACAACAACACCAATTGGAAATTGTTTGACAAGTGACACATAGATCATCCAGTTCATTCAGAATGAAGTTGAGTTCTCTTCAAGCATGCAAGCTGACTTTCATGATAGCTATGGTGACCAAGTGATCCAACTAAAGAAAAACAAGTTTCCTAAAGGGTTGGTCACCTTAGAGAAAATATTTATCCCTGATGATGAGTTCAAGGGTGAGGAAAAGAATATGCATGTGGCATAAGAGGACTACAGTCCAGTCATTATTGCATGCGGAAAGGATTTGTTACTGAGTAAGACTTGCATGCATGATGAAAAGAAAGCCTTCATCTCTCTGTGTTAGAAATACAGTGATATTTTTTCCTGGGAGTATGAAGACCTAAAAGGATTTGATTCGAGTGTTTCTTAACACTCTATCAACCTTGATCCTAGTATCAAGCCCATCAAAAAAAATCAGCAACCAGTCAATCCAAAAATAGAGCCCCTCATGAGGAAAGAGTTGTCTAAACTCATTGAGGAAAAGATAATTTTTCCATAAGTACTCTACCTGGGTCACGAATCTTTTTCCACTGCACAATAATAATGGTGAAATCAGACTCTGTGTTGATTTCAAATATTTAAATAAGGCTTCTTTGAAGGATCACTATCATTTGCCTTCTATGGAGAAAATTTTGCAGATTGTAGCTAGTGTGCAAAGATTCTCTATGCTAGATGGGTATTATGGCTTCAATCAAATCCTAGTAAAGGAAGAGGATCAATTCAAAATGGAATTTAAAACCAAGTGGGGGACATATGCATATCAGAAGATGCCCTTTGGTTTGTCAAATGCAGGCATGACATTTTAGCATGCCATGGACATTGCCTTCAAAGGATACATCAATGAGTTCATCTTGGTTTACCTAGATGATATAACTGTCTTCTCAAAGTGGAGTGTGGATCACATGGTGCATCTAGAGAAAGTATTTGAGAGATGTAGAAAGTTTGGAGTGTCTCTTAACCCTAAAAAGTGTAATTTCATAGTGGTGTAGGTAAAGTTGTCGGGCCATGTGGTCTCAAAGGATGGCATCACAATTGATCATGAGTGCGTTTCAGCCATCCTGGCTCTTTCCCTACCAGTGCACAAGAAATCCTTGCAGTCCTTCCTTGGAAAAATAAATTTTGTTAGGCGCTTCATTCCTAACTTTGTAGGACTGGTAAGGCCCATCACCCTCATGCTCAAGAAGGACACAACCTTCAGGTGGATAGTAGAAGGAAAGGAAATTTTCAACAAGTTCAAGCAAGAAATTGTTTGTGCACTAACATTCATCAAACCTAACTATTCAAAGGATTTCATCCTTTACGCTTATGGAGTTGATGCAAGTGTTGTTGTTGTTCTGACACAAGAAAATGAACAAGGACTAGAGCAACCAGTGGATTTCTTTAGTTAAACACTGAAGGATTATGAGTTGAAATACAGTCACATGGAGAAATAGGTCTACACCATCATGCACACACTCAATAAATTCAAGAGCATGCTCACCAAAAATCATGTTAAAGTGTTAGTTTCTCACTCTGGTGTTAGAGACTTCATCATGGGAGCAAAAATCAATGAGAAGAGAGCGTGATGGGTGACCAAAATCATGGAGTATGATGTGAATATCAAAGCCACAAAGCTGGTAAGAGGTAGTGTGCTCTGCAAACAAGCTTGTTGAGGATGCACAAGATGAACCTGAGACTTCATTATTTCTGGATGAATATCTCCCATGTGTAGAGCCTGAACAGAATGAAGCCCTTGGCGTGTGTAACTAGATGAAGGACATGATCACATTCCTTTCTGAGGGTGCATACCCTCCTGGTTTGAACAAAGAAAAGAGAAGACATCTGAGGCTACAATCTATTCCATATGTTTTGATTGATGGTCTTCTCTTCAAAAAGAATCTTGATGGCATGTTGTTGAGGTGTATTGATGGCATGCAAACTGAAAAAGTGTTAGCATAATTTCATGATGGATTCTCTGGTGGACACTTCTCTGCCAAGACTACAACAATGAAGATCATAATGACAAGACTCTTTTGGCCTACCCTGTTCACATATGTGCACAAATGGGTCATGAAATGCAAAGAATGTGCTTTCTTTATAGGAAAGAATAAATTAACAGTGCTTCCCCTCTGACCAATCCAAGTGGATCAACCTTTTGTGTAATGGGGTCTTGACTTCATAGGCATGATCAATCCTCCTTCAAGTGTTGGACATTAATGGGTGCTGACAGCTATGGATTACTTCACCAGATGGAAAGAAGTTTTCACACTCAAAGAATCAACTGATTCAGTCATCCTCAACTTTCTTGAAGGTATTGTAACAAGGTTTGGCATCCCTCAGACAATTATTTTAGATAATGCAAAATCCTTCCTTGGTACTAAAATCACTGATTGGGCTCTTAGTCTTGGTATATACTTAAATACTTCCTCCAATTATTACCCTCAAGGTAATGGCTTGGTAGAGTCTACAAACAAGAACCTGATCAGAATCATGAAGTGAACAATGAACATCAGCCAAAGGAAGTGGCATACAAAGGTCTCGCATGTGCTCTGGGAAGACATAATCACAACAAAGAAGGAAATAGGAACTTCACCTTATAATATTTTCTATGGAAAGGAGGATACCCTTCCTTTGATACTTGAGTTGAATTCATTAGCACTTTCCCAATACAATGGAATTTGAAGGCATGGACCAGAGAGAAATCAGAATGGAAGAGCTGGTTGAACTTGAAGAATCAAGAAACTCTACCATGATCAAGCTAGAACAACATCAAAAAATAAAAAGAAGTGGTTTGATAGAAAGGCTAGGCCTCAAGATTTCAAACTTGGGGACTTAGTCTTAAAATGGGATGCTGACAGAGCCAAACTAGGGTGTCATTCAAAGTTTGATGCACTTTGGAGTGGCCCATATACTATCAGTTCTTGTAAGGAGGCTAACTCTTTCGAGTTGACTCATCTTGATGGAGGTGCACTATCAATCCCAGTCAATGGGATCTATCTCAAACCCTTCCATTAAGCTTGCTGCATCATTTTGTATATATTAGAGTAGTTTCAATTCCTCTAAGTGCATTGTGTGCACTTTATCTTGTTTGTACATAGTTCTTTCTTCCCACATGCTTCTTGCATGCACTCTTTTGTTGCTTCTAGGATGTTAGTTATCTTCCAACATTTTTCAACAGTCTTACAGGATTCAGAACAGAGTTCAGAACATGTTTCAAAGTGGCTTCAAGGGATTTCTTCAAGGTTACAAATCAAAATTTCATATCCCAAGAGACTCCATGCCCAATGGATGCTCCAGGCTACTGATCTCCTTCATCTAGCAGGAAAATGGCCCCAAAAGTCACCAAATATTATCCAAAATAATTCCCATAGTTATTTGGACAACTCACATTCCATTCTGGCTCTAAGGATCTACATTGCAGCTTACACACACCTCATTTGTTCCATTGGTACATTCCATTGGTTCCAGATTCTTTGCATGCTCTTGTGTGCTCCTCCTTTCCTTCCACCTTTTCTTTTCCTTTTCCTCTTTATTCCATTTTACCCCTGTGCATGCACCCTCTATGCATTCACCTTCTTCCTTGTAGTTCATGCATCATTCTGCATGCATGCCTTGGATACCTGCTTCCCAAAATTATCTAAGTCCCTGACATTCTCTATACGCCCTCCTTCCTTGTCTACCACACATTATTTTGTAATGCTTGTGCCTCTACCATACGTTTCTCCCTCAGGTATTCCTCCCATTTCTCTTACGTGTGTTACCTTTGCATGTGCCCTTCCCTCTATTTTCCTTTCATGCCTTCCTCTTCCGCATGCACATCTTCACACCTTCTTATGCACCCTTCTGTACCACATGGTATATGTCAGACATTGAGTGTGCTACATGCAACCAATCAAAGCATGCCAACTGGTGCAAATCCTTGCAAACAAACTAATGAGTGACACGTGGCAGAAAATGACAAAAAAAAAATGCACAGTTGGTTGATCTTAGTCAATCAGCGCATGCCACAGTGTCTTGCATGTTCAGTTTGCACTGACAAATTTTGACAACCGAAACTTTTACTACAGGGCTCCGACACATGCGCGCCTTGTCTCATTTGAAATATGTAGATGTGGGCTACAATATAGATCATTAAAATTCAAAATTTAGAGGGATCTGGCAGGTGAGAAATAGGGAAATGTATTTCTGGTTATTAATGAACATATCTAATTGCTCCAACCACCCAGATTTGATCTAATTTTTCCTCCTTTCTTCTCCCACACGCCAAACATACTTGGAGAAACACATTTGATAAATTTGTAGGTAGATTTTTAGGAATGAATTATTGTTGGTGGTTGTGATTCAAATATGAAGTTTTCCCTCCTTCTCCTCTTCTTCTCTCACTGATTCATCTATAAATGTAAGAGCATGGCTCATTGTAAAGGGTTGGACATTTTGGATCCTCTAGCATTTTCTAAGGACTCTGTATCTTTGTATTTTGAGTTGTAGACCTCTAGATCTGGTTCTTGCATGTGGATATCGGCCTCATACACCATTGTAATCGACTGTGCATTTCTGGAAGTAATAAAAGCATTATTTTGTGGTTATTCTCTACCTTAACTTGTTTTTATTCTTCTTTCTTTCCTTTCATTTGTATTGTGTGCTTGTTGTGCCATTTTAAATCCCTTACAATCCCTTTTTCTTGTTGTGTCTCATGGAATTGATCATGTGAATGCATTCTGGTCTATGTTGTGCATTCCTAGCCTCCCTTTATGCTTTATCCTTCATTTCAATTCGAAACAGATAGTGTTCATCCCATTTTTTCTGGTGTTATCACCTTCCTTAATTTAGTTTTCCATTTTCATGTTATCCTTCTATCCCTAGTCCCTTGGCATTGTTAGCTTAGGTTTCACTTTTAGCATTAGGAGTAGTAGTAGCAGTAGAGGTAAGTAGAGGAACTGACCTTCTCCAAAGGTCTGTCTCAAGCACGCAAGGTCCCACAACTTGGAGAAAGTCCCATTGTTTACTCAAATGACTCATCTCTACCAGATCTGAGACACGAGTGCTAGTTTGACAACCAACATAAACTTTATTAAAAGCACTTATATTAATTTATTAATGACTTACTAAAAATAAAAGATAAAAAAAATTTGAAAAGAAAAAAGAAAATATTCACTTTACATTTTTAATTCCACTAGGGAAAAATGTGACCGATGTTGGGGATATGACAAGGTCATAAAAGAATTAAATGTGGGTAAAAGAATGTGATTGGTGCTTATGGGTGGCTAATAAGCTAAGTTTTCCTATAAAAGTAAGTGTACTTGGATTTGTAAAGCATCTCTTGTATTTTCATACAAATTTTGATTTTCTTTTGAGCTTGAGAGCTTTGCAAAATATTTCAAAGGAAGAAAACCCATTGAAGTCATTTCTATAGGACGAAAACCCTTTTGAGATCTAGAAGGAGAAGAAAAACTCTTCTTATATGTTGTGAGGATTCTCCATTGAGGGGTTTTGATTGAGGATCAAGATTCAAGGAGTTATATGTGTTTTTCAGTAGTTTTCTTGCAGTGTTTGAAGGCTTTGTGATGTAGATTTGATAAAGGGTTTGAAGGAGAATATGTTTTGTTGTATCTCTTCTTTATTTCCAGCTTATTCTAGATGAAGTGACCTACATAGAGGACTGAATTGAGGTGTTTGGAGCTGATAAAAATCAAATATGAGTTGTTCCATTTTCTTATTTTTGAACATCCAATCAGCCTTTTAGAGTGAAGTTTGACTCTAATACATTTTGCTTTCCAGTTGTGTCTGAGGACAAGTATTTGCAAATTTTCAATAAATAAATCAACCTTCAATTAGATCTTAAATTGGTAATTTTTACTGTGTACTTGAATCATAAAAATTTACTGATATGATTTTAGCAATAAAAGGGTTATTTTACTTTAGTTTCGGTTGAATTCCTTCTCCCAAACAAGTCACATTTTCTAGAAGAATTTCAGATCTACACATTTAAATTTTTATATATCTTTTATAATCTGTTATTATGGTTGACATTTGCAAAAAATCCACTTGGGTTGAAATATGTCCATTTGGGGACATTATAGTGGTATCAAAGTGGTGATCCTTTCCAATTGTGGGAGATATTAAAAGAAACATAAAACACACAACCCCATAAAGGGTTAGAACCATGGTGGGGTAAGGTTTCTATTTTTTATGGTACTAATAAATTTTTTGTGATATCATGGTTGCTATAAATAGGAGGCATACTTGCTATCAAACCTATGTGTGCGGAGGATGCCCTCAAATTCATCCCTTATCATTTAGAAGGGATAATAAAGGATTGGTGGCATCATTTGATAAAGACCCAAGGGGAAGAATCTATTTGTTTCTTTGATGATTCCAACCAAAGGTTCATAGAGAGATTCAATGTATCAGAGGGAAAAAGTGAGCAAGTGGTAGAGGAGGAATTCAAGGAGCTTGAGCCAGAGAAGGATGAGAAATCCAATATGCAAGTTGATGATGAGAGTTTGGTGGTGAAGGCCCAAATTCCAAATGATGAGGACTACTTTTAGCTTAATTCCTTATCCGGAACAATAGTACATGAGGAGATACATGAGAAGCAAGATGGTGAAAAAAAAAAGATAACACGAAAAAATAAAAATAAATAAAATGATAAAGTCACTTTATTTTATTTTATTTCCCTAAGGAAAATGTGACCCATGCGGAGGATAAAAAAGGAAAAGAAAAATATTAAATGTGGGGAAATAAATTTGATTGGTGGTTGTGGGTGGATAAAAGGAAAAATGAGGTTATAAAATCAAGTCAAATTGCAAGGGGAAGGCATTTATTTTGTTATGATAATTTTCATATTTGTGTAGGCTTGCATGTTTTTCATAAAAATTCCAAAGGACGAAAACCCTTTGAAGTTAGCCCTCGAGGATGAACACCCTCTTGAGGATTAGCGAGAGAGGAATGAAATCTCTTCTTTATCTTAAGAGGATTCTCCATTTAGGGGTTTTCATTGAAGATCAAGGATTTATTTGTGTTTTCCAACAGTTTTTGAAGGTTAGGTTTATAAATTTGTGTTACTTTTGGTGAGGGTTTGAAGGTGGAAGCTTGTTGTAGATTTTTTTCCGTCATTTACAACCATATCTAGGGTTATCCCTCTCTCTTAAAATATGTACTTGGGTACAACGAGAAGTAGATTGCAAACCTTGGATGTGTTATACAAGTTTCAGATAATGGATTTACTAAAAAATCATTTGGATTTTAGTTTTGACTATCTTTTCATGGTCCCCTACCCCGGTCCCCTACTATGTATGGGTTTAAATTTGACGAATGAACTTTCATGTTGGTTAAAAATTTGCGATGTTGTTACAAATTTGAAATGAAAAAATATTAAATTTGTATTTTTCATAATTTATTAACGCTATTTTCATATTTTACCTTTTCATTCTATATGGTCCCTTAGACACACGAAATTGAATATTAAAATAACTTTATTGAGTATCAAAATAGCTTTCCATTGGAATCAAATTTGTAATAGAGACAACACTAGGGATGTGGAGGGAATGGATAAACATTGGCTCTATCATAGAATATACATATTTTTAATATAATTAGAAATTGCACATGAGTTGTAATCTATGTCGGAGTTGGACATTTCATTTGTACAACTGAATTTGTAAAGCGGCTTTGTGTATACCACAACTTCTCCATAATTGTAATAACCAAAAAGTAGATGCAGTGCTGCGAAGCAAGTGAGTTACATTTGATTGTTTACCTCTTCTGCCCTTAACATCCACTTTACAAAGCTTCCTAACATTTCCTACCATGAGGAGGAGTACCATATAAAGATAGAAACTCACATTTCTATCTTCATGGAAAAAGCGGCACCACATGTTGGAAAAATTCTCCAATCCTCATCTTTCCTAGTCTCTACCTTGGTTACGGATTTCTTCTGCACCGTCACTTTTGATGTTATCATGAAGTTGAATACACCCACATACATATTTTTTACATCCTCTAATTCCATACTTTGTGTCGTGCTACCTCTTCCCAAACTTTTGTCTAAGTGTGATATATCGTCAAAAGATGAAGCCAATATTTTCGTGAACGTACATGGGTTTCACTATTTTGAGCGAGGGATCTACCTGAACCCATTTAGGATGTCGTTAGGAATGAGCTAGTTGAAAACTAAATTGTGTTTTTTGTGAACATTACGTTGGAGAGAATCCAAATATTTATATATTTATTTTGGCATAGGAGAAAATAATATTGTCAACTTTTTTTTTTTCGGAAAACATTGCCATATTTTGACACTTTCCAACAAAGGCAACTTTAAAGGTGGATGCCTACCAGTGAATTATATTCTATTTAAAAAAATACATTTTATAATGGAATAATTAATAATGGTTGTTCGTAATATTTCTTCTTTTTTCAAAAAGGTGATTGAAAAATTATGATATCTCGGGTATGTGATAGAGGAAGAATCCTTTATTTAAGAGATTTTTTGTTTCCAAGGACAACACAATGATCCAACCATATTAAAGCTTTCTACTATGAGCCAATATGCAATTTACATGGAAAGTGGTGGAATTGTTAATCAATATAGATTTCTTCAATAATAAAAATTATGAAAATCCACACCATAAGATCAATACACAAAAAGAATATCTATCATAACTATAAGAATGGAATTTTTTTTTTGTTAAGGAGCCTATTTTATAATATTCACCAACATATAGATTAGCTAGACATGTACCAAGATTAGGTGTTTACAACACGAGCCTTTATATTTAATTAATTGCTATAACTAGATACAATATATTCATATAAACAATAAATCTAATATCTTGGCTATGCTAACATGATTATGATGGGTATCCAAGAAAAAAATTGGCACCTTTGTAAGCAATAAAACATTACAACTAAAGACAAATATACATCTTCTATGTTAACATTATTTTGATATGTATCAAATACAACAATTGTGTTGAGTGAAGTCTATATCTATTTTTGTTGATACATTTGTCAGCAATTCAACATCATGACCTTGATTCCAATAAATAAATTTGCAACTTCATCATAGCCTCATGAATTAGTATCCAAATGCAAATTTCTTTAAGTTTTTTGGTGAAATAATTTGTTGTGTTACAAATTATTGAGTTTTCACAAACGGTACAGGGTTAAGCCCCTCCTCGTGTATGGGGGCTCCCATTATTAAATGTAAACTACATAAAATTTGTGGGGTGGCCAATAGGCTGGAGATCACACTAGAACACTCCACTGAACCTGTGGAAAATGCATGTATGAAGTAAAAAGAAATAATTTCTAGCAAAGATAAGTAAAGGGGATTTGGGATAATGGGGAGAGAGAGGGTTACTTTTGTGAATATGCACTAGTAGAGTTCACAAAAAATAACTAGAGTAGGTCCACATTCAATTAGAAGAACACAATAATGTTATGTAATATCCCACCTTTTTGAGTTCCAAATTTGATGATCACATAGACAATCAATAAATTTTCATTTAGTAGTAAATGAGTTAACAAACGAAAGTCATAGCTAACACTGGTAATTTATATCGCATTTATGTTTTAGAAGTTAATTTTGGAAAGTATTTGAAAGACAACAATTATAATTCTATTAATTTTCTTGCTTGGACTCCTCCTTCGAATAAGCTGTTAGATCAATTGGCATTGATTATGGCATTATATATACTGAAGTGTTATGAACCTTCATTGTGTATTATGTGGGTGATATGTAATAAGGTTTTGTTTAAAATTCATGATAAATATCCTGGAATTTGTAGTTTTGTGTTAACCAATACTTAGCTAGGTACACTAACACTTTATTGAGACTATTTAGACACTCACCCGAAGTGCATGCAACCACCATGTCCCTCATTTTTTCTCTTATCAAGATGTTAGACATACATATTCATCATAGCCATACATGTAAGAAGATACATCATAACATAGAAAATTAGAAACACGTATAATAAGGAAGTCATTCAACATACATAATGATAAACAATATCTGAATTCTCATAGCTCCATACTCAGACATGGTAATATTTGTTACCCAAACAAAATTATCCATTGAAAACAAAAATGATTACATAATAAGCATGATGATTACATTACAAAATGTTTACAGTAATGCACTGGACCATGTGCATACAAAACTCAGCTACAGACTTCAACATCAACTCACATCAGCATGTGGTCCTAAATACAAGAGTGCATCACCTATTTATACATGGTGGGGACTCTCCCTTCACTTTTTACATGAATTTTCCTAATAATAGGTGTGTTATTCTTAACCTGCATGTTTTCTACAACTTAACTATATTTTGAGCTATAAATAACTTGCTTTAACATATTTTAGTTCCTATAAATAGGTTGTCCTCATGCATCGTCCTTATCCTTATCTGCATGTGCTTTGTTATTAATAAACCTTGCTTGCGTACCAAATCATTTGCTTTTTTCCCCCTATTTTTAGCCAATGCTCTGAAAATGGATAAGTCTTGAATGTTTTGCATGCGTGCAAACCCTTGCACACTATCATGTTCCCCTGTGATGCACACACCTTCATGCATTCCTTCTCTATTCCTTGCACACACTTCTACTCGTGGCTTCCAAATCTCGTGCATGGCTAGTACTTATCCATTTTCTCTATCAAATATTACCCCACACTAGAATTATTGTCCATCCTTGACAATATCATGACCAAAGAATGTGTTTCCAAATAATTACTTAAAGAATGAAAGAATAAAAAATGGGAGGGGAATTCACCCAATGAATAAAAGAATAAGAGTCTGACCTATGCAAGTGCATCCAAACTTAGGCTTTTACTGGTGAAATGAGTTCCGTAAATTCCCTATTTATTATATTTTTTAACTCCTTCCAATTTTTGAGCTCAATGACAGCCTTGTATAGTGTTGCTTCAACAATACCTAAAACCTACTCAGGGGTCACCTCATCAACCTTCTCCTTAAATTATTTCACTACCACCTCTAGGTTTGAAGTCACACCCTTTGGTGCATCCATCTTACACAACACCTCCAGGTGGATCTCATTAATTCTTTCCTCAAGTGTATCCTTCATGACCTTGATTAAGTTTCTCTTTGTTTCTACTTCAGTCGTGACTTTCTCCCTCTCAAGCTTATTATTATTTATAGTTGCTTGAATTTTCCTTAGCACTGCCCCCTCATGTGCAACGGGCATGCTAAGAATTGGATCAAAATTTTGGAAATTGTAAAATGCATGTTCTTCCCTCTTCATGATCTCTTTGATCTTAGCAATTAATGTCTTGTATTCTACTATCTTTTTTCCAAATACTTCCTTATTCTTTTTCTTTAGCTCATCTAACTCTTTAACCATTAACACTTTCCCATGATTCCTCTCCATGCTTCCACTAAAATCGAAGGAGCTCTCACACTCAAGGTCATGCACACTCTACTCTAGTTTGTTTTCTATACTAGCTCTTCACACTTAACCACACTTTCAATTGCTCAAAAACATGAGTTCTCAAAGGCAAGGTAAGAATGAATTTTCCCACACACTATTTATAATTTTTCCCAATTCATCCGCATTTATTGCGGCTCACCTGCCACTACTTTTTGATTGAAAATTGATTTTTTATTTTTCTCATGATTTTCTCTTCCACACGTAACAATTGTAACCTTAAGGCATGCCACTACTTCTTAGGCTGCAGACCTCATTTCTCGCACCTTCCTGCGCCACACCCAATCTTCCTCTGTGCCACTTGCCAAGTATTCTATCTTGTTGCTACCTCCCTTGTGTTACACTCTGCGGCCCTCTGCATGGTTTCTAATTAGAAATTTATTTCAAGAAATAACATCCTTAAGCACCTCTGCATCATATCCATTCATTCATAGCACCATATTCCGCACACCAAAATAATTTTCCATCGTGTATCATCCTTTCATGTCATTGTGTGCACCAACATTTTTCTTTGACTCGAACGTGTCTTATACCAAAAAGCACATCCTAACATCTTCTTAAGGAGTATCAACATCCCAATTTCTTCCATGTGCACTTATACCTTATTCACCCCATACTAAAAATATGCATAGTCCTCTGTGCATCAATCTAACACAGAGTAATAAGCTTTTACATGTGAACACACTTATTACACAAACCAAAAAAAACAAACATAAAGGAAAAATATAATCTAAGTGGTAATACTTCCTTATTAAAAACACAAAATAAGCTTCTTTATAATAAGGCTTCAGCCTATTCCCATTGAAGTAATCAGGAAACATGGTGCCATCCAGCACCTGCAATTGACATGTATATGAATCCAATATCTTAGATACTAAAAAAGGTCTCAACTAATGCACTTTCAATTTTTCAGGATGGTGCTCAAAATTGGAGTCATATAAGAGTACCATACTCCCTACTACAAAGGAATTTGTTTTAATATACCTACCATGCCAAGACTTCTATCTAGATTTCTCTATCTTCTAACTCCATCTTGCAATGGTGTGCCACTCATCCAACTGCATCATCTTATCAATGCACTCTTTGATTTCTTTCACATCATCCAATCCACCTGCATGCATAATATGTAGGGAGGGTAATATGAACTCAACTGGAAAAAATGACTCCACACCAAACACCAACTAAAAGGGAGTGACCTTATTCAATCTCTTATAATTTATTCTATATGCCCATAAAAAAACAGATACCTTATCATTCCAATATTTCTTTCTAACATCACATATATTTGTCAATTTTTCCCCAAAATATTGTTGAAGGCTTATGCATTTCCATTGGCATGTGGGTGATAGGATGTAGTATTATGGTGTGCCACTATAAACTCTACTAGTAATATCCTTATTTTCTCATTCAAAAAAAGAGTCCCTCTATCACTTGTAAGGATTAATGGATATCCATGTACCCAATTGTGATATTATCCTATATACATCTAGATGTTGTTCATACAGTGTAATATTTGGTAGGCGTAGCCTCTTCCCACCTTTTCAACTAATATGTATATGTAATGATATAGCGTGTGCCTATCCTATGTGTAGGTGGTGCATTGGGGACTACAAAGTCAATTTACCATTTCTCAAATAGCTTTACACTTGCTATAGGGTGTAGTGGCATCTCATCCATGTTCCTAGGCTTACCTATTCTCTGACAATGGTCGTAAGCCTTGATAAATGCTTTAGTGTCCTTATACAATGTTTCCCAACATAAACCAGTTGTTGCAGACTCACAGCACCCCTGGATGCAAATCAGGCTTCTAGGTTGATGTTCAAGCATCCAGTGTGATTGCACAACATGGAATCCTTTCTCCAAGCGTGGGACTTGTAAAGATGAGAAAAGATTCTCCAGAGAAGGCTGGTTCCTATTCCTTTGTTCAGATGCACACAAAAAATGCAGAGGGTTTGCTAAAACCTAATCTAACTTGCCAAGGAGACAAGGTAAGAAAATGCATAGAATAAAACCTAAACTACAAAGGTGATGCACCGAGGAATGTTAAACACTCGTTTTGCAAATTTAACACAGACCACATAGATGCAATACAAAACCATGCACAAGTAACCAAATTGCAATAAGAGATCAAAATGACAGCAATGAATACATGAGAGGGTCGAGAGTCAATCACAACACATATATTATTTCTCAAGAGTCGATACAGTACATTGCAGTGGCCAAGAGGTAAAAAAAGACTAGCATTACAACCCATATGGGAGGTTTGAAAGCTCCACAATTTCTCTTGCAGGCGAGGGAAGAAGGGAGGATGCAAAACAAGAATGTCCGACCCCTTAAAAAGCTCCTCTTTACAATATATATCAAGAAATGAGAGAGGGAAGAGAGAGGAAATCCAGAATCCACCCCAACCACTTCTTGGTAGCATTTAAAATCATCTCATTATGACAGAAGTGGTGGATCCTAGCAAAACGGCAGGCTGTCTAACAGGAGCGGCGAGCTGTCTGCTTCATTAAAGTTGGTTGTTGAAGCATTACTTCTATCTATCACCACGCGTCAGAGACATTTTCTTAATTTTCTCCCTCCAAACTACACCAAATGTAAGATTGATCCTAGAATCATGTAGATAATTTTAACAGCTTTCCGTTGATATAAAGAACGTGCAAATCCGAGCTCTGGATCGAAAGATACGAAGGTTTGAAGATTTAGGGCACAAAACAGGCAAGAACAGGTTTTAAAATATTTTCCCGCGCTGTGCCATCTGGACGACACATGGCAGGCCCTGATTCACTAAGTAATTCTCTCTCTCCACCTTTCCATAGGATTTTCTTGTGGGCCCCTTAAACTTGGACACGTAGCACTATTTCATTGGTTCGGATCAGTGCTCGAAAACTCGCCCCTTTGACTTTTGGACCTTTTTCCTTGGTGACACGTGTCATGCTGTGATTTGTCTACGGGGCCTGCCGGGATTTTCACGTCCACCACGTCCTTTTGTCCCGGATGTCCCAGTGCTTCGTGGGACAGAATCCTCTGATCACCCCGAAATGGGGCTTCCTCGTCCTTGTTTCGGCCGGTGACACGTGGCGATCTGATTGGCTTTCGGCTCCTTCGGCTATTCCCATCACGCCCCTTTGTCCCACTTGTTTGTCTGAAGTTTCTTGTTTCAGCTGAAATGTCCCATGCACTCTTGTCCCCAAATGTCCCAGTGCTGTCTAGGACAAATTCTTCCGGTTCGCCTGATTCGGCCGGTTCACATCCTCCGCGCACTCTTGTCCCACTTGCTCCCAGTAAAGGACTTGGACAAATTTTCTTTCTTTCAGCCGATCTGGGCATTTCGCGTCCATTTGTCCCAGATGTCCCTTTTCTGTTTGGGCCGCCTGGAGGCTTTTCGGCCGATCTGTGCCTTCCGCGTATAATTGTTCCAACTGTCCCAAAGGTGGCCTTGAGCTAGGACTTAGCCAATTTTACGATTTTCCCCTAAATCAATCTACTTGCTTGGAACTAAAAACTTTGATGCATGTTATCAAATTAACTCTGGGGGGTGAAATTTGGATAACAATTTGGTGACTTTTCGTGGGTCACCTGCCTGCTAGGTAGAAGATCAGTGGCCTTTTAGCGATCCGTTAGGACATTGGAGTCATAAACAATAACCTGAAATGAGCCTGATGTTGCAACTCCCTCTACGAGAGCACGCTGAACTGTAAAAAACTCAATCTAGGAGTGACAAAACCTGCGCCAAAGCATTTAGGGAAACTGAAACCTAACTACAACAAGACAATGTGCATACGCACTTAGAGGAATTGAAATCTAGGCTAATAGTTACAAGGGTGAACCTTTTATTTTCAGTAGCAATGTTTGAGATAGATTCCATTTACTAGAATCTGTAGTTCTTCACCATCCAATGAGGCCAATTGGAAAGCATTGCTGCTCTTGCACTTCGTGACCATGTATGGGCCACTCCAAATGGCATCAAATTTTGAATGCCTTCCCGGTTTTGCCCTGTCCACATCCCATTTCAACACTAGATCTCCAACTTGAAAAGATCTATCTTTGGCCTTCCTATCAAAGGTCTTCTTGATCAAAGCTTGATCCTTTTCCATTGCTTGGGATGCCTGATTTCTGATCTCCTGTAGCTCCATCAACTCTGCATACCTCACCTCCATGGGCTCAAATTCAAGTAACTCCAGCTGCTTCATGAGTTCCAATGTTGGCAACTCAAGTGACTATGGGCAAGATTGCCTCTCTTCCATAGACAAGCCTGAATGGAGAGTTACCTGTGGATCTTTTGGGAATGATCCTATCAGCCCATAAGGCTGATTTCAACTTGGTATGCCAAGACCTCTGATTCTCATCAAGAGTTCTCCTAATGATCCTCAACAAGTTCTTGTTCGTGGACTCTGCCTATCTATTACCCTGTGGGTAATAATTGGAAGAGGTGCTCAAGTAGATTCCATTCTTGACAGCCCATTATGTAATCTTGGAACCTACGAATGCTAATGCATTGTCTAATATGATAGTGGCCGGCACACCGAACCTGGTCACTATTCCTTCATAAAATTCTAGTATATTAGACTCGTTTGCTTCTTTGAGCGCTACTGCTTCAGTCCACTTGGTGAAGTAGTTCCATTGCCGTGAGAATCCACTTGTGGCCTTGGCTTGAGTTTGGGTTGATGACCCCGATGAAGTCCAATCCCCATTGCAAAAATGGTTGGTGAACCAAGATTGGGTGCAATGGAAGCGCTGCTAGTCTTTCTTTGCCTGTGAAGAGTGCACATTTCTTACACTTTCTTATCCATGCATAGCAGTCATTGAACACCGTGGGCCAATAATACCCTGCCTTTATTATCTTGAGAGCTGTTACTCGTGGGGCAAAATGTCCTCCAGAATCTCCATCGTGAAAATCTCGTAACACCCTCTGAATTTGACCAGTCCTAATGCACCTCAATAGAACCCCATTGATGTCTTTCTTAAACAAAACACCATCAACAAGAACATATGGAATGACTTGTAATCTGAAGTATCTCCTCTTTGCTTTGCTCATTTCCGGAGGGCATAGTCCTGTCTGTAAGAAGTGTATCATATTCTGAGTCCAACAAGGGGTAGGCACGTCATCATTTTCATGTTCTTGGCCATCCTGTAGTACCAAGACAGTCTCTTTTTCATCACCTGCTTCAACCTTGTTGACTCATAAGAGAAGCTAGCTGTTCACATAGTCCCTTTCCACGTACTAGTTTGGTGACCTTGATCTCGATGTCATATTCCAAGACACGAGTTATCCACCCTACATGCTTCTCATTCAGATCATTGTTTAGAAGGAATTCCTGACCTCCCACATGAGAGACCAATAATTGGATCTTGTTGTTTGAGACTAGGTGCTTGAATTTCTTTAAACTTCTGATCACTGCAAGTACATGCTTTTCAATGAAAGAGTATCTAGTTTCGTATTCCTCCAAGCCTTGACTGAGAAAGCAACTGGTTATTCTAATCCTTCTTTGTTTTGTTGTGCCAGGATTGCAGAAATTGTGTCTCCACCACCGAAGGCATATAGCACGAAGTCCTTGGAGAAGTCTGGATTGACGAGAGTTTGGGGCTTGAGATATAGCCTCTTTTATTGCCTCAAAACTTGCCTTGCCTTTAGATGTCCACTTAAATTCCATGCTCTTCTTTAACATCAGCGTTATTGGCTTTACAAGAGCTGCAAAGTTTGGAACAAACCTGTGGACAAAATTGATCCTTCCTAAGAAGCTTTGAAGAGCCTTCTTGTGACTTGGCAATGGCAAAGCTTGAATTGCTTCAACCCGTTCTGGGGTCAATCGTCAACCCTTCCTTTGAAACAATATGGCCTAGAAGTTTTCCCTCGTGAGCCAAGAATATGCACTTTTTGGGATTCAATGATACCCCAAATATTCTACATCTCTGAAATACTTGCCTCAAATGACAAAGGTGATCCGCTGCATTTTTTGAGAATACAGTGATGTTGTCAAGATATATCAGCACTATCTTGTTGATCAAGCCTTTAAATGCCATGTCCATTGCCCTTTGGAAGGTAGCTCCCAGCGTTGGACAGCCCAAATTACATCTTCTTGTAAGCATAGGTGCCCCATTTAGTTGTGAAGGCTGTCTTGAATTGGTCTTCTTCTTTCACCATCACCTGATTATACCCAGAGTAGCCATCTAGGAGAGAGAATCTCTCGGAACCGGATACTACTTGCAATATTTGTTCCATTGAAGGAAGCAGGTAATGGTCTTTGAGAGATGCCCTATTGAGGTCTCGGAAATCCACACACAACCTGATTTCTCCGCTCTTCTTCCTGACCGGAACCAAGTTTACAACCCAACTTGAGTGCTTGATCATGAATATAATGCTTACCTCTATTAGCTTATTTAGCTCTTTCTTCATTAGAGGCTCAATGTGAGGGTTAACAGGTCTCTGCTTCTGCTTGATGGGCTTAGCATTTGGATCCAATTCTATGGTATGTTGTGCCGAATTCGGATTGAATCCTCTCAAGTATTCATAGCTCTAAGCGAAGACATCTGGAAATTCTTGACAAAGCTGTATGAAATCTGATTTCTCCTGCTCAGTGGCCACTTTGCCAATTTGAAGTGTTTTGCCTTCCCCAACCAGAATTGGCTCTGAATCTTCCCTCTTGACCTGTATGTTAGCCTTTTCTTTACGGAACTGGTCGTTAGGGTTGAAGATAGACTCCAATGTTACTAAACCCTTGGGAAGCTTGTTTGTCCGCAGCTGCACTACTTGATCCCCATACTGCTGCTCTAGTCTGTCCTGATTCTTGGCTGAGAATTCAGCCTCTTCTTGTAAAAAATTGACGATCTGTTGATCGTTTTCAAACACCTGCCAGCTGGTGTTATTATCTGGAATTGCTGGCCTCACAATCACATGGATATGTGGCTGTGTTTTTTCCCTTTTGATGTTGTCAATCACATCAAACGTTGCTCTAACTGCTGCGAGCCTATCCGCGGCTTCATTTTTCTTCCTGGGTATGGACACAATGTTGAAAGCTTTGAAATCCTCAATGAGGTCCCATACGCTATTCTTGTAGCTCCTCAGTAAGTCATTCTTTGTAGCATGTTGTCCTCTAACTTGGTTGACAATTAGCTCACTATCCCCGAACACCTGCAAGTTATTTATCCCTTTTTTCCTAGCCCAATGAAGTCCATGAATCAAGGCCTCATATTCAGCTAAGTTGTTTGAACAAGAAAACTGGAAACAAAAAGATGAATAATAGTTGATGCCTTGAGGTGAAACAAGCATGGCTCCACCTCCTGCACCTTACCTACTCCTTGATCCATCAAAAAACAGCCGCCATACCTCATTATCATCATTATGGCTTGGCTTGGTGATGCTAGGAACAAGTTGATTTTCTTCGTGTATACAATAGAGTCCTAGCTCAGATTCTTCTACTTCTTGATAGGGATCAAAAGCATGTATCTTGTTTGCCCATTCATCGAGAGTTAGGTCCGGGATACTTCCAACCTTGGTGTCAACCTCATCAGTACTAGGGTGATCTTCTTGATCAAATGCTGAGCAATTGGCATTAATCTGACTAGGAGTGTAATGCTCAATATGGAAGTTTGCAATAGGTTTAGACCTAATTGTAGCCTTAGTTCCATACCTTGTTCTAAACAGCATGTGAGACCAATCAGAAGACAAATACCCCCCAATCTTGGTTGTGAAGTCCCTTGACAAGTAAAGGGCAAAGAGTGGTGGAAGGTCTATGATTGATATATCTTGTAAGACAACAACATTTGGACATGCATGCAAGGTAAGACTCAAGTCTTTAATCACTCCAACTGTTGCTAGTGCTGTCCCATCCAATTGCACTACACCTTTTAGATATTACTTCATATTGGAGACCCAGCTGATTAGCTATTTGCTTGGGCATCACTGAGCTACTTGCCCCGGAATCAATCATGCAATTGTGTACTAGTTTATCCCCAATGATTAGTGAAACATAGAAAGGAGGGGGCTTCGACATTTTACCTTGTTGTGCTCCATGACTTCCTTCAGGCTGGGAAACATTTGTAAGCACTTTGTCTTGCATCTGAACCCACTGATTCAAAGTTGACCAGTCCTTCATGGCAGCATGCAGCAGATCTCTTTGTCCTGGGATGGATAGGGATTCCCACATTGATATATTGACGTTAGTCTTCTTCATCTGTTCAATGATATTGAACGGGGATGAAGTATCCTTTTGTTGTCCCTTGGTTTGTACACTTAACTCCTTGTACGTGGGCAGCAACAGCTGACATTTGAGTTGGCCTAGGGGCTGTTCTTGGCTGCCCTTGTGTATTTGGAACTGGACTCTACTTGCTTATCATTTGTGGAGCCGTGGAAGGTGGTGGATTGGCTGGGGCTAATGGCTGTTCTTCACCCAAATTTCTCCTCTTTGACCTTGTGTTGGCTGCAACACCTTGAGATACTACTTGATTCATGCCACAGAAATCTTCTGCTTGCCAATTCACCAACGTGGTGTCATTTGGGGCTGATTGCTGTTGGAATGTTTCTTGTTGTTGACTATTTCCTTGACTGCCCTCGCCCTCCACACCAGTAGTTGTCACCATCAGTGCTTGATTGAGAGCACCATTGAAACACAATGGATTGGTATGAGGCTCGTTGCATGGAAAAACACAGTCATATTCCTGAGCAATGTTATTCTGTGTTGGCACTAATGCCTTAGAGGCAGATATAGCATTTGGATTATAGGGCTGGAATGGTCTATTAGAGGGAGGCCTTGTATTGATTCACATTTGCCAATTGGATTAGGTGGTCTTTGTGGTTGGTATGGCTGCCTATTAGGCTGAGCTTGAGGTTGATAGGAAGGTCTGAAACCTTGGGCTTGTTGCCTCTTAGTAGTAACCAACTCATTTCCCAAATTTTGTAACTATTTCATGACCTCTTGGAGTTCATTCGAAGCAATTGGAGATGAAGTGGAAGCTTCACTTGAACTCTGATTTCTAGGAGTGGGAACAGGAGCCAAAGTGGGTGCTTGACTAGTGCTTGGATTTTCTAAGTTTGGATACAAAGGCAATGGGGAGGCCTAGGAGCCAGTTTACTAGCTTGAATAAGATAGTTTTGGGCTCTAATGGAAATGCCTATAAGCCCATAGGGATTGTTGTGCCTCCCATGGACTGAATTCTCTTCAGTGAATGGCGTAGGAAAAGGATCTATGATAAATGAAGCATTGAGTACCCTGTAGTCAAAACAAATCCTTATCTAACCATCCTTTTTGATATCTTTAACATGATCACCTGGAGTAGTCTGATTTTCTCCCGTGAAGTAGGGAATGTTCTTCAAGGCTGCAATAGGAACTGGATGCTGTGCATTGAGAGCAAGTGGGTTGTTGCCTGTGAAGTTGACGTAGGGATTGTTCTGAGCCATTCTAATCGGTCTTAAAACCCTTGTATACTGAATGAAAGGCCTGTCAGGTGGAGGAGTTAAGAGAGTTCTGTTTGGTGGAGATGGAGACCTCTGAATCCTTCTTCCTCTTTGCCTTCTTCTTGGAGATAACTGCAGGTATTCAAACAACACTTCTTCTTCTCTAACTCTTGACCTTGTGGTGATTCTTCTCATGAGTTTTCAGGCCTGCACTGCTAAAACTAGTTGATTCTTCCCCTTGGAGTTTCCAGATATGCAGATAATATCTCTTATAAGCAAAAAAACTGCAGCAGATGCATATCAACTTTGCTGCAATAAAAATGAGACCTCTAAGTCCCACTGGGCATGCCAAAACTATTGTTGCAGACTCACAACACCCCTGGATGCAAATCAGGCTTCTAGGTTGATGTTCAAGCATCCAGTGTGATTGCACAACATGGAATCCTTTCTCCAAGCGTGGGACTTGTAAAGATGAGAAAAGATTCTCCAGAGAAGGCTGGTTCCTATTCCTCTGTTCAGATGCACACAAAAAATGCATAGGGTTTGCTAAAACCTAATCTAACTTGCCAAGGAGACAGGGTAAGAAAATGCATAGAATAAAACCTAAACTACAAAGGTGATGCACCGAGGAATGTTAGACACTCATTTTACAAATTTAACACAGACCACATAGATGCAATACAAAACCATGCACAGGTAACCAAACTGCAATAAGAGATCAAAATGACAGCAATGAATACATGAGAGGGTCGAGAGTCAATCACAACACATATATTATTGCTCAAGAGTTGATACAGTACATTGCAATGGCCAAGAGGCAAAAAAGACTGGCATTACAACCCATATGGGAGGTTTGAAAGCTCCACAATTTCTCTTGCAGGTGAGGGAAGAAGGGAGGATGCAAAACAAGAATGTCCGACCCCTTAAAAAGCTCCTCTTTACAATATATATCAAGAAATGAGAGAGGGAAGAGAGAGGAAATCCAGAATCCACCCCAACCACTTCTTGGTAGCATTTAAAATCATCTCATTATGATAGAAGCGGCGGATCCTAGCAAAATGGCGGGCTGTCTAACAGGAGCGGTGAGCTGTCTACTTCATTAAAGTTGGTTGTTGAGGCATTACTTCTATCTATCACCACGCATCAGAGACATTTTCTTAATTTTCTCCCTCTAAACTACACCAAAATGCGAGATTGATCCTAGAATCATGTAGAGAATTTCAACAGCTTTCCGTTGATATAAAGAACGTGCAAATCCGAGCTCTGGATCGAAAGATACGAAGGTTTGAAGATTTAGGGCACAAAACAGGCAAGAACAGGTTTTAAAATCTTTTCCCGCGCTGTGCCATCTGGACGACACGTGGCAGGCCCTGATTCACTAAGTAATTCTCTCTCTCCACCTTTCCATAGGATTTTCTTGTGGGCCCCTTAAACTTGGACACGTGGCACTATTTCATTGGTTCGGATCAGTGCTCGAAAACTCGCCCCTTTGACTTTTGGACCTTTTTCCTTGGTGACACGTGTCATGCTGTGATTTGTCTACGGGCCTACCGGATTTTCACGTCCACCGCGTCCTTTTGTCCTGGATGTCCCAGTGCTTCGCGGGACAGAATCCTCTGATCCACCCGAAATGGGCTTCCTCGTCCTTTTTCTGCCGGTGACACGTGGCGTGATCTGATTGGCTTTCGGCTCCTTCGGCTATCCGCATCCCATGCGCCCCTTTGTCCCACTTGTCCTTGTGCTGAAGTTTCTTGTTTCAGCTGATCTAGCTGGTTCACGTCCTTTATGCACTCTTGTCCCAAATGTCCCAGTGTTGTCTGGGAAAAATTCTTCCGGTTCGCCCGATTTGGCTGGTTCGCGTCCTTCGCGCACTCTTGTCCCGCTTGCTCCCGGTAAAGGACTTGGACAAATTTTCTTTCTTTCAGCCAATTCAGGCATTTCGCATCCATTTGTCCCAGATGTCCCTTTTCTGTTTGGGCCACCTGGAGGCTTTTCAGCTGATCCGCGCCTTCTGCATATAATTGTTCCAAAACAGGCAAGAACAGGTTTTAAAATCTTTAGGGCACAAAACAGGCAAGAACAGGTTTTAAAATCTTTATCTGCGCTGTGCCATCTGGATGACACGTGGCAAGCCCTGATTCGCTGAGTAATTCTTTCTCTCCACCTTTTCGTGGGCTTGTCTTGTGGGCCCCTTAAACTTGGACACGTGGCACTATTTCATTGGTTCGGATCAGTGCTCGAAAATTCACCCCTTTGACTTTTGGACCTTTTTCCTTGGCGACACGTGTCATGCTGTGATTTGTCTATGGGCCTACCGGATTTTGACGTCCACCGCGTCCTTTTGTCCCGGATGTCCCAGTGCTTCGCGGGACAGAATCCTCCGATCTGCCCGAAATGGGCTTCCTCGTCCCTTTTCTGCCGGTGACACGTGACGTGATCTGATTGGCTTTCGGCTCCTTTGGCTATCCACATCCCACATGCCCCTTTGTCCTACTTGTCCTTGTGCTGAAGTTTCTTATTTCGGCCGATCCGGCCAGTTCGCGTCCTCCACGCACTCTTGTCCCAAATGTCCCAGTGTTGTCTGGGACAAATTCTTCCAGTTCACCCGATTCGGCCAGTTCGCCCGATTCGGCCAGTTCGCGTCCTTCGCGCACTCTTGTCCCGCTTGCTCCCGGTAAAGGACTTGGACAAATTTTCTTTCTTTCGGCCGATTCGGGCATTTTGCATCCATTTGTCCCAGATGTCCCTTTTCTATTTGGGCTGCTTGGAGGCTTTTCGGCCGATCCGCACCTTCCGCGTATAATTGTTCCAACTATCCCAAAGGTGGCCTTGAGCAGGACTTAGCCAATTTTACGATTTTCCCTTGAATTAATCTACTTGCTTGGAACTAAAAACTCTGATGCATGTTATCAAATTAACTCTGGGGGGTGAAATTTGGATAACAAAACCTACCAATAAGATCTTATGCATTGTTGCTTCACCTGCATAGTGTCCTCTAGATATTCCCCAGTGTGCTTCCTTCATGATGGATTCACGCTCATGCTCCATAATAGACCTATGAAAGACTTCATCTCGACCCATATTGTACATATCTCCTTCAATGAGATGATATGATGTTGCATGGATAATAAGCTGCTTCTTTTTTAAAGTCTTTATTCCTTTAGGTGCAAGTCTAATATGTAAGAGTACTACAATATCTTCTAGTTTTGATGGCACACGGTTCAATTTGAACAAATGTGCATCAGGCCTAGTATCTTCTATGCTATGTGCATCCTCTCTAGAGTTAATCCTTGATAGATGATCATGTCCCAAATTTATTTTACCAGGATTGACTATTTCTGAGAAATAAAACTCCCACAAGAGAAGGATCCTGCATAAAATTTTCCCCTTTAAAGCAAGTTTATTGACCAAGTACCTTAATGCCATATGAATTATATAGAATATAAATGGTGTGGATAACAAGTAATGTATAAACTTATGAAGCACATAAATCATTGACAAGGCCTCATGCTCTATAGTTGTATAGTTTTGCTTGGTTGGCATCAAATTACTACTCACAAAACATATGGGATGGTCAATATTGTCTTCACTTGGTTGTGCCAACACTACTCCCATGGTTGTACTAGAAGCATCAACATACACATGAAAAGGCTTGTTCTAAAAAGTGAAGTGTAGGATAGGCATGATGGTTAGATTCTCCTTCAAGGTCTCAAAATCCTATTGTTGTGTGTCACCCCAATAAAAATTTCCTTTAGTTTTCAACAATTCTTCAAGGGGCACGCCAATCTTGGCATAACCCTTAATAAACTTCCTATAATATCTAGTGTGCCAAAATAAACCATGTACTTCACTATGATTAGTTAGCTCTTCCATCCCTAAGATAACTGTAATCCTACCTGGATCCACCAACAATCCTTCCTTGCAAATTATATTTCCAAGTAAAGTACCAAAGGGAGTTGAAAAAATGTAGTTCTTGATGTTTAAAGAGATGTTAAGTTTCCTACATCTTTCAAACATCAATATTAGGTAGTCACAATGATGTTTTACTATCCCATATACTATCTAATCATCCAGTTATACCTGTAGAAACTTGTGAATAAAAGATTAGAATTCTTGAAAAACTATGCGCAAGAACATTATTAGTGTATTATTTAATCCAAAGGACATAAAGGTGTATGAAAAACTTCCCCATTCATTTGTAAAGGTGATCTTCTCTTGATCTTCATGTAGAATCATCACTTAATGGTATCCTGAGAATCCATATGTAAAGGAATAGATTTCGTGCCTTGCCACTCCTTCCACGATCTCTTTAGTGAATGGCGTAGGAAAAGGATCTATGATAAATGAAGCATTGAGTACCCTGTAGTCAAAACAAATCCTTATCTAACCATCCTTTTTGATGTTGATCACCATGGGGCTTATCCATTATGATTCCTTAATAGGCTCAATAATGCCTGACTTGATTATATTATCAATTTCCTCTTTCACTTTGATATGCAGGTTGGGATTCATATGGTAAGGAATCTTCCTAACTAGTCACACCCCTCCTTAATATTGATCCTCATTTCTCCCAATGATGGATGCACACCCTTCAATTCATGATATCCATTGGGAAATAAATCTTGAAAGTCACACAGTAGCTCAATAATCTTTACAACTTCAAGTTCAAACCAATAATCTCCATTAATATCTTCCTTTAACACATCCCCGGTCCCAAAGGAACATGGTATGTGCACGCCTACTTGTTTGTGGAGTCCAACACCTCACATCCACTCTCTATATACTTAATATCTAGGTCTTTAACTTCCTTATAATTTATGAGATAAAAAATAATTACTTTCTATTTTTATTTCCAAATGTGCCCTAATTGTATCTCTTCTATTTTTATCAGTTCTTCATGTGCCTCAGTGTCAAGTTCGTAAAATAACTAGATCATGAGCTCCTCATCCTTCATGTTGTCTCCTAATGTAATGTGTTTCATGATCTATAAATCCTCATGAATTGGTGGATTAGTAGAATAATAATCAAAAGTATGAACAATACCTTAAGTCAAGTTGACCAAACTCGTTGTCTCCTACTTCAACTCGGTGTGTACATACTATAGTCTTTTGCAGACATAATTCATAACCATGGTAGACATAATTGAAAGAAGATATAACATAGAAATTCATGGAAACACATATAATAAGGAAAACATTCTACATACAAAATTACTAAAAGTATTTGAATCCTTATCAAGCCATACTCAGATATAGTGATCCTTGTAATATAAACACAATTATCCATGGAAAAAGTAATTGATTATGTAATAAGAGTGATTATTACATCATAAACTATTTACAACTAGGTACTAGACCATGTGTGCATACAAGACAGTCTCCAAAAGCTACATACTAATTCAAAATTTAGAACTACTCAACACTACTATAACTATTTAATTCAAGAATGTGTCACCTATATATATACATAGTGGGGAATCACCCTTCACCAACTACATATAATTTTTCTATTAGTAGGTGTGCTCTAATAAAAACCCACATGATTTTAAAAATTGTCTTAACAATAGATCAAGCTATAAATAGCTTGATTTAATCATGCTTTAATTCCTATAGCTAGATCACCTCTTGTATGTTCTTTATCTTCCTTGGTCACTTATTTATTATCCTTGCATGCGTGCCAAGTTATTTTCTTTCTTTTCTATTTTTAGATAATGCTCTAAAATTAGCCAAGTCCTGAATGCTTTGCATGTGCGTGGAATCTTGCATGCTAACCTATTCTTCTGCATGACACACACCTCCACACACTATCTTGTCTTACTTCCCTTTTTGTGTACGCACTTTTGCGCAATCCTTCAAACATACGTGATAATTTTTATAACATGCACGTGACCCTTTGCACATAAATGATACTTATTCATTTATGTGACCAACATTACCCCACACTAGGTATATTTTCTGTCTTCAGCAATATTGCAAACAAACATGGTCCTTCAAAGAATCATTGAAGAATGAAATTATAAATAATTTGAAGAATAAAGAATGATAGGGGAATCTACTCTATGAATCAAATAATGATAGGGGAATCTACCCAATGAATCAAAGAACAAGACTTTTTCAAATACTGGCTTATCCAAATTTGTTCTAGAGATGGATGGAGAAGTTATAGAAACTCCTTGTCCAAAATACTCTCTAGATATTTCCACCCTACGAGCTCCTTAGCGGCTTTATCTGGTGCCAATTCAACAATATTTGACACTTTCTTAGGGGCTAGCTCTTCAACCTTATCCTTCTATTCCTTAACTATTACATCAAGGTCTGATGTCACTTCCTCCAAAGTATCCATTTTGCATGCAACCAAGGGATAGAGATCCTTGAGTCTTACCTCAAGAGTATCTTTTGTGGCCTTAATCAAATCTCTCTTCTGCATGACTTATACCATAACCTTTTCACACCCAACATTATTATCCTTCATCATGACATGAACCTACTTCATCTCTGCCTCCTTCTTAGTAGTATACGTTCTAGGGATGGGGTCAAAATATTGACAATTTTCAAATACACACTTGACCTTATTCATAGCCTCCTTGATCTCAGCGATCAATGTCTCATAATTTTCCACCTTCTGCTCTACCACTTCCTTATTTTTCTTGTTTAGTGTTGCCGATTCCTCGCCATTGGTACTTTCCCACCTTCCTCTTCATTATCATCATGTGCACTAGGTCTTCTAGATACTCTAACTCCATGGAGTACACATCCTGTGCCTACTGATTAGAGTATTTTTGCTTTCAAATTTTAACTTAATGAACTGAAATAACAAAAACATACTAACCTCAGAAGATGAAAGAGTTTATCGATACCCGCAATTGAACGCTAATGCTTGATGTATAAGTGACTTTGACAGATCTAAGTATGTGCACAAATCCTTCTTTCCAATGGGATAAGATACCTAAAATGCACAAACACTCAGAAAAAAATGGGATTAGATAGATATATGGTGGATTTCCTGGCAAAGGCCTATCCCAAAAAGTCAATGGAATTCCTTGTAAGGATGTCAATCCATGTTCAAGAAATCAATCTAATAATGATAAGATATAATTTTTATACAAACGATATAAACAATAATGCAAAGGTAAAGGGACTAACGTGGTCCATGGTTATATGATGGTCTGATGGTGATACCTGATCCAAAAGGAGTCTAGGGATCACAAAATGGCTCAAAGGAGCAAGGACTTAGATAGATGTGTACTCACAAAGGTGAGAAAGATGATATATTTGATTTAGATAATTGATAGGATGCTAAAGATGGATCAAAGGAGCTTGATATGACTGGAAAAACACTTGAGGGGCCTTGTAGTAATAAATAATGTGGTCTCAATGTCTAAAAAGAAAGCTTAGGGTTCATATCATCTGACAGTCAGGGATCATCAATGATTTTAGTGGATCGTTAGCAATCTTGTTGGGTTGTCAATGATGTTGACGGGTCGTCAACGATCTTGTCTGTGACCCAGGGGAATCATCAATGATTATGGTAAATCCTTAGTGATTATGGTGAATCACCAACGATTGTTGTGAAAGTGTACATGCTGATAATGGGCAAAAATAAAACTTGAAAGGGATATTAAAAGGGTTGATTTAATCCTAAATACGATGCATAAATACAATTATTAACAAAATGAAAATACATACCTTGTATATGTTGATAAATGAAGACTAGAAGATGATATTACTCGAGAGAGGATTATTATTAATTCAAGAAGTTTGAGTTGATTCTTGGACATGTGAATGACATTCGTAGGATGAAGAAGAGATTCTTGGTGCCTTGAGTGTTGTTGGTATGATCTTTGGCTCTATAATAGGGATATGATACAAATTTTGTGTAATATGAAGTAATTAATCCATGCCTAGCTACAAGCTAACCTCAAATGGAGGCTTGAGACTTGTATATATAGGGTTTCTAACAACCATGGAAAATCACTAGCGATTCTATTGAATCGTCAGTGATATGGGTTTTATGGGGAAAAGGTTAAAACTACTTCCCAAATCAAGTTGTTTTGTTTGTTTTGATGAAGGGTGTGTGTTAGAAAGAGGTTATGTGGGCTAAGGAGGTTGTGAAATGATTGAGAAGTTGTGGATTTACTTTAGTTATTATTGTGACATGTTTTGGGAATAAAACAATTAATGTCATTGATTGAATTGCAGTAGGATAAAATAGGATTGATTACATATTTTAGAATGATAATTACGGGGATTAATATTTACATGTTTGAGAATTACTATTTATACATAAATGTTGATTTATATGTATCATATGACTATTTATTTAATTATTTTAAGGGGTGCTAGCAGATGCAAACATGAAGATTAAAGGTGCTAATTTTAGGTGTCTAGATATTCCCCCTAGATCGTTGAAAGTGGTATCATCGAAGAGAGAGGTAGAAAGATGCGAGACAAATGAGTATGAGATAGAGATAATTTGCATGTGTGCTTCAGTACATTATATGATGATGTTACTGCCCCTCAAACCATAAGGATTGATGATCCTATAAATAATTAAATATGATCACGAGCCTAGTGAATTTGATATTAGAAAGTTAGATGCAAGGATCTGAGATATCTAGAGATGATGCCTCAGAATGATCTACTGAAGCAAGATGGGTACCATTTGTTAAAATAAAGTGATAGGGTATCTCAAAGATATTGTGATCCCTGATAGAGCTCGTGATTTTAGCTAGGGGAGAGGGGCCAATAAAAAGGATGTTTTGACGAGGTCAAAGGATATGATGAATTGATCACACAATACCACAAAGGTGGGACTTACATAGACTGAGAAGTCAAGTGATAGGGGACATAAAGGGTTCATGTAGCTATAGACATATGACATTTAATGACATGTAAAGATCTCATGGTTTGATATATTTAAAGGACCGAAAATTGATGTTTCCACAAAATGGGTTTACAAGACTAGTGAATTCAAGTGATAGGGGAACCAAAGGGTTTAGTGCCCTATAGACATATGACTTTAATCAATTCAAAATATGGGTCCCTCCAATGAAGACATCCAGATAGACCAAAAATGATCAGATGCTAATAGCCAAATCGGGGTGGGCATTTCAGTGAAAAATGTCAATCCCATATGAGTAATGTGACAATTTAATGTATACGGACCCCTGTGAACTTAGGGTGTTTGACTGTAGCCCCTCAATGATCACAAAGTTTCATTCAGTTCACCTTTTTCCTATTGATGTCACAATGATACATTGATATCAATTTTTTATGATTCATGAATCCATATGATGATTTTACTATGATGTGATGTGATGTGGCGATTGTAATGTTGAGATGCGCACAAGATTGTATGAAGATATTGACCCCGAGAATATATGATGATGGATGTAGATGTTGCAACCTTGTGACAACGTATGATTGGTCCATGTGGACCAACCATGGACCACCATGTCCCCAGGAAGATTGCTCGATTAACATGTAACGTGATTTCACTGTTGTGACCTTGAGACCATGGTCAAAATTGAAACATGTCATTGATTCATATGCATTGCCAATCTTAGATACGTTTGTGACCATGGCAAACAATAAAGTGAGGGCCCTTGCACCATCCGGCCAATAAGACAAATGTTATTCAAATGGTTGTGAATTCTATGGGCACGTGATTATTTGAAGGATCTCGGATATAGATAGCAAGTAAACCATGTGTCCCTTCTCCTTGCGACATGAGATCAGGGTTGACATATGTTGGTTGTATAGGAAAGGAGGGTTCTCCTTTCCAATTAGGTTTGAGCATGTGAAAAGGTGTAGGTAGTAAATTTAGTTTGTTATCATATTTCATTAAATCTCTATGATGTGTTACCTTTGAGAAATATGGGATTAAAACATGAAGCTGTTCCTAAGTATGCTTTTGATGGTTGACTGGATGAACCATTGATCGATGTCTAGAATATAGCTTATAACATAGATAGCCATAGTTTGAGGGTATTAATAATAAGTCTAACTATATATTGTTGAACGAATCTCATAAAATATATTTTTCCTAGTCAAGGAATTCTAATGGTCCAGGCTTAGTCTTGACTGGTAGGTTAATGATGTTAAAGGATTGGTCCACTTTCAGTTTTGACAAGATGATTTTATTATATAGTAAATTAGTTTTCCTTTGAAGGTTAATTTTATTATGTATGAACAAATGTTTCCCATAGAGGTAGGAATCTATCTAACTAATTCTAATTTGATTCTGAGGGAAAGAGTCTAATGAGACCAGTTCAATGAGGAAAGAAGTTACACATAGCCACAGAGCTACACGGTGTCTTTCCCCAGTGAATCTCTCAGCTATTTGGTTGGTATATAAGTTATAAATGGGAATGTAATTAATTAGTAGAGGGGGTTTCCTACTAAGGATAAAATATGTCCATGTGAGAAATGCAATAATCAAGAAGTCCATATCATTTTAGGTTAACTAAGATGGAGTACAGCTAAGAATAGACCACATGCTGGTCAAATCCTTACGAAAATAAAATGACTAGTCACACGGAAACTGGAAGTAGCATATCTTAGATGAGTCTATTGTCATGACAACGAAATGTCAACAGGAGTGAGAAAAGGTCATAAGTTATAACTATTTCTAAACATGTAGTTGGAGATTTGGGGACGAATATCACTCTCAATACGTATTACTCCTTCCTAGAGTCAGTCTATACATTTATCGGGGATACAATATTAAATATGATAGGAATAGTGATTGGTGAAGATGCATCTAGGGGAACCATTTTGCAAGGTAAAAATATCCTCGAATTCTTAGTAGAGAGGAGTCCCCTAACAATGATATCTCAACAATCTATATACAAACTGTGAGTTGTTATACACAACAATATTACATCAATCTTAGTATGATGGAGGTTTTGATGTAAATCGATATGAGTATATGGTAAACAACAGAGCTCATTTACAATTACCAAATCTGTTGAGAAAGTGGATGGGATATGAGAGGATGGTTTATGAAGAGGTGTAAGATGATGAAGCTTTCCTTTCATTCCTTTTCTTCAATGTTTACATGGTAACAAAATAACTTTCACACTGGGTTGGTGCATCTTTCCGCCTCTGCATGCTCATGATCTTGGCACACACTCGAAATGAAGGTAGAAGAAGGAACACATCAACTTCTTATCGACCATGCATTGTCGGGAACACATCTGGCCTAACGAGTTAGTGGGAACATGTACAGGAATTATTTAGCTTATGCTAACCAGTCACTCTAGGGAACATATGTGACCTAGACATTATTGAGAGACTCAATGGCAGGAACTGACATGATGTCTAACAAACCTTCAATAGGATTTCAGGAGTCCCCCTTGACCAAAAACCTAGGTACGAATAGGAACACATCTGACTATTCAACCTCTATCAAGTATCAATGATGTTGCTTTTAGGATGGTGCTTTCATTCTGGGTTCCACTAGATGTATTGATATTAGGGAAGATTCATTGGTATTATGAATTTGAGCACTTTACAACTATACTATGTTGTGATAGGGGCCTCTAAGATATGAACACTCTGTTCTTGTTTTTATCATAGCACATCAAAACAGGAAACTCTGAATTTTATGAAGTACACGGAAACCAAAACACATTGGTTGTAAAGTAAACTGTCACCATAATCCTACATGTGGCCTCCGTCATTAGATGACTGATGTAAGGTCCCTTTTAGGGGATTTGGATTAACAAATTTTGATCCTTGATTTTGATTTATGAGAACGCAACTTGTATTTGACACGTCTGAGGCTCTTTATGGTATTTGCGTGTGGATTCATAGCGTATTTTATGGTGTCTAAACATCATAGGAGACATTGTGTAGGTTCGATAAGAGAGATGATATGATCTGCTATTGATATAATTGAATCCGCGAATGAGGTCTAAAAATGGCACTGAGGAGGGATACATTATGGATGAGACATGGTATGATTCAACCGATAATGCGTTCATTCTGATAAGGGATGGGGGCCCATATTCCACCTTCGAACTGAGGATGACCCAACCCATAGACTCATTGATAAATGTCCATTGCATGACAAAGGATGAGGTACCAAAATGGATTGGCTAAGTCCACTGAGACCACAGCCACCAAACAGTGTCACCACAAATTTGTATTGTGTCATTTTAGGTAAGGGAGTGCAGGTTTTACCCTCCAAGTTTATGAAGATGCTGAAGTCATGGATGTATAATTAGTGTCTCGTCATACAACTAGACTACATTTTTTTTTGAAAAAGGAGATCTTCTCACTAGTTAATTATGGTTAGGATGTTAGGTCATGGAACGGTGACCCTGATAGTTCATTGGATAACCATACTTGCATCCCAAAGATATGGTATTCTTTAATAGCATGGTAAGTGAGTATTCTGCAACATGTGTGCACCTGTGAAAACTTGATTCTAGTTTAGTTCATGGAGATGATATATGTTTCTACGGAGACAGTGATATTACAAACCTGGTGGATGTGTTGTGAACTTTCTAATTAGCTCTCTTTTCCTAATGTTAAACCAAGTGGGTTGATATAGATATTTACAGCATTATGAATCCCTCCTTATTAATAGTCTCCAAGGTGGACATATATTATATCTTGCTTTGACAGCACTAATGGATGATTGGATAGTGGACACAGGTGAACTCAATGTGTGAGGATCACCAAAAAGAGGATTGAGGGGTTCTAAATTTTAAGAGGGGAAACATTAGTAATGAACATGTCTTCTCATAGGGAAGATCACATGTAATATTAAGTTGATAATGTGACTCCGAGGGATGCACAATATTTGATATGGATCTAGAATCTATCAAAGATATTTGTGTCAAGAATGCAAGTAATAGAATCATGTGTAGTATTTTTTTCTTACTCATAAGAAGAGCTAGCAGAATCAGATGGTACATAAATGGAGATTGAGGCCTTCCAATATGGCCTTTCATTTAAACAGGTGCAATGGATATAATAATTTATTTGCCATGGTGAAGGATTCATCCAAAGTGCAAGAATGTCTTTCTTCTTGGTATAATTTCTCCCTTTTTGATGCACAACGGGAGAATCGAACTAGGGAGGTAGTACAACTGATCAAGATAAACATATGGCAGTGCTATCTATTGATTGATAATAACATGCCACCAGGTTTACAAATTTCATAAAGAGGATTAATTTTCAAATTGTTTGGGGAAGATTAATGATAGTTATTTGAAAAGTAACATTTATATGAAATTCTCAGGAATAAGAAGGCTCAGCCATGGGACTCAATGAAGTCAAAGATGTCAAGATGAAGCATACGTTTACCAGCTCCAATGCCTCGAGTTACTCACTACAGAAAATGCAAGCTTTCTAAGCAATTAGAGGTGCATTGATCTTTGTATGATGAGGATAAATGATGCTTTAAAATTATGTGATATTGAGGGTCCTTCACCATGGTTTCAAGTAAACGTTATGCTGCTACAGAATTGGTAATGCAGGATATGCTTTGTATGGTACATATGATTTGAACATTAAAATACCTCATCTTTGTTCTAGATCCCTTTGGCCGGTGGCTTCCTCAAATTATCTAATCTTCTTGGAAGGTGGTTATCAGATGATAATTTTGTCCATGGTTAGTTCAGATGGAAGGCCCTCAAACATCTAATTGATTTGATTGTAAAAAGTTCTTGGTGAATGCGTGAATTGACCTCTGAATTGGTTTGACTCCTCCAATGGAGTTGAATGCCAGCAAACTTGAATAGACAAATTTAGAGGAACACCAAGTTAATGGAGTAACTGATTAGGTGCCCCTCATCCAACGTAGGCAGAATTGTGAGCTGTACGAATGCTAATTTGAAATACTCCATGCATTTTGGATGAATAGCACGCTCTGATGGGCCAAAAAGAGGAAGAGCGGTGTCCCCTGAAATGAGTTTGAGACATCTGAGGAAGAGAGACTTTGATTGAAATTAGATAGGTTGATTAGGGTAAAAGGGAAAGCCATGTTACATATACATAGGAGAGGATTTTCTAGGGATTGTGGAAAAGACCACTTGATGGGATGCACTATGACATAGCTCCTGATGAGTGATAGTTTTGAAATAACTTGGTTACTGACGTAATAATTATAGGATTGTTGGACTGGAAATTTTATGGGATTTTATGATTGGTTTAAAGGTAGAAACCCCATAAGGAAAAAAATATGGTGTAGATGACTCATGGACCATACCATATGACCAAATGACAGTTGTAGTGGGTCATGAATATGCTAATAATACTGGGAAGGATTAATATTCTATTGGATGAAGAAATGGAAGACTCCTTATAAAAATGAAGCATCAAGGGAGGAAAATAGCCGATAATGATGTAGAGGATTTCTCCTTATTAAATGATACCGATCAACTAAAAATGATACAACAAATTCCAAAGTTTAGCTACAAATGTAACAATAGTGATATAAAGAAGAGAAAAAATAGTGAGTATGTATGAATGAGAGATTAACAATTAGTGAAGGCCTAAGGCATGTGTACAAGTAAGAATATGAAATATATCAGAAGAGAGGAGACCTAAAAAACAGTGACGATATGGCTATGTTTATATAAGATTTGCACTAAGTGAGAGATGATGTCTTTTGAGCTTAGGAAGATGAAAGTTTCGATGTTAAATGATTGAGTCTCATTGTAAACTAAGTAGGAATGATATAGATACCTTTGAGGAAGAATTGATTCAAATTCAGATATACAGTTTTGTAGTGAAAGCCAATGGGTAAGTTTTGGAGGAAAATGGAGAGTGAGTGAAGTTGAGGCTAGATAGCTAAGCATAGTGTAAGAGTAATAGTAGAAAACAAAGCAGATGACTTAGATTTATAGAAATTTGTAGATCAAGAAGGACCTGATCATATAGGTAATTGATCATCAAGAGGGATATGACAGAGATATTTTTTGAAAATTTAGGATCACCATGAAGAGTGACCTCCTATCTCTTGGAGTTATTCAAGTTGAGTTGATATCTCAATCTGTAACTAGGGATGTAGATGTTGACTTCCTTCAGAGTGGTAGCTTACAAAAGGTTAGTGGTAGCTGACTAGAGATCATCTAGGAAGTTGTTTGATAATCCTACATTCAAGTTGACCCCTGTCCTATAGATGTCGGATAATGAGGTTAAATGCCTCAAGAGTTGAGTTGTATCTCATATCGATGATGGATTAGTAACCTATTCTTCTGGGATAATAGTGCATTGGTTCAGGATGGGTTTTCTCCCAATTATGGGTTTAAGAACTTAAAAATACTTGTCTCCTGTGTATGTGTGTTGATGGTTTCTTTCTTTGTAATTTCATGTTTTAGTTTATGTATCATACCATGTATTTGGTTTTAAAAATTTGAATTGAACTAGGTGATTCACCCTCTGATTAGTCTTATTTTTGGATGGGGATGAATCCCTCATGAGCCTGTCGCATGGATGTTGAAACATCATAGGGATGTTACGAGATTGATAAGAGAGGGGATATAATGTGGGATTAATGGATAATCTGATGATGGATGAGTTCCCAAAATATATGAGGAGGGATGCACATCATTATTGATGAGATAGGTGTATGACTATAGATGACCATATGATGTTGCAATACAGGGATGGGGGCCAATAATGAGTTTTATGATGAGGATGTGAACCCTAAGGATGGAATTGATAAATTTGGATTGTGAAAAAGGATGACGATCCCAAAATGGATGAGAAAGGTTGAGACCTTATGAATGAGATAGTGTGTTTTTTATCTTTTTAATTTTAATTTTTGAGATAAAGGATAAGGTTTTATAAATAGATGAAGTAATGATGAGACCCTAAATGACATGTGATAGGTTTCAATTGTGTAACATCAACTTTACGTATAGAGGAGAGTGGTCTCATGATCTGATGAGGAGGATGATGCCATGTTAATGTGATGATATTTTATTATATACTGCGTTGAGTTCAAGAGTGGGTTTGAGAACTAGACGGTAAGTAAAGTATCTAGGGATATGATTGAGTCTGGATTCAAATGATGGAGATGTTATTTCTAGACATGATTGAGGCAGGTTACGTTCATGTGAGCTACCTGAGTCTTCCATTGGTTTGAAGGATGGACAAACAGTTGAGTTGATATCAATTTTTTTTACTATAAATTCACTCCTTAGTAACGGTATCCAAGGTGGATTCTAAAGGCTACAAGGAGGTAATATGTGATTGGATAGTAAGTGACACAGGTGATATCAATGTGTGAAGATCATCGAAAAGAGGATCTGAGGGTTCTTAATTTTCAAGGGGAAGAATCAGTGATGAACAGCTTCTTCTCATAGGGAATATCATATGTAATAGTGTTGATAATGTGACTCAAGGTATGTACAGTATATATACGAACTAAATCTATCGATGGTGTTGGGTCAGGAAAACAAGTAATGAAATCATGTGTGGTAGTCTCATCTAGTTCATAAGAAGACCTAGGGGAATCAGATGGGACATGTGTAGATTGAGGATCGAGATGGCCTTCTTCAAGGGCTTGGATTTCTAATTTCTTGGCCATGGTGAAGGCTTCATCAAAAGTATGGAATGCATGGATCTAAAGGATAGATAAAATGTGATGGGAACACGATCAAGAAAACAACCTAATCAGTTATGATTGAGGAAGTGAGAATGTCAATTGATTGATAATGCTTTTCCACTTAATGAAAAGTTCAACAAGGGATTTGTTTTCATATTTTTTGATGGTAGAAATGTCATAAATGGTGACTTTGTGAGTAACATTTATAGTGAAATTCTCGAGAAATAACAAGGATAGTTGTGTGAAAGATAATAAAGGAGTTGTCGAAAGGGAGGGAGTTATACCATATCCAAGGCAAGTCCTTCTAGTGACATAAGAAAGGTTCTAAGCATGAGATATTTGATTACGGATGATGAGATAACACGAGTGTCTAAAGGATAGTATGTGCTGTTCGAGGATCCTCCTAGACCATGGAACATATGTAAATTTAGGTAATTCCTAATGTAGAGGATAAGACTTATATGACACTGATGGATGGATGGGTTCATTACAAACCTGATCATAAGTGAGGACATGTTTGGATCCCATGGCAGAAACTTCCAAATTAGTCTAATCTGTTTAACATATCTTGCATGGGATCATTTGTAGGATTAGGTATGAGGGAATTAACATGGGAATGTGGATGTGCATGTGATTGAGATGGATTGATGATAGTGTGGAGTATGAGTGTTTTGTTGTGGATGGGTTTGATGTGGAGGGTTGATAAGGGTTAGCTTGAGAAGATATTCTTTGTAAAGTAGGTTGTGATAAAGGGATGGGTGGAGACATGTGTAGCGATGTTAGATATGTTGTTTTTGTTGGATGAGAGGGGTTGATTGGGCCTAAGTAGGGATGTGTGTATATATTTTAGAATATCTGAGGTATTGAGAAAGGAATTGAAGTTGAGATAGGTTGATAAGATAAAAGATGAGGAATGCTAAGATTGAGATTAAGATTTTGATGAAGGAGGGGATGCGACGTAGATTGATTGATGGGATACATGTGACATGGTCTGCAGGAGTGATAATTTGGAAATAATGTACATGGCATGAAATGATTAGTTGTAGGGTTGTTGGATGGGGTTATTGTAGGATTGTATGATTGGATGAAAGGTAGAGGTTCTATAGGGGATAAATATATGGTCTAGGATGGCTTCTGTGAGCATGCCAGAGATAATTAAAGTTTGAATGGGATGTGGTAGGTTGATAAAATTGATAAGGACTAGATCCTGTGTAGGGGATATGTTGAAATTGATTGGGATGAAAACGATGTAGAGGTAGTGGATGAAGCTATTGCAGATGATTGTAAAAATGAAATCATAAGGGGTAAAATAATATACTGATGGAGAGGGTTGATCCATATTAAATAATAGTTCAACTAATGATGATACAATAAATCCCTAAGAGGGCCACAAATGTAATAGATAGGTCAAGAAAAAGAATTTTAATTTTCTTGATTAGAATTTATATGTGGAGGAAGAGGCTCAAAGGGAACCTAATGATATGGTTTTTCTAAGGATGGTTTCATGTTTTTTTAAGGTTGGAATCCTCAATATACTGAAAGTTATGTGAGGCCCGAATATCTATGCTAGTGCTAGTACGAGGTCCTAGATATTGGGACCTACCCCCTCATTTCACGATCCCTACGGTGATAAGGGAGTCAGGTACTTAGCTAATATACCGAAAACTAGTTGTTTATGCACTTAGCCAAAACACCGAGTCCGAATTCCCTAATGGGTGATGAAATCCCAGTAGTTTCACCTGGGTAGGAATGTTTTCATGCAAGTTTTTGATATTTGATGTGGTTTGGATGTGTGTGAGGTAAATTAAGTGAATGCAATCTATTAATCCTCTTAATTAGATCTATATGATCAAGTAGGATGAAATATTCATTTTTAAGAACAAAAGAACGCTTGATTTTGATGAGGATACAGACAAAAAAATGCAATACTTTGAAAGTGAAAATAAAAGAAGAGGACACACTCATAAAACACTTCATTTTTAATTTTTTAATTTTTTAGATTTTTTAAGCAATGCAATAGTGTAACAAGAAAAAGGCCCATAGAGCAGAAACCTGCAAGGGTTAGCAGCAAAAAGAAGAAAAAAAGGAAAAAATGGATACTAAAGGCAGAATGACCGAGTAATTAGAAGTAGTCACAACAATCATCAATGACGGTTGATAGGAATCTCTGGGTGATTCACACTAATCACTAAAAATTTAACCGGATCATTGGTCGATTACAAAGAAGAAAACCTAAATGAATAAAAAATTTTTATAAAATTGAAATGAAGAAAGGGACAAAGGTCCCACCAAGCATGCTCAGAATATTCATAGATGTTTTTTCTTTACAACTTTAAATTAATGAAGTGAAATAACAAAAAACAAAACTGGCCTCAAAAGAAAATGGGGTTTACCGATACCCAAGAAGATGGATGATGGATGCTTGATGGATGATTGACTATTGATGGATCCAAGCATGTGCACACAAACTTCTTATTTCTAATGGGATAAGCTAACTACAATGCACATACACTTAGAAAGAATATAGGATTAGACAGATAAATGGTGGATTTCCTAGAAAAGGCCAGTCCTTGGAAGTAAATGGATTTCTTGTACAAGGATTTCAATCTGCATTCAAGAAATTTATCTGATAATGATAAGATAAAATGATTAAAACAAATGACATAAACTAACAATGACAAAGGAAAAGGTACTGACTTTGATCCAAGGCTATATGATGGTCTAATGGTGATACCTGATCCAAAGGGAGTTTAGGTATCAAAAAATGGATCAAAGGACCAAGGAATGTAGATAGTTGTGTACTCATAGTGGTGAGACAAGATGATACATGTTGGATTCATGATTATTGATAGAGTTCTAAATATGGATCAAAGGATCTTGATATGACCTGAAAAGATACTTGAAGGGACCTTAAGGTAATAAAATATGTGATCTAGATGTCTAAAAAGAAATCCTAGGGGGTCAAAGGACCTTTTAGACAAATAGGAATCGCTCAACGATTCTGGTGGATCGTCTAGTGATCTTGATCAGTCATCAATAATGATGATGGGTCATTAGCGATCTTGTCTATGACTTAGGGAAATTCTTAGCAATTCTGGTGAATCACCAGTGATTCTAGTAAATACTCATTGATTCTGGTAAATTGTTAGTGATTCTGGTGAATCATCAGCGATTGTTGTGAAAATGTATAGGTCCTAACAATGGATGGAGACGGGAGCTTCATAAGGGATGATAAAAAGGTTGATTGAAGTTTTTAATATGATGCATAAATGACAATAATAAAGTGAATGCGAAATCACTTTCCTTGTATAAATTAATAAATAAATAATCAAAAGATGATATTACCCAAGAGATGGAGATCTGCAGATGCAAGAAGATCATTGAGTTGATTCTTGGACATATGAATGACATTTGTAGGTTGAAGAAGAGATTATTAGTGCCTTAAATTTTTTTGGGATGATCTCTAACTCTATAACAAGGCTATGATACAAATAACATGTAATATGAAGTCCTTAGGCAATGTCCAGCTACAAGATAACATCAAATATAAGCTCTGAGACTCATTTATATAGGGTCACTAACAGACCACGCAGAATCGCTAGTGATTCTATTAAATCACCAATGCGATCCGAGTTTTATGGGGAAAATATTGAAACTACTTCCCAAATCGAGTTTTTTGTTTTATTTAATGAAATATGTGTGTTGGAAAGAGGTTATAAGGATTAGGGATGTTTTTAAATGGTTGAGAAGTTGTTGATTTTGTTTTGTTTTATTTAATTTTTGTTTCTAAGTGGTTTGCGTGGTTTAGCAGAGGATAAAATAGGATTTTACAACTATAGAATGATATTTACAGGGAGTAAATATGATGGGGGAGAAATAAGACTTAGGATAAGGATTTAATGTATAATATGATAGTGATGTGATAATGAAGGGGTGCTAGCAGACGTAGACATAGGGATTTGTGGTGATAATTTTAGGTGTCTACATCTACTCTACAAGTTCAGGGCATGCACTCATGATGATTTTGCTTAAATCACCTACCTTATCATAAAAATTTACTACAAGCTTCTTGCGGTCCCTTATTTCCTCGATATTTTGTATCAGCTCATCCTTTTACTCCTTATCACCCCTCAATACTCATACAACAACACCTTTTTCTATATTTATACATGTCACTTTTGCTACTATCTTATTCTGTACATTGAAGGCTTTCTCATCAGTAAGTTCGGTGGGATTGATGGTAGTGAGGACCACACCTAGATCATTTTTCATCTTCCTTTTGCTGAGTCATGTCTTGATATTTTACATGTACAACTTCCTCCTTCCTGATAAGAGGTGTTGTTCTTATTTTCTCACAAGCATGCACAAAATATTTGTGTGTATTTACTAATATAGGATGGATTTTAGTCTCAACCATCTTCTTAGGAATCCAATGTCCTTTCTTGAAGTACCCCACCTTAATCATCACTACACCTGTGTCCTTTATATTGTTCTTACATATATGGTCATATAGATATGGGTAATCCTCAACCTTGTGTGCCTTTCCACAATATGTGTATACTTGATTCTTGGGACAGTCGTGTTGATAATGATCAAGTGATCCACATGTATAGCATGTCCCTCACAAAAACCTTCCATGGCCACTATGACCACTACTTTTAAAACTATATTGAAATCCCCCATTCCCATTGTTGTGCACATCACTGGTCTGTCCTTCTTGTGCCGATGAGATACTTACTATAGTGGTCTTACATAACCCTGTCTCACATGGCTCATGAATATGATAAAATAAATTGAAATCAATTATGTCAGGGGTATGCACATTATAGATCTTACAATACATGAAGACATTCTTTTGTGTCCTGTGCTACAAAAGTTGACGATTCTAAACATCATGATTCTTATGGAAAATATCATAAGATGTCAGTAGTGCACATACTCTCCTGTGTGGGAAGATATCCTTAGTATGTAATTCAACCTTGAAATCAATGAACCATAGTCCATAGTGCATCTCATGAGATGAATTAGTAGAAATATTTTCTAGTTGAGAGGCCATTGTCGACATCTTGTTGGTATATATGACTTATTTCATTTTCATTTTGTGGTTTCTACACCATATATGGTTAGTAATCTCACTTATTAATATTATAGGTCGTTAGGGTTAGTTAGGGTTGTGTCCATGTGCCATGCAAAAAATTTATATAACACTCTTATATGTACCTCCTTTTTGATCTATGCAAATGAGAAGAACTATTTTATTTCATGCTTGATTTTATTTGTGACTTGATCTCTTACTTACTACGTGGAGCATTCATGACGCCATTGGAAGTGAAATTTTTTTATTGTGCATGTGGTTCCATATTGATCCTCGCAAAAAAATTGGATATGGTATCATAGTAATTGTTTGGTAAATGTGCACTTTTTTTTATTCCGGTTTCTATTACTTCATTTTTTGGTTTTTCGTTCTTCTCATGTAAGTATTTGATCTTCTCGTCGAATCTTGTTAGCAGGTTTAACAATCTCATTTTTTGAATTTTGTGTTGGTTTTTTGGCTATGCATGTGTAGGTTTCAGGTGTTTCACAACTAGATATAGCTAGCTATAACTAAGTTTGGAGGGAATAACTATCGAGAGGTAGTTTTTTTATTTCTGGTTTTATCTATGTTTTAATTGAAAGTGATTTAAAAAAAAAAAACTGTGTTTGGACCTCTTGTTTTGGCCTCCTCCCTAGTTGGTTTTTGTTTTTCCACCTTCTTGCTACTCCTTTCACCCATTCCAGCTTGACCGAGCTCCTGCAGAGCTCAGTGAGATCCCTGGCAAGCTACTCCTCCTTGGTAGAGTTGGGTCTCTTTTACACCAAGTCGAGTTACTTAAGGGTTGAGTTGAGTTGTTTTTGGCTCTGTTTTGTGTCATGTTGAACTGTTTGAGCATGCAATGACCTATCCTCAACATTCTCATTTTGTGTGGTAAGCCCTTCAGGTGAGCTGTGCATTATGTGGTGAGTTAATCCCCAATGTATAGCCTACTTTTTACTTTTCTTTGCTTTACATTTGAGTCATTTTCAACTCTTCCCTATGAGTTGGTCTAGTTTCTCTCGAGCCAATTAGTATTGTGATTTTTTTACATGTTGGTGTGTTTCTTTTGTATCCTTACGTGTGGTTTCACTGACCATGTCTGTGGCTTACCCTGCTTGGTGTTCCCACCTTGCATTCTTTACTTCATTGCCTCCACCCTGATCCATTGTGTTCCATGTCGTTGCGTCAATATTTCCTATAACTCGGTCTTCACTATACCTATTGGAGACCCATCTATGAATCACCATACCATACAACTTGTTCATTCGAAGTTGTTATGGTTCTCCCTACTACTAAACCTAATCTCCCTGAGATTATCTTCTTCACACCATCCTCTGCATGAATCAAGCTTATCTCAAGCGTTGGGATCCTTGAGATCCGAGCTTGAATCCTTGAGCTCCATGTGGATTAGACCTATCCCTCATCTTTGACTAAGCCATTGTTCCTATTTGCTACTGACCACCTCGAGCTCCATGACCATATCCCTAGCTCATCTTAAAGAGCTAGCTAGACCCGCGGAGCCCTCTCCAAGTTGCTCAATCCACTTTTGCCACATTTACAAATTTTAATATAGCCTAAGTGTTTAATTGTTAGTGGTGTATAATATATTAAAGGGGTCATTGTTTTATAAGAGGTAAGGGGTTAGTTTTTAATGGTGTTTAAACATAAGCTAAGGTTAATATATATTTAATTGTTAGGTCTTAATTTAGCATTAGGATCTAATAAAAATTTTCATAGGATTTTTATTGAATTGCATTATAATTAATTGATTAAATTATCTCTTTAATTTCATTAATAGTTATTTTGTCATTTTTAAACATTATTATCACATCTTTTTTTCCTTTTTAATCTCTTCAAATTAGACTAGTGTTATAGGCGATTTTTTGCTACTAATTGTTTTCTAGTGTGTGGTGCGACCCTCCTAGCATTTTTTGATTTCCGGGAGTGTTTTCGACATCCTAGAGGTCCTTGACACTCATCTTGAGCCCATTATATTGCATTGTAATTTCCCTTATTATTGCTTGCAGACTAGTGAGAGTGTCTACTACAATATTGTAGCAAGGGGGTTTCTACTGTGACGTGACCCACTTTTTCTAACACTGTACTTTGTTTTTTCCCCTTGTTCCTTTCTTACATATTTTCTGTGTTTGTTTACGTGATGTTCCTCTGCTTCCAACTGATACTTCTTGTGGCCTCTACTCTTACACGATTCTTCAGTTATTGCAAGGTGGGTCAACTGTTTCACGCCACATGAACACACCTTATCGACTATTTATAAAGTTCCACAAACATGGGTTATAATTTTTCTTGGGTTTTGTATTGCATACAAATGAATTCTAGGCTAATATCGACATCTTGCAACCTTGTGTATATTCTTGCACCTTTCTTTTCTTGCATTCTACACTTCTTGTTTTTTCGTTTGCACCATGGAGATTTTTTTTCCCAAACCTATGCTTTATAGGACCATTTATGCATTACAACCTCTACCTATTCTTCTTAGTAGGGATAACTAAGCAATTTGGCATTCAAGTATGGAATGTTTTCTCACTTACGATGACCTTTATCTCTATTTTTATGGATGAGTACCTACCCTAAGTGATCTTGATCAACTCAAAGACTGGCTTGACACTTGTAGCATGGTTGTTGGTCATTTTTTATGTTCATTTCTAGGCCTCTCTACCATTATGTGGTGGACATGGACTGTCCTTGCACTATTTAGAGAATTCTTATTTCCTAAATTTGGATACCTTGTAGAGATTATCACTGAAACTTCTCCCATTGATACAATTGTCTCCTTCCTTTCCTCATGTGATGATAGTTCTACCGATATTGATTTTCATGTATCCATCCCTGATGATGAGGACCATTCTTCTAGTTTTGATGATGAGAGTAATACTGAGGGATTCTCTACTCTTTCTATCGGCCACCTTTTAGAGAATGTTGACACTCTTCCCTTCCCATCAGACATCAAACAGTCTTGTTCCCAACCTTGTATCATCATTACTTTTCCTCCTTTCCACTTCCTATGTGTGAGTCCCCTTTCACTCCTCCTTCATGAATTGAAGAATCATACTTGTTAGAAATTTCTCTTCTATATTTTGAGCCACCCTCTTAGGATGAGTATCTGCCAGAACATAGTCATCTCTTCACAATACCTACTTATGTTTCCATATAGGGAGTTCTCATCCTTCTATAGATGTTTTAGAGGAGTCCATCTCCTTTGTTGGGAGTTACCCTTCAAGGAAACTTATCACTTCCACTTTTTCAGATACCATCGCTGATCCACCCTTTATTTTAGATCCTCTTTCTATAGTTGTGGGTTTTTCTATTTTTCCTTCACTTCACTTGGTAATCCTTTTGGTGGATGTTCCTCTCTCATACTCTGACAATTCTATGTTTGTGGCATTACCTTCAGCTATTGTGCACTTACTTGCAAGACCTATATCACATTTTCATGGACCAAATCTAGATGTATTCATACTACTACCTTCGACTTCATTCGTGGAGTGGGCAGTCTTCTAGTAGTCCATTTTGTTCCTTCCTAAGGGTAGTAACATTGTTCCATGTGGATGGACATTATTTAGTCTATAAGAAGAAGAAAACATCATTGAAACTCCTCTTGGATATTTCATAGAGTTGTAGATGTTCGATCCATTACAGGATTCTTCATCGGATCCTTCACTGAGGCCAACAATCCTTTCTTGTTCTCTCATCTTGGGTGAGGTCCATTGCAACTTCTCATCTTCTCTTGTCTCTCTTGTCTTCTTCCTCTCTTTTCTTCTCCTTCTTCAAGAGAGATTGGAGTTTGTACATGGGTACCTTTTTAGGTGTTTAGTTACTGAGACCCATATAACACATCTTTCTTAGGTTGTTTAGGGGAGTATTTTATCTCATGTAACTGGATGTTTTTCCCTTAGGGGTTTTCCTCCAATACTTGAGCTCCTTATTGTACATGGGTGCCTCATAAGACCTAGTTTCCAAGACCCATTTCCCTTATCCTCTTCTTTTTTTCTAGAAATATTTTTGTTTGTACATGGGTACCTTATTAGGATTTAATATTCGGACCCCATTGACATATATTTCTTAGTTTTCTACGGGAGGTCTCTTTCTATTATGAATTTCCATGACCTCTTTCTCAACTTTGATGAATGGGAGGGGGGGTATTGGTGTATATGACTTGTTTCATTGTCATTTGGTGTCTTGTCCATCATATATGGTTTTTCATCTCACTTAGTAATATCATAAGTCATTAGGTTTAGTTAGGGTTGTGTTTATTACAAATCTAGGCACTGAGAGGGGGGTGAATTGGTGATTATTAAAATTTTGTGAAATCATCTAATTTTTTTAACTTAAACAATCTACACTTCTTCAATTTTCCATTATTAAACTATCTTAACTGTGATGAAGTATAATCATTCAACTATGAGAGATAGAGAGAAGTAAAAACATATGATCACATGAGGAGACAATATATAATGTGGGAAACCCATCTCGAGACAAGAACCCACTAAAACTAGAGAACTAGCTTGGAAAACCGTCCTACAAAGTTACAATGATTTCACTTTGAGAATCAAATCAACTTGTAGTTCTAACTCCAAAATTTATTCAAGATTCTACTTGACCTTTAGCAAGCTTCAACTTACATGGAAGCTTCAAATCCCAAAAATTTAACCAACAGAAACTGATATTCGGTCAGTTAATACTTACAAGGAGGCTTCAAATCCCTATAATTTAACCAACAACAACTAATCTTTTGTAAGCTAATACTTACAAGGAGGCTTTAACCCCCTATAATTTAACCAACAACAACTGATATTCTATAATCTACTACTTATAAGGAGGCTTCAACTCCCTATTATTTAAACAATGACAACTTATCTTCTATAAGCCACTACTAACAAGGAGGCTTCAACCACCTATATGCTAAGCTGTAACTTAGACTTATTACAAAAACATTAATCACTTTACTTTGTTGTATTCCACAACTGATTATGACCACTGCTTCATATTACTTATCTTCTCCTATCCTTTCTTAATTTTCCATGGCTTCAATCCATTCACACCCTTCTCACTTAATCAAAATTAGCACTCATCTCTCCTTATATCAAAAACCTATTAAAGTTCAAAAGTATTATTTTTATATGCTATTCCTCAAAATCCAACCTTTCACATGCACTTCATGCGTGCAACGAGAGATGGGTTGTCTTCTAGAAAATCTCTTCAATTAGTGATAGTTATCTGAATCGTATCTTTGTCTACCTTTTCTATTCTTCTATACATTCAGGATTTCTCAAGGGAAATGTTGTTTATAGGCTAACAAGTGGCACTTCTTTAGCTACTCAATGTGACTAAATTTTGAGATTCTCCATGATCTCATTCACTTTAAATTCTATCATTGACTATCCTTTACAGAATTTCCTATTAGAGACAAAATTCTGTCTCAAATTTATCCTTTGTTTCGAGATGAATCAATGTAATTTATTTTGTAACACCTTTCTGACCTCGTTATAAACATTATCTATAATTTTTGGAAAATTTCATTGGTGCATTCATGAGATATGATGATTTTTTTCATTTAAAACATTCTTAATTGTTTCAACCTTCTCTGTCCTTTGGTCTCATTCTCTAGACATGTGTTTCCATATGATAAGTTGCGGGGGTCGGGGATCGACTTGCATATTGTATGCTGACCTGTGCACTGCCTTTTCCTTTAGACTTCTACGTACCCAAAAATATATTATCCTTGGCTCATTCCAAGGATTTCACATTCTCTTGGATCCATCTCTAAAAAATATGGCTGAATAATGCCATGTTTCCACCTTTGGTCATCAGATCATTGCTAAGTGGTTCCCTTTGTTTGGTCCATCTGTTTTTGTCTTGTGCTGACATATCTAATGTCTTGGGTCCACCATCCCTTTTTGTTGGCAATGGGACCATATTCAAAACCAATCAAAGTTTGACATTAAATATATCTTATTATCTTGTGCATACCATTTGTGAAGTTCTAGCCAATATGAAAGCTCCACGCACTTCACATTTGTCAGACCATTTTTATCCTCCATTAGCCACTACGAGAAGCAAACCAATAATGAAGTTATATTCCCTTCGTAATGTCAGAATTTTGATTACTTTTCTCTAACCAATGTGAAACAAGATCTAATAGGGAAACTCCAAGTGTCTGTCAGGTTTTAGGAGTGGGTATGTATAAAATATGCTGACTTATGATGACCCATCTTTGATCTTCCTCACCATAAACCTAAAATATTATTAACTTTGGATGATTCCGTGAAACTCACATCTGCTGGACACATTTTACTAAGAAAGTTATAGAAATCCAAAAAGTGTCCATTATTGTTTCCTTTGATCTGCGACGCATGTCCCTACTACTAGCTAGAAGCTATTATTTGTTATGTATCAAATTTCTAGTTGACCCGACCTGTAAAACTTTGAATGACTATAACTTCATCTAGAGAGCTCCAAAATTACACAAAGTTGGAATTTTTGAAAATGTCTCCTTGAGTTCTCAAAAAGCCATACCTCTATGACCTCCAAAAGTTATTGCACATGATGAAATAAGAATTTCAAACCTATAGAGCATCTAAACCATGCATACAACCTTCTCCATACCGTCAATGGATGTCAACCTCATTGATCGAGTTGTAGCTCTTTGAAACCAGTCTAGAACCATCCTAAAATCTGAAAGAACAAACTTGAGACCACTGCACATCATTTTCAGACACTTATCTGCATGACTCATTCCTCACTATCTCCCATTGCTGGTTTGTCTTGAATCTATCTACATCTCCTTGACCAATCTCATTTTCTTGTGATTACTAGGCATGTAGTCACTCTACATTTACACTACATCCTTCATAGAATTGGAACACCATATCATACCAACAAGGAATCACACACCATGTATTAGAGGATTGTTTTCTACTTTGAACACCAAAATATGACTTGGAGAACACTAAGAAACACTCCTCACACCTCTATGGATACTTTGGACACATTTTTTTATCAAGAACAAGCATTAAAACCTCTTTGTGAGCTCCAAATATCATTGAGCAAGTACTTCCAGTCAACCTTCTTGCCTCTAACTGAGCTTCACTTCACCATTCACACCTCCTCCATCAATGCCACTTGACATCAATGACAACACCAATGACCAGGGTTCAACAATATCCCCCTTTATCATTGATGGCAATATACTCAGAAGCTTTGATGGTAAACACTTTCATACTTAGTTTCTGATAAAAATCTCTCCCCCTTTGACATCTATGAAAAAAGGCCACATATTCAACAACATGATCAAAATTCACATAAAAATTTACAAATAAAAAACTTACCTCAAGAAACTACGCTTCTCTTTTGATTGATAAGATACAATAAACTGCATAATAGTTTTCACACCTTTTTGCTTGGACTAAAAACTATCTCTTCTTGTCCACAGGCTCCCCCTAGGACTGCAATCCTCTTAATTATCCTCAATTTGGCCATTCATCATGTTCCAAACTTGTGTATTTCAAGAAAAACATGTCAAAATAATATAATATTCCCTCATATCTTGTTGTCTCACTTTTTTGCACCTATACCAGCCTTGAGTGATCTCTACTTGACTAATAAAAGATCCCCCTAGACACAAGCAATCTTCCTTTGAAGATAATTTACGTATCACACCATATTCACTCATCGCACTTCATTATTCTCAACAACAAGCTAATATTGCTCTCTTTGGAATCATATCATCTTCCTTTCTCTAATGCATCTTTTCAGAACACTCTTCCCTTTTTTTATTTCTTGCAATTCTACTTCACTAGTTCTTAGCTTAACTACCAAATATTTGGCCTTTAGCTTCCTATAACTTATCCACTACTTAGCACCCTATTAGCACTCAATTCACTGTTAGAAGCATCAAGAGAGAATCCAAACTCTATCTCTTACAATGATTTCATGACTCATGGAGTGATAATTCATTATGCTCCTGCCCTGAAGCTCTTTCTCAATGGTTTCAACCTTCTTTTCATGTGATTTTATTCTCAAGTCATCAACCTTGTAATTGGTCTTTATTTTTCATTTCTAGATACTTCAAACCATATATAAAGTATTCAAAACTTATGTAAGAGAGTAGAATGACTACCCCTACCTTAAAATTCACTTTCAAACCTGTAGCTTATTTATTTTCAACCATGAATACACTTTGCACAACCATCCTAGACTTATTTAACACCTAGTTGTCATACTTGATCCTTCTCAAGATGTAGATACCAACTCAGAATACACATGCACATCACTTAAACTTCACACTCATTGACTATAACATCCTATTTTCTCGTATTAATGGAATGTGAGCTAGACATATAGAAATTATTTGACACACACTCATACCATGGACATTCTTAACATATTTTTTGTTGACAATAAACTTTGACACTTGACATAATTTAGCAATCCTTGACAGAATTAGTTTATTTCTCCATAGAAAATTGCATTTGAATAGAAAAAAGACACAATTGACCCTGTGTAATTGACAACCAAACATTCTTATCTTAGTTGTAATTCACATTAGAGCTTAGAACTAACCTGATTTAGATTACAACAAAATAGTCAACTTGATCATTTGACCCAAGATAATATCTTTCAATTATGTACTCTTCAGGAAATTTTCTTTCTTGAAGCTAATCTTGACAACATAAAGAAACCTAACACAATTCTTGACACTTATTGAATATATTCTCTCTTCAATACTACTCAATAATATCACTCAATAGATTCAATAAGCAAGAACTTCAACTAAATACTGAACAAAACATTTTGAAGTTGGCATACCTTGGCAACATAATGAATTGTTCACTTAGCATCATCACAGAGAAAAAATTTATTTCTAGGTAGATTGATCAATGAGAAGAAGAACATGCTTCTTTCAGCTCATACATGCCTTCTAGAAGCTAGAGATGGTACACAACCTTGTGAGATCACTTCAAAATAGATGAAAGTAATCAAAACAACATGATGACTCAAGTATTTCCTTTACTATCCTCAAGACCTTGATAATATTCTTAGGTGTACTCCTTGGTGTGACATCCACATCACATGAGTTCTCACTTTCTGATTGAGTTCTTGATAGGCATACACGTTGCAAATCATGCACCTATTCTAACACTGTTTGAGGAAGAAGTTCTTCATCCTTTACACTAGAATTATATTCCTTCTTCTTGCCTTTATCATCACTTTTTGATGTCTTGTTTGTATTATATTATCCTATTACTATCATATATTGTTCTATCTCTTGAACATCTGCCCATGTTATCTTCTTATCATTATTTTCTCTTTCAATTTCCAAGTTTGCTACATTTTCATTGTATATCCATTTTACTTTCTTCTTTCTAGTGTCTCTCTTAACCATGGCTGACTTTTTCTTATTCTTAGAGTTTTCCTTTCCTTTGAATATCCTTTTCTCTTGTATTTTGAATGCATTGAGCTTGTAGTTATATCTAGGGGATTCATGGCAGTGTCTAGAAAAATTTACTTTCCCATGATAGTTGAAGCACATCACATAGTTATTTACTCTAGAACCTTCACACTTCTAATTTTGACTGAATGACTCATAAAGAAAATATTGAGAAATATTACCCTTCTCTTGATAGTTAAAACATACAATGTTTTTCTCACATTCAATCCTATAATCTCTCCATGGATGTTCTTCATCTACTTTTATCCTACAATCTCTAGCTCTATGCCCAAACACATTACATGAAAAGTAAATTCCTTGAAACTTACCTAAGAGTTTCTTTGTATTTGACTTCCTAATGGTCTTATTGTGTTATTTATTATCCTTCTTGATCTCAGAACTTCCTTGGCAATATACATGGATTGAATTAGCCCTAAATTCCCTTTTCCTTGCTTGTTCTAGTTCCTCTATTAGGGTCTTTAATTTTGTATCGAATCTATCACATTATTTACCCTTGGATTTTACAACAACTTGACATGATTCATGACTAGAATCATAATCCAATTCACACCAAGTTACTTCACTTTTAAGTACCAGACTAGATTTATTGTTTTGATGTATTTGTTTGCCTTTTTGGTTCTTAGTCCATTGATTATACTTCCTTTAATTTTTTGATATGTCATTAGTTTTCTTGTGGCTTGTTGTAGCACATTCCTTAGAGTCTTCACTTCTTCTTCATATTTGGAGCAAGATTGTTCTTTGTTTTTTAGTTCTTTTGACACATTCTCAACATATGAAGCCACTTCATTCAATTCTTGGCCATGATTATCTTCCATGAGTATGATTTTATTATTTAAATCATTTATAAAGGGCTTGATCAATCTCATACTTCTTTTTCAACACTGATTCTACTAATGAACCCATGTTTGTGTCTTTATAATCACCTCCAAGTTGTTATGCTTAATTTAGGAGTACCAAGATATGATACAAATTTTTAGAAATCTAGGAACTGAGAGAGTAGGCATCTAATCTATTACCTTTCAAACTTCTTAAATAATCTACACATCTTAAATTTGCTACAATTAAACTATATTAACTATGATAAAGTATAATCATTCAAACATGAGAGATAGAGATAGAAGTAAACACATATGAACACATGACGAGACAAGATTTAATTTGGGAAACCCATCTCGGGACAACAACCCACTGAAAACAAAGAAATAGTTTGGACAACTTTCTTATAAAGTTATAATGATTTCACATTTAGCATCAACTCAACTTCAAGCTGTAACTCTAAAATTTAGTCAATCGGATACTTGACCTTTAAAAAGCTTTAACTTGCATGGAAGCTTCAACTCCCAATAATTTAAGCAAAATCAACTGATATTCTATAAGCTTCTAATTATAAGGAGGCTTCAACCCCATATAATTTAACTAGAAAAAAATGATATTCTATAGGATACTACTTACAAGGAGGCGTCAACCCCCTATAATTTAACCAAGAACAACTAATCTTCTGTAAGCTACTACTTACAAGGAGGCTTTAACCATCTATATGCAAAGGTGTCACTTATACTTTATACAAAAAATCTGATCACTTTACTGTGTTGTCTTCCACAACTGATTATAACCATTTCTTCATCTCATTTGTCTTCTCCTCTCCTTTATTAATTTTACATGGATTCAATCCATTCAAACCCTTCTCACTTACTCAAAACCAACACTCAAATATCCTTGTATCAAAAACCATTTCAAGTTCAAAAATCTTATTTTTATATGCTATTCCTCCAAATCCAACCTTTCACATTCACTTGATGCATTCAACGATAGATGGTTTTTCTTTTGGAAAATATCTTCAAGTACTGATAGTTCCATGACTCATCTCTTTGTCTACCTTTGATATTCTTCCATACATTTAGGAAATCTCAAGGGACTTACAGTTTGTAGGTTGAAAAGTGGCACTTCTTTAGTCACTCAATGTAACTAAATTTTGAGCTTCTCCATGAGCTCTTGCACTTCAAAGTTTGTAATTGACTATCCCTCATAGTCTTTCTCGATCGAGACAAAATTCTATCATGAATTTATCCTTTGTTTCTAAATGAATCAACCTAATTTATTTTATAACACCTTTTTGACCTCCTTATAGACATTATCTATAATTTTTGGAATTTTTCATTGGTGAATTCATGAGATATGATGATTTATATAATTAAAAACATTCTTACTTGTTTCAACCTTCTCAGTCCTTTAGTCTTATTCTCTAGACAAGTGTCACCATGTGATAAGTTGTGGGGGTAAGGGATTGGCTTGCATATTGCATTTTGACCTGCATACTTCCTTTCTTGTAGACTTCCGTGGACCCATCTATATTTTTTAATTATTGGTAAATTAGTTTTTTGAAAGGGACTATACCCTTGTACAAAAAAGCTCAATAGCTAGAAAGGGAAAGAGAAGAACAAAGAAAGGTTCAAAATCTGGATACAGAGAGGAGATCAAATGGAGCCAAACTCCAAAACGCAAAAATGAAATAGAGCAGAAAGCAACCAAGCTGCAGTGACAAGACAACAACTAAACAACAAAAAAACAGCAAACTAACAGCAACAGTCACTTAACAACATCGATCAAACTGCAAACTAACATCTCTGGACCAGGCTTATTAAAGACCCAGAAAGCATGTGAAGGGTAGCTGTTAATTTGATTTTGCATAGGGCGAAGTGACTGGTTTGCAGTGGTGTACCTGTTTTCCAGCACATAATGCATGAAATAAATCCAACTAACCAGTATGACTAGGATTTCTATCATGCTCCAAGATCTTTCCAAGCTTATCTGAGATGGCGTCATGATAATTCCAAATGGTGAGATTTGTATGGGTGTTTGCAACTCCCTCGTTCGCTAATCTATTAACCTTGGTTTGTTTTGGGTATTTCACGTCCACCCGGAGCCATCTCTCAAAAAATATGGTAGAATACTACCATATTTCCACCTCCGGCCATCAGATCATCGCCAAGTGGCGTCCTCAACTTGGTCCACATGTCTTTTCCTTTTTTTGACGTATCTTTTGTGTCAGGTCCACCAACCATTTTTGTTGTCAATGGGACCATCTTTGTAACCAATGAAATTTTTACATTGAATTGATCTTCTTATCAGTTGTGTACTATTTGACAATTTATAGCCAATACAAAAGCTCCACGCACTTCACATTTTTTAGAACTTTCTTATCCTCCACTAGCCACTGGAAGAAGCAAACCAATAAGGAAGCTCCATGCCCTTCGTAATGTCAAAATTTTGATAACTTATCTCTGACCAATGTGAAACAAGATCTAATAGGGAAGCTCCATGTGTTTATCGGGTTTCAGGAGTGGGGATGCATAAATCATGTTGACTTATGATGCCTCGCCTTTAATATTCCTTCCCATGGACCCGAAATATTATCAACTTTAGTTGATTCCATGAACCTCACATCCGTTGAACATATCTTCCTAATAAACTTCCAGAAAGTAGACACATGTCCATTATTGTTGCCTTTGATCTAAGCTACATGTCCCTTCTACTAGCTAGAAGCTATCAGTTGTTATGTATCAAATTTTTGGTTGACCCAACTTGTAAAACTTTGATGGTTATAACTTCTTCTAGAGAGCTCCAAATTACAAAAAGTTGGACTCGTTGGAAATGACTCCTTGAGTTCTCAAAAACCCATACCTCCATGAACTCTAAAATCTCTTGAATATGTTGAAATAAGCATTTCAAACCTGTAGAGCATCTTAACCATGCATAAAACCTTCTCCATACCTTTAGTGGACGTCAACCTCAATGTTCAAGCCATAACACTCAGAAACCAGTATGGAATAATCCTAGAAGCTCAAAGAACCATCCCGAGACCACTGGACATCACTGTCAAACACCTATCTGCAAGAAATTTCACTCCTCACTATTTCCCATTGTTGGTTTTTCATGAATCCCTCTACATCTCCTTGACCCATCTCATTTTCTTGTGATTACTAGGCATGTAGTCACTCTGTATTTACACTACATCCTTCACAGGCTTGGAATACCATCTCATACCTGTAGGGAATCATACACCATGGCTTGGAGGTTTTTTTAAAATACTTTCAACACTAGAATATGACTTGGAGAACACTAAGAAACACTCCTCACGCCTCTATGGATACTTTACACACATTTTTATTCATACCCAACATTACAACCTCTTTGTGAGCTCTAACTATCACCAAGAAGGCACTACCAATTAGACTTCATGCCTCTGAATTAACTTCACTTCACCATTCACACATTTTCCATCAATGCCACTTAACATCAATGAAAACACCAATGACCAGGGTTCAACAATGTCCACGTGTCATGTAAAAAAGTTACACAACACTCCTATTTGTACCTCCTTTTTTATCTATGAGAATGAGGATACCTATTTTCTTTCATACTTGATTTCATTTGGGATTCGATCTCTTGCTTACTATGTGGAGCATTCACGATACCATTGGAATTGCAATATTTTCAATGTCCATGGTGTTCTATATTGATCCTTGCAAAAAAATATGACAAATCTAAGCTTCAAGGAAAGGACTTACCCCTATATCAACACTTCCAACTACTTCAGCATACAAAGCTACTTTCAAGGCTTCACGTGGATCAATAAATATCTTGTGTAACAATGCTCTCCAGAATGGTGTTAACAAGCCCCCAACAAACTACTACATATGTTGGCTTTGATGAATATCAAAGGAGAGTTTTAAAAATAAAGTATTAAAAGGTGCATCATATTCTCAAAACTCTCAAACATGCCTTGCTTGATATCGTTAAGTGCACTAGTACTCTGCTAATCAAACTCAAAGATATGAAATTAAGATAAAAAAGAAGTATGTAATGCATCATAATAAACTGCAGTCTGATGTGGATCATATTTCCTGTAACAATTATTCTTGCGCTCTTGAAGTGTGGTGGTAAAATGAGTTACCTTCTAGTCGGAAGCTATTATTCCCTTAGATCTCCATAATAACTCACACTTATGCACATGTTTAGTTGCATTTTCTGCACCTCTATACTTTGGAAAGTGAAGAGATATATGAAAGAATATCTGAGGGGTATACTACTGTGGTTATTGAGGTTATTGTAATGACTATTGTGGCCCTTTTCCTAGAGTGGGACTAGATCCTAAACCTCATTTTCCACTAGGATTTCCTCTGCATGGTGGCTGTCTTGAAACTCCTGAGCCTCCCACTGTGACTTGGGGGATTGTCAAATAACTAACTTATGTCCTTGTGTTCATGCTAAACTGTACACCAATTATATCTCTGATAAAAATGCCACAATTAGTACTTCCAATGGGTTTCTTGCCACTACTTTTTCCTGAAGACACATCTACCAAGTTAGTCCCAAAAAAAATATGTCCAAAAAGAGGCACCTGCTGAAGTCTTATTTTACCTACCAAAAAACCAAGGCGTGCTGACACATCACCTAGGAAAAACCTAAGTACTCATGCAAAGCGCACAAGGGTACCAAGTCCCTCTTTTATGTGAGCTCTAATAAGGAGTTAGCATTAAGAACATATATATATTCCATATTTATAAAAAGGATTCAAGTATAACGCAGATTATAAGCTAGATCTAGATCATAAGCCTAAGATTATCTCATATAGGTATCAAGATTAATTCCACCATGAAAGAACTGATAACATAGATGTTTACAACCAATATCCAGCCAAAAATATCCATTATATTAAGTAATGGAAAACACATAAGATGTTTACATACATAATAATGTTACCATTAGTCATGCGCACCCATAAACCAATAACATAACTCTACAAAACATGGATCCCTAAACCATGAAAATCAATACATATATAAGAGTGGGGTCTTTCTCTTCACCGCCCATCCATCCTCAAAATAGGGTGCATGCTAATAATAGACATGAGACGCTACAAGATAACTAAAAAAGCATGCAAGATTTCCTAATAATAGATCTACTACAGTTAACTCCTAGTTGAGATCCTATTATTAGCTTCGAACTATGTATGTCGCTTGGTCTAATTTGTATCCCAAAATAGACCTTGTTGAACTGAAAGCCTTCATGTTCCAAACTTATCTTAAAAAAATCACTTGGTCGACACTCCAAATCTTTATTTAGATCCGCATCAAAAAACTGGCTAAGTGATGACTCCTTTCGCACACAATCCTTTCCTATCTGACTCCATCCCACAAACCATGTTCTCCTTGTGTGTGCTTCCTTCTCCATAGTATGTAGTCATTTTATCTTCTCAACATTACCCCACACTTGTTTCATTTCCACCACTGACAATGGGTAATCTGATGTGTCCATCTAAGAATAAAGAATAAATAATCTTACATTCTTAAAGAATAAAAGAACACCAAAGAATAAAAGAATTCATTCACTATGTAAGGAGGATAGGAAAATCCTTATTCAATGATGCTTCAATTACATTCCATAATTCCACCTCACTCATTGTTTATTTAAATAGACCCCTCATCATTGCACTGACTTATTAAAATGTTAGTTCTTCACCCTTGGCCTTGAACATGTCAACCAAATTTTCCAACTATTTGCTAACGTCAGCCAGTACGTCCATTCTGCGCATTACCTAGGGATACAATTCCTTGAGATTATTATTTATTGAGGTCCTTAAGATATTAATGGCATCAATATTCTTCTCAACCTCTGTAAGGATCATATCTTGTTCCACTCGATTGTCTTTGTTTTTAGCATTGAAATCCTTTAAATCTTCCTCGTGAGTGGCAACCAACATTCTTTCCACCCGATCCCTATCTTCATATTTTTCATAAACAACTTTGGTCATATGAGCTATGGTTTTTATTGACGCAAGGAGAGCTTAGTGTATTGGGTTATGGTCACCTCAAGCTATTCCTTTTCCAACTTTTTCTGCCAAGCCTCAACCTCTTCCAGAGACTCAAGTGCTAGGGTTGCTTCTACATTGTAATCATGCGTGTTAAGTCCTCTAGAAAATATAGAGATGATTTATAATTCTACAAGGGTGGGGCTAGATCTAGGTGTGCTAGTATGATTGAATCTGTAATCAATTCTACCTTTTTATAAACGTCACATAATCTTCCCCTTTCCTCCTGCAACTCAACCTTTAACTACGCAATAGTCTGCTCCTTCCCTTTTATCTTCTTGTCTCTCTCGATAATTTATTTATTCTTTTCCTCCAACTCTTTTTCCAAAGCCTTTATACTATTATTACTTCTAAATAATATCATCTCTACTTCTACCAATACCTTATTCAACACATTACATGTTTGTTCATTAGCTAGTTGCTAAGAATCCACCAACAAATTCACTATTACAGAGCTCGATGAAGCTCAAACATCAAGTAAGGCTTCTGCACTTACTTTTAAAATTAGGTTCATCCATGTGGGACTCAAATTACCAAGATAACATTTTTCTAGTGTATGAAAATATCCCTTCCTTATCAAAAGATGACCAACAAAAAATTTGGTCTGTTGGTACTGTGCTATGGTAGAGAGTGCACAAGACCTTGCTGGGATCTACATCATAAGCCATAGTAGGTCCTTATTGGGTAGACACGCACCTACCACCCTTGCATGCACCCTTCTAGAACCCTACCACAAAACTTGTATCCCCTCCAAGACTTCCACCTTTCTCATTTTATTCTTCTTCAATGTTGTGCTCTACCTCACTGCTCAACCAAGTTATGTATTATACCAACAACTTCTTTCTCCACAATGGTGGTCTAACTCTTTCCTAGAAAGGCGCGGAGTCTCATGCACATTTTTTACTACTTTCTCTTAATTTCATTCTTCCTCTCGAGCTTCCTATGAATTCTCGATCCACTCCTTATTAGATTCATGCACATCATACACGGGGGGGGGGGTTCTCCTGAGGCTCTTTTTCCCTCTCCTTCCCCTCTGTTTCTTCATTCTTCAAGATCTATCTTCTTAGACTCAAAACTCTATATTAACCTTTTCTTCTTCCTTACCAGAGATGCTTCTTTAATTGGGGACTCCTTCCTTACCAGACACTTCTTCTTAAGAGTATAGGTACTCGTACATGCACATGCCTCCTGTGTCCCTGTGATCTAGCCCACATGTGTGCACGACAGTTCCCTGCTTGTTGTAGGAGTTTCTTCATGATCTCTCTTCTTATATCCACCTTATTTCTTCATGTCGGTTCCTCAAGGACATAAACATCATCTTCTACATACGTGACCTTCTCAAATTTTGGTTGTAAATGAATATATACCCTTATTGTTGTTGTCCCTGCAATTGGTATTGTAATGGGTTTGAGAAAAGGTATGTCATGAGAGACATATTTTTTCATATACGCGTGCTTCTTTCAGTAGCAATGTGTTCGGTGTAGTGTAGGATGATCATAGTCCACTTCACTTACATCAAATCTCAATTTCTTGGAATCTTTAAATATGTTGAGCATGCTATGGAAATAATGCATTGTGAAGGCAAAAGGAAATTTGCACCATAAGATCTTGGTGCCATCAGTCAATGTAAACCTGGTAATACATAACTTTGGTAGAATGTAAACTCAATCTCGTCTTCCACCAAGGCTGGCAGTTTCTTTGGGATCCTCCATTATATGTCAAAGGCATCACACATCCTCTTGTACCACTTATCCAAGTGCGCCTTGTACGTCAGTGTCATAGTATCACAAGTATATGCTTCAAACCTCTTGGCAGGGGAGGGGTCTTCTTCAGGGTACTCCCATATGTTACTGTTTGGCCCATCAGGTACTCCAATCTTAGAGAATACAATGGTAAAGTAAAAATATTACCATACATTATCTTGTCTCCATCTCATGTGGCATCGACGATATCATCTATAATAAAGGCCGAGATGTTGTAGATAGTCCCTTATACAATCTTCCTGCATACATTCAAACACCTTTTGTTAACTTGTGTCCATAATTCTTATCTATTCAATTTTGTAAGTAGGCATGTGGCCATCTTCATGAATGGGTCATTGATCTTTACAATATCAAAGGCATGCCCACCTTTCTTGTACTCATATTCCTTAGTTGTTTCTTTGACAACCTCATTGTCGCCCAAGTCATCATCAATTGACTCTCCAATGCAGATGAGTCCAGTGAATTTGGAGATTAACTATGGAATTATGCGCATCCTCCTTCCAACGAAGTAAAAATAGTCTTCATGTACACGTGACATAAGCCACTAGTACAATCTCTCAGGCTTGCCAAAAAATGGTAGTTCATATAGTTGCAAAAGTCCAACCTTCTTCAATGTCTTCTCCAGTGAATCATCATATACCAATTTGTCATCTTTTGTTCTTTCACCTATTGGTTGAACCAGCTCCAAATTCATATTCTTCTTAGTTAAATCGGTCTGATGGCTATAATCAATTATAACAATTTTTCTCACATGGGACACCCACTCCATTCCCATCAATACCCCATCTAGATATTACATCTCTGAATACCATTCCTCATTGAAAATCGTTACCATAACAGGGATTACCTTGCCCTTCTTCTTGGGTGAAACGGTTTCTACCTTTTGTGGTGACATTTTTGGTCAAGTAATTGATAATTATACCTTGTGCTTCAGTTCTTTTGATACCTCTAGTTTAGAACCCCACTCCTTCACACAATCCTACAATCGATTCCCTAGTTTTTCAAACCCTAATTAGAGAACACTTCTATTCACACTACACCCTCCAAACCCATAGAATTTCTTTCACAAAACCACTCTTCACATGACCATGTTCATCATCACAATTTGGTTCATTAATTTCTACCTTCACAATCGGTCGTTCACATAAATTCACATGGATTCCCTAGTTCATAAGAGCTCTTCCACAAGTTATCGTAAGGTAAAAATAACTTACCTCGACCCCTATTTATAGTTTTTCACTTTTTATTACATTGATTACCATGCCACTTACCATGGTACTGCCACAATAAATATCACTTTTCTTGTCTTCCTAAGCACGTTTCCTCTATGTGTCTAATGCACATAACCTTCACAACTTGCTGGTGCGTAAAACTACACTAACCATAGATCTCCTTACGCATGCTCGGAGCACTAAAGCACATCAACCATTGCATCTTTTTTCAATTATTTTTTCTTTCCGCAGCCTACCTCACATTACCCCACGTGTTCATTCATGTATGTGTATTTTTCCTTGATGTCATCCTTATTATCACCATCTTCCTTAACACCTTACCATTTTTAATCAACCGTTATCACCACCGCTACGTGCACCCCTTTGATAATTAGGACTTCCATCACGTGTTTTTTTCCTAGGCCATTGTAAACAGCAATTATTATATCCATGCCTCCATTTACACTCTACCTAACACTAAATGTATGTGCGGTCCTCTACACATGAATGCAATAGGTTGTAATCAACTTTTGGCATGCAAGTGTGCTTATTACACAAAACACTGAACTAAATTGACAAAGAATATAAACGTTGAAAGGAAAAATAGATAAGGGAAATTGCATTAAGGGAAACCTATTCTAACTAGAAATACTACCTTATTACAAACACTAAGAAGACTTATTTATAGTAGGGCTTCAGTCTACTCCCGTTGAAGTAACTAGGAAACCTTGTCGCATCTAGTGCATGTAATTGAAAATCACCTGAATAAAGTATGTATGTTACAACATATAGTCCCAACCAATGCACTTGGAACTTACTAATATGACACAAAAAATTAGAATCATATAGAAGAACCATCTTCCCAACCTCAATCTTCTTGTTCTTAATATGTCGATCATGCCATGCCTTATGCCTAGAGTTTTCTATCTGCTAGCTCCTAAGCTATAAAACACCTTTCATTCAATTGCATCAATTTTTCTATGTGCTCTTCAAGTTCCTATTCATCAACCAATCCTGATGCACATGAAATACACAGGGAAGGTAACATGAATTCTATGGGAAAAACAACTTCTGTGCCCAACACCAATTGAATGGGTGTGGCCTTGTTCAATCTTTTATAAGTTGTCTTGTATGACCAAAGTACAACAAAGACATTATCATCCTAGTCCTTTCTTCAACATCACAAATATTTTTACAAGTATGGTTCAATAGTTTGTTGAAATCTCTAGTAGTGACATTGGTCTATGGAGGACAGGGTGTTGTCTTGTGATGCACCACCGTAAACTAAGCTAATAATATCCTTATTGTCTCATTCAAAATTGTGTTCCCTTATCACTTGTCAGACTCAACAAACATCCGTACCTACTCATAATGTTATCAAACAAGAATTTTGTTGATGTAGCTACAATGCCATCCTTTGTAGGTGCTGCTTCCACCCACCTTGTAAGATAATTTGTACAAGCTATAATGTAGCATTGTCCAATCATGCACCCAGGTGGGGAAATTGGACCCACAAAGTCAATTTTCCATTTTTCAAATGGTTCTGCACTAGTAATAGGTCATAAAGGCATATAATCTCTATGCCCAAGATTTCCAAGGCCTTAAAAGTGGTCACAAGACTTGCAATACTCTATATAATCCTTGTAAATTACTTCCCAACATATGCCTACCAATATAATCTAGCGCGAGGTGGCATTTCCTGCATAGTGGCCACCTACAATTCCACCATGAGCCTCTTCCTTAATGGCTGGGCACTCATGTTCAAGTACACACCAGTGCAAAACCTCATTATGGCCTAACTTGTAAATATCTCCATCTATAAGCATATAGGGCATGATGCATATATCAAGTTGTTTCTTCTACAAGGCCTTCATGCCTTTAGGCGCTACACCAGTACACCGAAATACTGCAATATCTTCCAAATTAAAGGGCATGTGGTTTAATATGAATAACTCTACATCTAGAATTATATCCTCAATGCTCTATGCATCCTTGGCTGAATTAATCTTAGATAAATGATCTAGTCTTGAGTTGTTCGTTCCTGGCTTCACCACAACTATAAATTCAAATTCCTGGAAAAACATAATCCATCTGCATATGTGCCCTTGCAAAATGGGCTTATTGACCAGATACTTCAATGTCATGTGATCTTTATAGAAGATAAACGGAGTTTCCAAAAAAATACTACCTAAACTTATGCAGTGTGTAAATCATCGATAAAGCTTTGTGATTCATAGTTATGTAGTTCTGTTCAGCTAGGGTTAACTTCCTACTTGCAAAACAAATAGGGTGATCTAAAATAACCTCTCCAGGATGTGCTAACATTGCACCAATGGCCATGCTAGAGGCATCCGCATGCACATGAAAGGGTTTGGTTCATGAGGGAAAACACATAATAGGCACAAAAGTAATCCTTTCCTTCAATGTTTCAAATGCACGTTGTTGCGCCTCACCCCAATGGAACATACCCTTACTCTTTAATAACTCTTCCAAGGGTGAGAAAATCTTGGCATAACCCTTAATGAAATTTCTATAGCACCCTATGTGTCCAAGGAACCTGCACACTTCACTCTGGTTAGTAGCCTCCTCTAAGCCCAAAATAACAACAATCTTAGTAGGATCTACTAAAAAACCTTATTTACATATGATATGTCCCAAAAGAGTTCCAAAGGGTGTAGCAAAAACACATTTATTGATGTTGAGAGAGATGCTTAGCTACCTGCACCTCTCAAACATAAGCCTCATATTATCACAGTGATATTTAACTAACATATAAATAGACCATTCATCTAAGTAAACCTGCAAGAACTTGTGTATGAAATCCTAAAATGCTTGCACCACAATGCATGAAAATACCACGGGTGCATTCTTTAACCCAAAATGCATAACCATGTATGAAAAAATTCCCCATTATGTGGTAAAAGTGGTCTTCTCTTGATATTCTTTTACAATCCTCACCTAATGATATCTAGAGAACCCATCAGTAAAGGAGTAGATCTCATACCATGCAACACCCTTAGAGACCTCTTCTATAAAATGTGCAGGGAAAGGATCTATAACACAAGAAACATTCAATTCCCTATAGTCAACACAAATACTTATCCTACCATATTTCTTGATACTTATCACCATTGGGATAACCCATTCTAATTCCTTTATGTGCTCAATAATTCTAGATGTTAAAATCTTGTTAATATCTTCCTTCACCTTGACACACATGTTAGGATTCATCCTGTAAAGCATCTTCCTAACTAGGCATGCACCTTTATTTAACTTAATCCTCACCTCGCCTAAAGATTCATGTAATCCTTTCAATTCATGATAGCCTCCAGGGAATAAATATTGGAAGTCACGCAACAAATCAATAATCTTAGTAACCTCTAAATCAGACCAGTAATTGCCAATAATATCCTCTTTAGGTTCAACCTCCATTCCAATGTTGATTTTATTTATTTTCATAGGCTCATGGTATGTGCACGCCCATTCATTTACACTATCCATGACCTCGTGTGTACCCATAATGTGATCAATATCAAATTTCTCGACCTCTTCATCATCTATCATACATACCATCTTTCATTTTCCCTTTGCTAACTAGGCATGATCAAACTATTCTTCATCATTCTCCTTTTCTTCAAAGAGTTCCTTGACTTCTGATCCTCCCAAAAAATCCTAAATGAGTTCTTTAGCTTTTACACTATCTCCCATAGTCAAGCACTTCATTATTTGTAAGGCTTCATCCACATGTGGTTTAGTAGAAAAGTAATCAGAGTTATAAACCATACTTGTAGTCAACTCTATCCAATTCCCTATTGCTCTATTCAACTCTGCATATACATACCATGCACACGTGCAACCTCACAAGGTGAAATAGAACTTATGCACCCATCGTGAAGGTGGAAAATCCTCCCGTCCTTTTGTCCAGAGTCTCTCACACTTTCGAACATGGTGGGGAACATGATCCTTCCAAATAAATTCACAAATTTGAGAGGGTACATTGCTACTTAAAAATATAGTAAAGAGAACAATTCTCACTTCATGCCACTCCACAAGATTATCCTTGTGTGTAATCCACCAACGCGTTGTTGACCCACATAGAGTGTAAAATAACATATCTATTATTTCTACTTGATCCTTCCACTAGGATTCCATAGCACATAGAAATTTCTTAGGATTGCCTTCGCCAGTGGACGTGGGTACCTAGTTATTTCCCAAATGCCTAATAGAGCACGACTTACTGACGCATGAAACTACATTCTTCATTTCACCTCCAAACATTTCATCAGTCACATGCACCCATTTATCACAAACAACACTTATTATATCACTCATAGATTGTGAATCATCCCACTTAATTACTCCTTCCTTTGATGGATCCAGCACCTCAGGATCCTTGATGGTGTGCACATAAATTTTGTTTATATTCTCTTCACTCAAAGGTTCTACATAAGGCACATCCTTTCCATCTATTAGAGGGATGATCATGTGCTCATTATTATTTTCAAAGATGATATGACCCTTATTGAATCAAATTTCAACGTTATTTTCATAACACAAGGGGCACCCAATTAATGCTATAAAACTATTTGCTTCTGTAAGCACTAAGACTTCAAAATCACTAGTAAACTCAACCCCCTAAATTGTAATAGTGGCATCTTTCAAAACTCCAACAAGCGTGGCTTTAGTATTGTTTTCCATGAACAACACATTCAAAAATGGATGTAATGGTGGTCTTCCCATATGTATCCATGCATCCAAAGTGAGTACATTCACTTATATTCCTATATCAATAAGGATTTTAGTCAAAAGCCACCCATAAACAACTGCATTCAACGTAATATCTTTATCATAATCAATACTATGAGGATGCAAGTTGGCATGTAAGATCTGTCTTGCATGCTCACCCTCAATATGTGGTAACTTCTCTCTCAACCATTTTCCTAACAACAGAATGATTTTCTCTTAGTGCAACAACTTACAAACCTCCTTAATGTCATCTACATCTGTCTGGGGTAGTGCGGGTGCATTTTCATGTTCTATCTTCCATGATTGATCATTCAAGCATTATATCTCACCTTGGAAGTTCCTGATAACCTCTATATATTCCTGATACAATTCCTTCTAATGCAAAATGTCAATAAAATTAACATTGATAACCTCTTGCTTTGTAATAACAAGATTTTGTTTGGGAACCTCACGGGTGTGGGAAACTTCAACGTGACTAGTAACTAACATAGGCATCATATCAGGATCAGATGCTAATGCGGGAATCCAATGATCTCCCACAACACACTATAATCTAACTATCTCCGCTCCCTTATCCTACTTATGCTTCTTTCTCAGGTGCTCATACAAATCCGAACACTCCTCATAATTTTGGTTCTTTCCAAAAAGGAGAAAACAATGTTGTGAGGGCATTCACTCCTATAATGATCAAGAGATCCACATGTATAACAAGTCCCACAGGGTAACTCAATTCTTCCACCCCCATGACCTTGACCTCTAAATCCTCCTTGGTAGCCTCTACCTCAACCACCACCATTAGAGCGCCCTTCATTATAATTCTAATTCTTACCATGATTTTCACTTTTCTCCTTGGAATTATTTGCAACAATCGTCTACCACACATGCATATGAATAGCTTCATGAATTTCATAAATCAACTACAGTTCTCTGTGTCATGAGGGTGTGATTTGAAAATCTTACAATAACAAGACACATTCTTCCTGATGGCGTGTTGTAGAAAAGAAAACCTTCTTAAATCATGATCTAAATGGCAGATTTCACAATCCAACAACATGATGCACATCGATCTATGAGGGCAAAAATCCTTAGTATGACCCTCCACTTCACAATTTATACACCATTGTCCACTGTATGTCTCATGTTCAGAATAGGTTGACAATTTTTCCAACTGCTTCATAAAAGAAGTAATCTACACCTCCAGAAAGGGTCTTACTCTAGTGTCCATGCTACTAATGACCTTAGTGTGCAAAGCTACCTCAAAAGCTTCACACGGATTTGTAAAAGTCTAGTGTGAGAGTTCCCTTACAAATGGGGTTATCAAACCACTAATGAGCCATTGGGCATGTTGGATAGGATGACTATCATATTATAAATTTGATAAAAAAGATTTTAAATGAGCATCATACTCCCTCACACTTACAATCATGTGTTGTTTAGTATCCTTCAACGCACTGATGCTCTTCTACTTGAATTTAGGAATGCGAAAATCCTCCAGAAAAGTACCATAAAGAACTATGTAATACACACAAGTATTATTCATAACAATATTCCTATACTAACTATGTGCACCCCCCTACAATGTGGTTGTAAACTAACTTTCGTTACACTTTGGGGCTGTAATTCCCTTGGTGCACCAAATAATTTCACACATATGAATGTGCTATGTGGAATATTCAATACATGTATACTTTTGGAGATGAAGGGACGTCTCATAATACACTTGATGGGGTTGGTGTGGACCATGCCCACTAGATCTAGATCCTGTATTTCCTCTCATGTTCCCTCCACCTCTAGAACCACCAGATCCGCTAGATTCCAAACATCTAGATACTCCATATCCTCCTCCCATTGAGGGAATTAGACTAGAGGATGCAATGCCTTGTGTTACGATATTTATACTAAAATGAACCCCCACTGTCTGTGGAGTTTTACTAATTCCAGACATAATACCAACGTTCTACATGCCCACGTTCTATGCTAATGAAACACTTGAAAATATACCTCCAAATGGACCTCAAAATCATGTAGAAGATGTATGCTCTACCATAGATGAAGAAACTACTTGATTAACTCCAAAACTTGATGGTAAATTAAATCTATCTATCGTTACTCTACTGACCACACTAGCTTGTTGAATGATAACTATCATAGAAATTGGAAAACCAAGGGCAAGGGATAGGTTATCAGGTAGGATTAGATGTGAGCCCATGGTTTTGAATATTTCTTCAGATGAACCTTCATCTAAAGATGAAGAAGGTTCTCTTTCATGATTTCTAAAATGGGGGATTTCCACATGCCTTGGCTCCAAGTTTTCTATATGAGCTCTAAATCCTTCACGATCCATCTCTCTTCGCAAAACCATTCTTTCCACAATTTCACGCTTCTTCTCCAAATACCTCTCACGCACCTCATTAAAATTAAGCCTCCTTTCTTCTCTCTACCTTTCTACCACCTGGTCTGCCATATTTCACCACACCTGATCCTATCCCTGCACATGGTGGGTTTTAGCTAGCCATAGGATTCTCTTCAAAATCCAAATTTACCATCAAGATTTTAAGTTCTAAAGGGATAACACGCAAAAAAGATACTTTGGGCTCATGAAAGAACTGGAACTCAACTACCTCTAGACATGAATAAGTAGACACAACGTACTCCAATCTATAGGTATTCAAGACACTACGCCACTAGTGATCTATAATGCACATCCAAGACAGATCAATGTTATGCAAATTCTTATAATCTTTACTACATCCAAACTAGTGTTCTATACCTCCAATTCCTCTTTAATGCATATCCTACGAACCATTCATACAAATCTATAGGAAAATAAGTAAAGACCATCTCATAAAATTAGTGATATAGATTCTGTTCAACCCATAGCCATGATTTAAACTTAGGTCCAGTGTTGTATCTCTATGTAAACACATCTTCCAAATTATCTACCTATCTTTCAATAGTGTCTAAATTGATCCGGTATGTTTTCATCATGTACCATCATTGTAATGGTTTTGAAAAAAGGTCCTGATAATGGAATATAAATGTTGTCTTATTTTACCCACCAAAAGCCTAAGACGTGCTGACACATCACAAAGGTAAAACCTGAGCGCTCACCCAAAGTGTGCAAGGGTATTAGGTTGCTATTTTATGTGAGCTCTACTAAGGAGTTAGCATGATGAACATATATATATTCTATATTTATAACAAACATTCAAGTATATTGCAGATTATAAGCTAGATCTAGATCATAAGCCTAAGATTATCTCATATAGGTATCAAGATTAATTCCACCATGCAACAACCAATAACAAAGATGTTTACAACCAATATCTAGCCATAAAGATGCATTATATTAAGTATTGGGAAACTCATAAGTTTTTTACATACATAATATTGTTACCATAAGTCATGTGGGCCCATAAACTAGTAACACAACTCTACAAAACACAGATCCCTAAACCGTGCAAATCAATACATATATATAGGAGTGGGGTCTTTCCCTTCACCACCCATGCATCCTCAAAATAGGCTTCATGCTAAGAATAGCCATGCACCACTGAAAGATAACTACAAAAGCATGCAATCTTTCCTAATAATAGATCTACTATAGTTGACTCCTAGTTCAAATCCTATTATTAGCTCAGAACTATAGATGTCACTAGGTCTTTCTTATATCCCAAAATAGAACTTTCTTGAACTGAAAGTATTTATGCTCTAACCTTATCTTTAAAACCTTTCTTGGTTGACACTCTCAATCTATATTTAGATATGAATCCAAAAACTAGCTAAATGTTGACTCCTTTTGCGCACAAATATTTCCTGTCCGACTCCATCCCGTAAACCCTATTCTCCTTGCACAAACTTCCACATGCACCTTTCTCCTGCACACTACCTTCTCCATATTACTTAGTCATTTTCTCTGATCAAAATTACCCCACAATTATTTAATTTCCACTCCTAAAAATAGGTAATCTAATGTGTCCCTCCAGTAATAAAGAATAAAGAATCTTACATTCTTAAGGAATAAAGAACACTGAAGAATAAAATAATTCTGTCACTGTGTAAGGAGGATACAAAAATCCTTATTCAATGATGCTTCAATCGCATTCCATCCTTCCAACTCACTCTGTGCTTGTTTTAATAGATCCCACATCATCACACATAATTCTTCAAATGTTAGTTCTTTACCCTTCGCCTTGAATGTGTTTACCCAATTTTCAAACTATTTGCTAATGTCAGTCAGCGCATCCATTTTGTGCATCACCTAGGAATACAATTCCTTGAGTTTATCCTTTATTAAGGTCCCTAAGATATCATTGAATTCACTCTTCTTCTCGACTTCTACAAGGATCCTATCTCATTCCGCCTGATTGTCTTTGTTTTTAGATTTAAACTCCTTTAAATTTTCCTCATGAGTGGAAACCAACATGCTTGCCACCCGATCCCCATCTTCATAGTTTTCATAAACAACTTTAGACATATGAGCTGTGGTTTTTACTAACGTAAGGAGATCAATGTATTGGGTTATGGTCACCTCAATCTATTCCTTTTCCATATTTTTCTTCCGCACCATAACCTCTTCGATAGACTCAAGTGCTAGGGGTTTCTTCTGCATTATAATCATACATGTTAACTTCTCCTGATAATGGAGAGTTGATTCATACTTTTGTGAGGGTGCGGCCGGATCCATATGTGCTAGTAAGATTTAATCTGTAATCAATTTTACCTTTTTATAAACCTCACACAATCTTCCCATTCTCTCCCACAACTCAACCTTTAACTGCGCAATAGTCTGCTCCTTCCCTTTTATCTCCTTATCTCTCTTGATAATTTCTTTATTCTTCCCCTCTAACTCTTTTTACAAATCCTTTATTCTATTAGTCATTCCAACTAATATTTCCTCTACTTCTACTGATACCTTATTCAACACATTACATGCTTGTTCATTAATTAGTTGCTGAAAATCCAAAAATAGATTCACTGTTACAGATCTCAGTGAAGCTCAAACATCAAGTAAGTCTCCCACGCTTACTTCAAACTCAAGTTCATCCACATAGGACCCAAAAAACCAAGAAATTTTTTTTTCTAGTGCATGGAAATGCACCTTCCCTATCAAAAATATGATAAAAAGAAAAAAAAATTCCGCTGGTACAGTGCTCTAGTAGCGAGCATGTAAGAACTTACTAGGATCTGCATCATAAGCCATAATAGGTACTTATTAGGTAGACACATGCCTGCCACCTATGCACGCACCCTTTGGGAACCCTACCAAAAAACTTGTATCCCCTCCTAGACTTCCTCCTTCCTCCATTTCTTCTTCTTCAATGCACTCTCTATGATTGCTAACTTAAACTATGAACCTATGAAGAACATAAGAAATCAAAGTGGATTATTTCTTGATCTCAAGGATTGAGAATGGAATCTCACCAAGAATGGATACAAGGCCCTTTTGGATCTTCCCATATTACTCAATTTTGAGTGAAAGGATGCTAGATGGAGAAGCTATTTCCAACAATGGAGAATGGCTCAAGATCAAAATGCTTATAGTATTTCACTATTCAAAGCATGGTGTAAGAAGAAAGGTAAGAAGGAGGGTTCTTTATATAGATTTCCTAAAAAGGAAAGGATAACAAATTGATGAATGTGGGATAAAGGTAAAAAAAGATTAGGAATGGATAAGGTTGCTTTATAAACTGTAATCTTGATTTAGAAGAGTTTAATTTGTCATTAGTAAGTCATGGGAGTCAGGGGATGTTTTAATTAATCAAAGGTGATTAATTAATAGGTAGATGTAAGCTTATAAAAGCTAATTAGAGGAAAATTAGTATGATTTGTGGGATGTAAAAGAGGAATTTGATCCAATAAATGGTAATTTATTGATTTAGAGTTGCGAGTGTAATTAATTAATAATAATTAATTAACCCAAGTAGAAGTGGATATTAATTAACAAAAGGTCATTAATTGACATCTTTAATGATAGGAAGGCTAATTAATTAATGAAATGTTGTTAATAATGAATATGAAGAGGAATGTTAGCTAATTAGCGGAAAAGTGCTAATTATTACAGAAACAATGAGAAAGAGGATAATTAATGCAATCTTAACATTAAAGGTTGCGTAAGTAGATTTTAGCTATCTACACCTTGACTTAAGACTTCTTCCTACAAGTATAAGTACTCATACCTACACCTGTCTCATGTATTCCTATTGTCTGGATCACATGTGCACTCATCACCCTACTTGTTGCAAGAGTTTGTTCTCTATCTCTCTTTTTTATCTCTGCCTTCTTTCTTCCTACAGGGTCCTCAAGGATAGAAACATAATCTACTACATGTGCACTCTTCTCAAATTTTTGTTGTAAATGAATATACACCCTTGTTATAGTTGTCCCTATAATCGGTATTGTAATTGGTTTAAGAAAATATATGTCATGAGAGACATATTTTTCCACATACGTGCGCTTGTTTGGGTAGACAAGTGTTCGGTGCAACACACAATTCTTCTGGTCCACTTTACTTAAATCAAATCTCAATTTCTGGGCCTCCTTAAATTTGTTGACTACACTCTAGAAATAATGCACTATGAAGGCAAAAGGAAATTTGGACCACGGGTTCTTGTTGTCATCAATCAATGTAAACATGCCAATATAGAATTGTTGGTAGACTACAAACTTAGCCTCATCCCCCACAAAGGTTGGTAGTTTCTCTAGGATCCTCCACTCAACATTGATGGAATTGCACATCCTTTTGTACCACTTATCTAAGCGTGCCTTGTACGTCGGTGTCATAATATCACAAGTATATACTTTAAACCTCTTGGTAGGAGAGGGGTCTTCTTAGGGGTGCTCCCATATTTTGTTGTTTGGCCCATCAGGCACTCTAATTTTAGAGAATACAATCAAAAGAAAGATATTACCATACATAATCTTCACTCCATCTCATGTAACATCAATGATATCTTCTGCAATGAAGGCAAAGATGTTGTAGATGGTCCCTTCTGCTATCTTCCTACAAACATTCAACCATCGCTTATTAACCTGGGTCCATCTCTCTTGTCCATTCAATTTTGTAAGAAGATACAAAACCATCTTCATCACTGGGTTAGTGATCTTCAAAATATCAAAAGTTCACCCACCTTTCTTATACTCATATTCCTTAGCTATTTCTTTGATAGCCTCATTGTTTCCCAAGTCATCATCAAATGAATCTCTAGTGTAGATAAGTCCAATGTACCTAGAGATTAACTATGGAGTTATGCGCATCCTCCTTCTAGAAAAGTAAAAATATTCTTTGTGTACGTGCGTTATAAGCCATTAGTAAAATCTCTTAGGCTTGCAAAAAAATGGTATTTCATAAAATTGTAGAAGTCTAGCCTTCTTCAATGTCTTCTGTACTTAATCATCATATACTAGTTTTTCATCTTATGTTCTTTCACCTATTGGTTGAACTAGCTCCAAATTCATATCCTTCTAAGTAAAATTGGTCAGATGGTTATAATCACCTATAACCATTTTTCTCACATGGCACACCCACTCCATTCCCATCAATACCCCATATGAATATTGCATCTCTGAATACCATTCCTCATTGAAACTCATCGCTGCAATAGGTTTTCCCTTGCCCTTCTTCTTGGGTGAGATAGTTTCTTCCCTTTGTGGTGACATTATTGGTTGAGTAACTAATAATTCTACCTTTTGCTTAATTTTTTTCGATACCTATAACTTAGAACCACACTTCTTTGCACAATAATGCAATCCATGCCCTATTTCTTCAAACCCTAACCAGAGAACACTTCTTTTAACAATACACTATCCAATCCCACATAAATTCTGTAAAAAACCCAATCTATGCACAACTATGTTCATATTCCCAATTTGGTTCATGAATTTCTACCTTTGCAAGAGATCATTTGCAGAAATTCACAAGGATTCCTGAGTTCACAAGATCTCTTCCACAAGTTATTACAAGGTAAAAATAACTTACCCCGACCCCTATTTATAGTTTTTCACTTTTTACTGCATTAATTACCATGCCACCTACTACCATACTATCATAATAAATACAAACTTTCCTCTCTTTCCAAGCATGTTTCATCTGCAAGTCCAACGTACATAACCTCCGCAACCTTCTGGTGTGAAAAATTACACAGATTATAGACCTCCTTACATACACTCTGAGCACCTCAGTACATCAACCACTACATCTTTTTCCAAGTAGTTTATCTTTCCATAACCTACCTCACATTACCCTATGCTTTCATTCCTATATGTGGATTTTTCCCTGACATCATCCTTATTATCACCATCTTCCTTAACACCTTACCATTTTCTAACAAATTTTATCACCACCCCTATGCGTGCCCCTCTGATACTAGGGACTTTCATCGCACGCTTTTGTTTTTCCTAGGCCATTGTCAACATTAATTATTATACACATGCCTCCATTTACACTCTACCTCACACTAATTTTATGCTCAGTCCTCTGTTCATTAATGTAAGAGATGGTAACTAGCTTCAGGCATCTAAGTGCACATATTACACAAAACACTGAATTAAATTGACAAAGTATAGCAACATTGAAAGGAAACACAAATAAAGGAAATTGCATTAAGGGAAAACTATTCTAACTAGTAATAATACCTTATTACAAACACCAAGAAGACTTATTTATAGTAGGGATTCAGTCTATTCCCATTGAAGTGACCGGGAAACCTTGTCCCATCTAGCGCCTATAATTGAAAAGCACCTGAATAAAGTATGTAAGTCACAAAATACAGTCCCAAAAAATGTACTTGAAACTTCCTAGGATGGCACAACAAGTTAGAATCATACAGAAGAACCATCTTCCCAACCTCAATCTTCATGTTCTTAATATGTCAATCATGCCATGCCTTATACCTAGCCTTTTCTATCTTTTGGCTCCAATGAGCTATAACGCACCTTTCATACAATTACATTAGTTTGTCTATACACTCTTCAAATTATTATTCATCAGCCAATCCTCTTGCATGTGAAATACGAAGGGAAGGTAACATGAATTCTATAGGAAAAATGACTTCTAGACTAAAAAACAATTGAAAAGGTGAGGCCTTGTTCAAATTTTTATAAGTTGTCTTGTATGCCAAAAGTACAACAAAGACTTTATCATCCTAGTCCTTTCTTTCAACATCACAAATTCTTGTCAAAGTATGGTTCAATACTTTGTTGAAAGCTTTAGCAATGCCATTGTCTTGTGGATTATAGGGTATTGTCTTACGATGCCCCACCATAAACTAAACTACTAAAATCCTGATAGTCTCATTCAAAAAGTGTGTGCCCCTATCACTTGTCAGACTCAATGGAAATCCATACCTACTGATATTATTTTCCCACAAGAACCTTGTTGTTATAGCTTCTATGTAATCCTTTGTAGGCACCGCTTCCACCCACCTTGTAAGATAATAAATACAAGTTATAATGTAGCACGATCCAATCCTATATGACCCAAAAATTCAATCACCCATTTTTCAAAGGGTTTTGCACTTGCAATAGGTCGTAAAGGAATCTTGTAACATCCACTTTTTATGACTTAGAAACAAGGGATATTTTTTTACATAATGTTCTCTATTCTAAATTCATACAATTCAGAACACATATTCCATTGGCAATCCATCTCATAACAGAAAACCATAAGCATCTGTAATGAATCAGTGTAACATCAATCTCTTGTTTCATGACTTGGTATTAAACCGATCTCTCAAGATTAAATTGTTTACGTGTATACTAAGTATACTTTGGTTATTTTACCCATTAAGGGAACTCAAGTGTTCTGTCTACAAAGCATATCTAAATATCTATTATTGATATTCATCTAAAATCCCACAACTTAGACTAGGTGACATAAGACAATGCAACCAGAAGTTTGCGATACTTTGGCCAAAGTTTTAACATGTTTACCATGTTTACATTCCAAGAAGACATAATCATTGAAAGGAATATGCCTTTCACCCAACTCGAACTATTATCTAGATTGGTCTTCCTTTACTTGTGTCAACCAAATCCAAGTCAAAGTTTCACACTAAATAAGGGCAGCTCACATACACTAGTGTGGAAGACTACTCGTGGTGACTAAGGATAAATAGACATACTCAATCAAATTTCTATCGATTGGGTGTGTTTAGTTACCCTAAGTCAACATAAGTTGATTACTACACTAGTCCATGTGTCTATCTCTATTTATAGTATAACTATGAACCAAATTTCCATTGATGTTAATCAAGTTAATTTAACTAGGTGGGGTGCTAGAGCATAGCTGGCTACATCACAGTATCTTCGTAATGACTCTCTTCATTATGAGGGTACTTTGTTGCAGCCCCTATATTATAACAACCTACTAATTCTATAAACTAAACTAACATACTTAAGAAACATTAGATTATTAACTCTCAAATTATTATCTTGTTTAATTAATCATTAAAAAACACACATAATGGTCCACTAAAGTATGATTTATCCAAAAAAAGGATTCGAAATGTACTTTTACACCAATTTAAGGTATGCAAATAAAATCTGTGTTCATGCAAATGAACTTTATTCTCAAACCGTTAATTGCATTTATCGATAAATCTGATTTCTATATCAAGTAAGTAAGATCATTAAGTTTTCTTACTACAATTTATCAATATAAACATTTTTGATTGAAAGCTTATACATTAGAATTGGTTTTCATAATATCTAAATCTTCTTATTAATTCCTTTAAGATTTCCCATTTCCATTTATGGTTTTCATATAAGGATAACATACAACCAATCATCATTAATTGTTATACTTATTACATTATAAGGATAACATACTTAGTTCAGATTGAATGATAAAAGTAAGTATCCTCTTATTCATAATTAAGGACTATTTTCCTATTAATGAAATCAGAAAACACAAGGTTTAGATTCATAAAAATAATGCAGCATTAATCTATATAAAACTATCCTTATTCCCTTTTTTGAGTAAGGATCTATCAATCATAATCATCATAGTTATGCCATTTCCTAGAAATGAGATGAGTCGAAAATGTAAGTATAGATCCTTATCCTAAGTATCAATCTACACTTTAGGTTCTATTATCCATGCATGTTAGTATTTAAGAATATAACTAAAATTTAAGTCATATAAGATCCTAAAATAAATTAAAATTCAACAACCTTTATACAACAATTTCTTTATCGAAAAGAGAGTGTTCACACCACTCCAAGCTCAATAATATTCCATTAGTTTATAAGAAAACATATTTCATCATTACAAAACTAATTTAATACATCTTTATAGTTTTTCCAAAAAATTCATTTCTAGAGAATTTCAATACATAAGCATCTGATGAGGAAAACAATTTTGTTAATAAAACAAATGCAATTTTCTATAAGTCTTTCTCCTTTCACTTTTCACGAAGTCCATCTACAAAATTGTTAATATGAGTCAGTTCACAAGAACTGAGCATGATAAGTGGTATAATGTTAAAACAATATTCTTTTATCTAAAGGTTTCATAAAAGGAACCCTGCTATTTAAGAAAAGGTTCTAAGTACAAAAAAAAAGATCAATAAAAAAATAGCCCAAAAAGTCAGAATGTTAGAATAGACAAGAAGTCAATAATCTATTAAGAATCATTGGCTCATTTAAAAAGTTAAATAATCCAACATAAATTTAATTCTATCTATGTTACAATATTGACAATCATTTCAACATGATAACATTTCAAACTGTGACCAATCTATAAGAAGAAAATTAATCAAAGTTCAAGATCTATCTTCATTCTTTCCAATTTAAATCATCAAACCAAAGTTCTAGTAAGTCACAAGTCGTTCCCTAGCAATCAATCAAAAGGTATTTAGGAAAAAATACAAATAAATTGACATGAACAGGATGTTGTCTCCATGGATCATCTATCCAAATCTCAGCCACTACCCATAAAAGAATGCCAACAAAATAGAGACAAAATTCGTCAAAACTTAGGTAATCAATGTATACTCCTATAGGAGATTTAATCTAGCCATTGACAAGGAAAAATGATTCAAACTGAAGGTACATAACTTAGAGAGGCTTGTCCAAACAAAATGAAATGGTTCAGAAACCCATTTTATCAGAATATATCCATTCAACACATATGACATAGAGAGAGAGAGAGAGAGAGAGAGAGAGAGATTGTAACATAGCATGCATCTCAAGTAATCAAAAAACAATATAATGCCCAAATAAATTCCATTTATAAGCTATAAGATAAAGAAATCTGAACTGTTCAAGAAATAAAATCACAGCGTACAACTTTCATTCACACTCAAAATGAATTCACAATAAGAGTAATAGTCTTCATTCAATGTTCTAAAACAACCCAAAGATTCGAGTACAATCTCTAAGATATGTTTTGTAAGAACATGCACATTCAACATAGCATGCTACTATTCAAAGAATGCATGCTTGGAGAATAATGATGATCCAATCCACCAAAAATTCATCAAAGTAAGGACAGATTGATAAGATCTAACTCATGATGCTCACAACTAACTGAGCTCAAAGGTAAAAGAAAGCCTTAAATAATAACAAAAGATAAGGGACAAACAACATCCTAAAGATATCATTATACAGACTAACCCGTAATGGGTGAAAAAGTTAAAAAAAAACTCAATGAACAAGAAGGGACAAAATTTACCCAGTTTCTCCTCTCCTTTCCATACAATTTGACCTAAGATGGGTATATATCCAACGAAAATCAAAGCCCACAAAAGAGAGAGACAAGATATTACTAGTCCTTATTTCTCAAATATGTCCACCCGAGAAGGGTATTTAAACATCGAAATGAAAATTGAGATGATAGATAAAGAAAACTCCATTTCTCACCTATACAACATGCACTTATAGTGCTAAAAAACAACCTTTGTGAATACCCAATATGGGTCGAGGAAGATCTCTTTAAAACAACAAAAATACCAATTCATTACCAATCTTAAGCTGAAACGAAGGTCTATAAACCAAAACAAGACTCTCAAAACAGACTTCAAGAAATAAGTCGACCAACAATATTTGTTAATACAACCAAAACAAATAAAATTCAAACCAAACAAGGGTTCGAATACAGGCTTTGTTTTATTCTGTGAATAAATTCCACCAAAAAATATTTAAACAAAACCCAGTTTCACGACAACCTGAAGAGTTCCAAAGTTCAAGAAACTTCAAACCAAATCCCTACAAATTTCGCTTAAATGATAAAAGGGTACAAAACAAGGAGAAATAATTATCAAAACATAGAATCCCCATGAAAAATCATACCTAGTTTCCCATAAAGCAACACATCAATTTTCCAACTTCATTCAAAACCAATAAAAATGTAAAATGAATTCATTCCACGTAGTCACTATATTCGTAAGAAACAATGTCCAAAAGAAACGCATAGAAGTAACCAATCACACCAGAAACAATTCTTAGAGATATTTTCATGAAGTGAAACTTTTTTTTTAATGAAAACATTTAAATAAAAGCAAGATATCTTAAAGAGATAGAGCCTATCATGCTTGGTAGTGCTCCTGTCTTCTCTTCCTTGTTTCAATCATTCAAGCAAAGCTTCCACAAAAAGATTTCTAATGAAAATGCCAAAAAAATCCAATGAAAATTTTATGACTTTCTTCTTATAGCTTCCATGATCAAATTTTGCTATTATTTCTGCCATGCAATGAAGACTTTTATCATGCATCAGAATTGAACTGAAAGTTTAAAAAAATGGAAATATAACATACAGGGCCAAAGAGCTCAAAAAATCCAAATGAACAATAAAACCAACCTATTTATTTTTCCTCCAACCCATTCTACTATTCCCTAGGCAATTTTCACTCAAGTCGAGGCTCATAAATGCCAACATGATTAATAGTGTCGCTTCTAAAACTCCCACCATGTCTTATCTTCTGTTAGTTACAACTAATAGTTTAAAAATTCATTTAACCAAAAATAATAGAGTTGTCAGCTCAATATTTTCCTCTTTCTCTTTAGTTTGGCCAAAATTGGCAATAACAACATATTAAATGAAACATTTAAACCTTGCAATGCATTTGGAATGGTGCCACCACCATCCAACCACTTGTTAACAAAACCATCCACACATCCCTTAGGTTAGGTTCCCTTAGTATTAGTTTATAAACCATAGCTTAGGACCTTACGAATAGTTTCATATAGCCTAAGATTAATTAGTATCCAAACTTAGGATAGTTCCTCATTACCCCATTTAGGGTTTAATAGCAAATAAATATAATAACCTTAACATAGGTTTATGGTAGGATAAGATAATCAAAACACTTAGATAAATTATGTCCCGATAAATTAATCAAATAACATTATCTTGCAAATTTTATCAAAACGACAAATCAAGTCACTTAGAATGGTGAAATAAAAATATGCCACAAGACGCCCTTATTACCCCATTGAAATCCTGGGTTTAGAAATTAGAAGTTATAACCAACCCAATCATAATGATGGAAACATAAAAAATTAATAAACATGCCTTGGATTAGCATAATTGATCCAAGGTATGGTTACTCATGCACTATGCAATCAATAAACTGAAAAATAGGTTCAATATTGAAAAATAGGCAATGAACAAATAAGATTGAATTTATTTCCTTCATCCATATGCAGAATACATTAAAATTTTTAACATAAAAAGTATATGTAATACTTCATTATAAATTCAGAATTTTCATGACATGGTGTTATCAAATTTTAGAAGATAAAACATATCATTGAAAACAACACGATTAATTAGTTTTAAAGAGTATACCGCCTTCAAAATGAGAATCACCTATCAACATTGCTACTTCATTTACAAAAGTGATTAAAGATAACAACCATGGACAAGAAATTATATACCTCCCCTGTAAAAAACATCATTGTCCAGATGATTAACTTAATCCATAATCATAAAAAAGAAAAATAACCATAATTATAATTATTTTATCTATAAAATTTTCAAACATAATCAGATTTGCAGAAATTTAAGTTTTTCATAACTTATTTCAGCATCAAAATTGCTATTCTAGTACTAACAAATTATAGTATCTGCCAAAAACTGGCAAAATCAAAAATAGTTTTCAAACAAAGTCTTTCATTATCTCAAAAATAAGAATTAATTCTGTTCAAATGAATGAGGAAAAGTAGTTTTCATATCCTCAAAGTTTTCCCATGTTGTTCTTTCTTCATTAAACTGGTCCCAATGCACCTTGCATTGACTGATTTCATGATTTTGTAAGTACAACTGACAATTTTCCAACACTCTTATGGGTTCAACCACGATTATTCCCGGGTCTTGGACCTGCAAGGAATCCCAATTTAATACATGTGATAAATCTTAAATGTATTCCTTAAGCAAAGAAATGTTGCAAACATCATGCATTTGTGATAAGGTGGAGGTAATTTTAAGCGATAAGCTACATGGCTAATCACTTCAACAATCTCAAAAGGTCCAAAAAAATGAGGTGATAATTTGGTTGCCTTACCAAAGGTAATAGAGATCCTTTTAGGCTTAACACGTAAAAAGACTTTTTAACCAAGTTCAAATTTCTTATCAATCATTTTTAGATCTACAAAAATTTTTTGCCTATCAGTATTTTCTTTTAATCGTTCACGAATTATTTTCACTTACTGTTCCGTTTTAGTAAGCATTTCAGGTCCAATTACCTCTCTATATTCAATGTTATCCCAACTAACTAGAGTTCTACATTTCCTTCCATACAATAGTTTGAAAGGTGCCATTTTTAAATATGAATGATAAGTATTATTGTAAGCAAATTCCACTAAAGGAAAGTATTTTTCCCATTTGTACTGCTGGTCCTTACCGTACATTCTTAACATATCCTCCAAAACTTGATTTATTCTTTCTATTTGACCATTTGTTTCTAGATTGTATGTGGAACTAAAATTTATTTTTGTTCCTAAGGATGCATTTAGTGTTTTCCAGAAATGAGATGTCATTCTAGGGTCTCTATTAGATATAATCAATTCAAGTACTCCATGTAATTTGAAAATTTCATGCACACATCCTTTTGCTAAAATTGGTGAATTATCTTTAAGATTACCACCAATAAAATATGCTATTTTTTTTAATTTTTCAACTACAACTAAAATAACATCATGCTTATTTCTCGACATAGGCAGCCCCTGAACGATATACATTTTATTACTTGCCACTTATATTGAGGTATGATATGTGGATACAGTAAACCAACTTGGTGCATATGCTCAACCTTAACATGATGACATTTCATGCGATGTGAAACAAAATCAGTTATGTCTCTCTTCATCCCTTTCCAAAAATATTTTTATTTTACATCAACAAGCATTTTTTTAACACTGGGATGTCCTGAGTAAGGTGAATTATGAAATTGCACCATTAACTTTTTCCTTAACTCTTTTACTGAAGGTACATACAATCACTTTTCATATCTTAAAATTACTTCATTATCAAAGTAAAAACATTTTTATCTTGCATCATTAGGATCTACAAGAAGTGTTTTTTTTACTTGTTAAAAATACAAATAAAAATCCATGATACACTTTAGTTCATCCTTAAATTGATTTCTCAAAGTTACAAGTGTAGAAATATTTTTCCTGTGGCTTAGTGCATATGCCACTATTTTTTCTTTACCTTTAATGTACTTTTGTAAAAGTTATATTGTGACAAAAACTCTAACCATTTTCGATGTCGTACATTTAGATTTGGCTGAGTGAAAATATACTTAGCCCAAGGTGCTCAATTTTTAACTCAAAAGGTCTTCCTAAGAGATAATGTCTCCATACTTGAAGTGCATGAACTATGGCAGTAAGCTCTAAGTCATGGGGAGCATAATTCAACTCGTGTAACTTGAGTTTCTTGCTCTTATAAGCTATAATATGATCATATTGCAACAGTATACCTCATAGTCCTTCTCCGGAAGCATCTGTAACTACCATAAAGCTTCCATTTGGATCCAGTATAGCCAAAATAGGTGCAAAATTTAGTTTTTCCTTTAGAGTTTTAAATGTTGATTCACATTTATCACTCCAAAAAACTTTTTGTCTTCCTTTTGTAACGAAGTAATCGGGGCAGAGACTTTTAAAAAGTTCTTAACGTATTTTCTATATTAACTGACAAGCCCCATGAAGATTTTGACTTCATGTACATTTTGAGGTGCAGGCCATTAAGCTATGGAAACAATATTTGATGGATCAACTACTATTCCATCTTTTCTTATGACATGTCCTAAATAGTGCACTTTTGTTTCATAAAAAGAACATTTGGAAAACTTACCATACACTTTTCTCTTTCTCAAAATTTCAAGTACAATTTTCAAATGCTCTTGGTGCTCATCAATGCTTTTAGAATAGATAAGAATATCATCCAAGAATAAAAGTACAAACTTGTCCAAGTATCCCTGAAATATATTATTCATTAGATTCATAAAAGTTGTAGGTGCATTTTTCAACCCAAAATGTAAAACCATGAATTCATTATGTCCAAACCTTATTCTAAAAGTTGTTTTATGAATATTTTTATCCTTAATTCTCAATTGAAGATATCCAAAATGAAGATCTATATTTGAATATACTGATGGTTATCAACTACTGCAACATGTATCTTATGTTGTTGGTTGTTGTCATCTTTGTTTGGAAGGCATTGATTTGTGCAGTGATCCTTACCACAATTAAAACAACCCCCTACATGTCCTCTTTTTGGTTCAAACTTATTTGCGGTCTTAAAATTACTATTTTGACCTCCATAAGATTTTTGCCCTATTGACGATTATCCTTGCAGATGAACTATTAGAGTCATTGGATACCTTAGGTTAGTGGGACGTGTGCCCTAAGGTAACCTTTAGATTGTAAATAATCCGAATCTTCTCTAGTGTGGCATAGGGTTAGGAGAAAGCTTTAAAAGAAACGTAAAACTAATTAAGGTGATGCACCAGAATAGATCCTAACGAGATAGAAGGATACCCAAGGAGATTATCTGAAATATTTTGAAGAGAATTAAAACATGATCCACCTATTTTAGAAATACCTTAGATTTATATGAGTTTGAGGAGATGAAACACACAAAAAATATAGATAATAGATAATTCAAAACCCAAGGGCGCATGACACGATAGATTTATTAAATTATCTTTAACTACTTAGCAAAAAATAAAGATTCAGAACATGAAAGCCAAAGTGCACAAAACAAGGACTCAATTTATAGAGAAAATGATACATAAGGCCGAAGTGGCACAAATTACAATTCCCTTGTATAACAAAGTTTTGCTAAGGCTAGCTATTACAAAAATCTAAACATTCAATCTACTTTGCAAACTATTTGTTTCTCTTCAAAAGATCCCCCCTATTTTTTGTTCTCTGGATCAGACGTCCTTTTATAGATGTTCATGGCTCTTACTTCAATGTTCAAAATTAAAGCTTCTACTGGAAGCATTCAATTTTCTTACATGATCCTTTCTTTCGCAGTTAATATATCAAATACATGTTGAGATATTTGCATTTTCCTTCAATTCACCCAAATGTCCCTCGTGGAGTCATTGATGATCGTTTCTTGCCATGTGGAGATTGGACGCTTATTTGAGGGCCTTTCTTGAGCTTGATCCCCTAAAATATGCCTGAGAGACATGTGATGGGCACACACTAGTTTGGGGAGGCTTCCTCTTTTTCTCTATTTGAAAGTGCACTTAGGCGACACATGGAGGCCATATTGCAACTTTGGTATGCTTTTGAATTTTTAACCCACCGGGGTAAGCTTTATTAGGTCTGGGAAATGTGGAAAATGCGGCCCAAGTTTGAGAGAATTTCATATTTTTCTTTATGCGTGGGCCATGCCAACGAGACATGTGGACACCTTCCACATTTTAACTTCATACCTAGCCAATTTTGAGCTGAGTGAACAAGGGAAATGAGTTCCGAGGAAATGAAAGATGGTGATCAAAAGAGTTTTATGCAAAAGTAACTCTATAGTTATGACGACTCACCTAGGTACTCTGTGCCAGTCATAGAAGAACCCGATAATCCTTCTCTTTGAAAAATAAAAAAGTGGCTCACAAAATGCCACTCAAAGCTGTTGCAATCAAAGGTGTTGCAAGGAAGCCTGAAATACAATCCATTCTGCTTCCACTTGATAGGTATTTCTCTACAAGGCCTAGAAGGCTCGATTCAGCTCGATTATTTCCTTATGTGAGAAGTTTTAGAGTTTCTGTACTACTACATGCAAGTGAAACTCCAATTGTACAATATGATTTAGAATCGTCTCCACTTTTGTAACACTTGAGATCTCCTTTAAATACTAAAAGAAAGTTTTGTCTTGGTGTTTGACAACTAGGAGCTTTTGAATTTGGTCCTTTATGAGGAATGCATAATTATTGAGGAAGGGGGAAGAAAAGCCTAACTAAACTAGTTTTTTGATGCTCTACTTCCTCTCTTTCATTCCCTAGTGGAGTTGTGCCAAAATATTCTAGAATTTGATGGAGGCCTTATTACAACTCAAAATATAATTGATTTTTGCAGCGATCGACTGTTTGTTAGTAATCCCTACCCCTTGAAGGGAAGAGTCTGAAGCATCATAAAGTTTCTGTATCAAGAGCATTGATTCAGGGACCTTGGCGGACACTGCACTTGTGATGGTGGAAGTCGTGGTTTCCAATTTAGAGTACAATCCTTGAGCATCAAATATAAATCCAAGTGTGGGGATAAATCCATTGCCTTAGTGGAAATTCGGTCACAACATGAAACATATAGCTCCTGTACTAATGTTAAAATCCCACCCTTCTGGGATTGTTTCCCCAATTTATAGGTCAAGTCTTTGAGCATATCCTTAGATGATTCAAGCTTTGTTTGGAGGTTTCCCCTTTCCACCTCTATGGAATGTAACTTTTCTTGGATTTTCGCCACGTCTGCCTTGCTTGAATTGGCCAACTATTGGAGTGCTCTTTTTTCCTGCATAAACAAATTGAGAGAGGCCTTAGATGTGGTAATTTTGGCTACTAGAGTCTTAACCTCCAGAGAAGTCGTAAGGGCCTCCTGGGATTTGGCTCCCCTCAATTCCTTATGGAGCTAGTCTATCTCTCTACCTCTGGCCTTAATTTTGACCATATGGCAAGCCACAGTGGCCTCCACCCTTTGAAGACTAGTTTACACCTTTTTTAACTGATTCTTGAGCTCTAGGTAGTTTTTAGTGACTACTACCTCCATTTCATTCATAAATTTGACCTTATCTGGAGGTTGGAACTCAGAAAGGTTGACCACAACAACACTAATAGAATCATCATCAAGATGCATTTGTTTAATAGGTTTGGTTGTTTGGGGAATGAGATATGTGATTGCTAGGGAGTGTTGGGCCCCTAAAATATTGACTAAGTACACCAAGGCACATGGGCGCACAAGGCCTAGGTTGATGGATGGGCGTGCAAAGAGAAGGTGCGCAAGGAAAGGTTTTAGGAGGGTTTTAGAAAGGTTGTGTTGTGCACCAGAAGACAAGGTTTCAGGAATTAGCCATATTTGGCATATCAGGTAGGACACGAGAAAAGCATCACTTGACTACAAATGTGAAGTGGATAAGGTGCTAGTCTGATGAAATTTTGGCCTAGGAAGGAATATGCCCTACGGCAGAAGTTTCTATAAGACCATCATGGAAAAAACTAGAGAGATCAGGCTTGGAGAAGCATACTCCCATGGAGGACCACATTCAAGCACTTGGTAACGGATATGTAGCCCCTGAAAGCAAGTTGGTGGTTAGAGAAACCTATATATACTAACACCCACATAGTAGAAGAGGAGGAGAATATAGAGATCGAAGCTTTGTAGAAATACTGTGAGAACCATGTGGGATTAGGTAGAGGCTATATAAGGGAATAATGTATTAAGGGGATGGGATATAAATTTTTCTTTGTATGGATGAAGGACACGATCCTTGTTGTGATGTATGACTTCTGTCTGATCAAGTTGTGGTAGTCTAATGGATCCATTGAATGTAATGAGGTTACAAACATGAATGAGTATGAATGTAATTGATTCGGTTCATATCTATATACTTTCATTTCTATTCATGGATGTTATGGAATAGATATAAATCCTTATGTATTTTCCTTTTTGATGTAGTTCTATCTATTATCTGTAAGTACCCTCTATTTGGAATAAATACATTTTTCTAGAGGTTGTCCTGAGCCCTATGATGATCATATGTCTCATTTCCACCTTCATTCATTAGGTTCCTGACATAGATGGTGATTTCCCACTTAACTCACATAAAAGAGAGACTCAATGCACCCATGCAGTGCCTCAGGTGAGTTCCCAGTGCCCATTGGGTGATAGTCCAGCATGCAAATGGGATTCCCTTGTTTTTTAGTGGGTGTAAAAATGACTACATCTTGGTTCTGTTGTCGGGATCTCTTTTCGAAGTTATAGTAGGAAATAACATACATCATGATTTGTGCAATGACTGATGATAGAGCATTTAAACTTGGAAGGTGTTGAAACATGGTTCAAGAGCACGGAGGATGAATTTTCTCAAATATTCAACACTAACCTTGAGTTTGATGCACATAGATGGGTAGAAGAGAATACTCTACCATGAGTTATATGAAAAAAAAAAATCTGTTGCTTCCCAATAGAGCTATATGAATGGCTCTCAACATATGCATCTAGATCAAGTTGGCATTATAGATTGCACGTACATGGACCCAAGAAGAATACCATAGGATGTAGGATGTAGATCTAATGTGGACTCGAGTTGTGGATCATTAGTGGAAAGGTGTGTTAGCTAGCTACACTCTATAGTACACTATTTCTACATATTCTTGTCCGAAAGTTGTTGAGTTTGAGTTTTTGTGGGATCTTAGAGGATCATTTCTACAAGCTATCCATTTGGAAATCAAGATCTTTATTGTTACCTTGAGTTTAGAGGCATTTCCAATGGCTGGCTAAACCGTTCTGAGCATTGGGAAAGGAAGTTAGGGTGCAGGAAGATGGTAGTTTTTATGACAGAGAGAGAAAGGGAAGAGAGGAGAATCAATTATAGTGAAGCACATGAAAGGGAGATTATTAGATAATGCAAGGTTACACGTGTGATGGATCTATGGAGGAATACATTGCAGGAATGAGTTGAGGTTTACACAGAGGATGTGGGACCTGAGTAGTTTGTGCTACCCCATCTTGGCAAGCGCATAGAGAGACCCCTTTGGCTTCTGATAAGAGTTCATCACATGCAGAGAGAATATTCGTTGGCACGCATATGAACCCACCTAGTGACCAAACCCTGGCGCTTAGTTTTCCAAATCAAGGAAGGAGTATCCTTGACCCAGTTGGTATCAATAGAAGTGACATATTTGTGCCTAGGAGATATAATTTATCATTTCCCACTTCTATGGCTACGCATACTATTCTAGTATTTGGAGGGATTTTTAGACAAGGAGCAAGTACACAAGCCTTTGGTCTCACATCTGGGAGTGACGCAGGGTACACTAGTGGTAGTGGGGCAATATCACAGACCGTCAACACGTAGTTTAGTGGAACTTTGGGAACCCTTTGCACGATCACTACAGGACATGGTGGATCTGGTTGGTCAAGAGGAATAGGACCTGGTGGATCTAGTGGTTTAGAAGGAATAGGATCTGGTGGATCTGGTGGCTCAAGAAGCATAGGACCTGGTGGATTTGTTAGATCTAGTGGTGGAGGAAACACTATAGGAAACCAAGGCTCTGGCTCAGGAGGACAAGGGCCACAACAACAGATTAAGTATTCTTTGAGATGTCTCTACATTTTCTAGATTATAGAGGTATTGAAGATGACGCAAAACATGTTCACAAGTGTGAGTTGTTATGGTGCGTGAAGGGGATCACAACCCCGAAGCGGAAGGCAAGTTAGTTTGCAACGATGTTGCAAGGGCACACACATAGTTTGTATAGTAAATATGACCCTCATCAAATGATGGTGGATTATACTACTTTAAAGAATGCCTTCTTGGTAGAATTCCACATCCCTGAGTTTGAACAGAAGAGCATCAACACCCTGAAGGAGATTCAATAGGAAATGGTGGAGAGTGTGTGAGAGTTTGATGCATGGTTCAAGACTCTCCTATCAAAATTTTCATATGAAATTCACCCTTCACAACATGCTCAATGATTTGTTGGGGGGTTGATAACTCCATTTAGAAGAGCTGTATCTCATAAAAAATTGATAGACCCGCATGAGGCATTAGAAGCTGCTCTGTGCACTGAAGTTGTTAGAAGTGTTGATACTTGTGTTAGCTTATTTCTGGAGGCTCAAATCACTGCTATGGCTAATTAGCTAGAGAATTTATCTACAAACTTAGCTCATGAGACTTGTAGTGGAATGTGGAGTACAAATTATTAAGTAGAGGGGCATGTCAAGGATAGTTTACCCCAGAGGTAGGTACGTGCCGTAATAGTAGACTAAAATTTATCATGGCGAACATGATGCAAGTAGTGTTACAACATGAAATTTAGATGAATGTGTCTTGCTAATGTAAGATCTACACCTCTACAACCCATGATACTAGGATTATAGGCTTATTGATCATAACCATGAGGCCATTGATCTTGGTGTGTGCTAGACTATCCTTTCTAGTAGTTCTAAGAATGATGATCACTAGTATGAGGAGCACACAGATGGAGGCACGCGTGGAAGGGGATTTCACGAAGGATTTTGTGGTCATGGTAACCGTGGAGGAGAAATAATTGAGTTCTCATGTGGAACCTATTTTAATTGTGGATCTACAGAGAATTACAAATGAGAGTGCCTAGGTTTATTGTAGTTCTCATGATGTGGGAAGAAGCACAAGTATGAAGAGTGCCCTGAGTTATTTGAGCATATGAATCAACAGCACCAGAAAGATAAGGGTGTTGTAATGGTAAGCATTAAGAAGGATAACACACAATAGATGCCACAGGTGATGCATAATGTAGGCTTGGAACCTGTTATGGTAACAATAAGAGTAGAGGACACACACACAAAGGAAATACTGAGGCAAAAGATCCTAGTTTCAAGGGAAGAATTGGTATATGGGAAGTATGCAAACCCTACACATCAGAAGGAGGTATATCAAGAAACCATGGATTTCATTTATATTTTACAAGGATAAATCCAATTTCTAAAGGAGTAGTCCAGGAGGGAGGAGCAAGGAAGGAAGGTCAAGGCATCAAAGGATGACCTAGATGAGGTCAAGGAAGTATGTAAAATGCTAACGTAAGAGAATATTATTCCCTTGCTAGGAGCATGGTTGAGAGAGAAGGTACCATGCATTGGAGAAGAGTGTGAGAGACAGGTCTTGCATGCAAACCTTCCCCCTCACAACCTTGACTATGATAGCGAGATCACACTAAATGCAGTCGTGGATGGATGAATCCTTAGTAATATCCTCATTGACATAGGAAAAGAGGTCAATGTTATCACCTTAGATGCATGGCATCAGATGGGAAAGCATGCATTACAGCCATCTTTCTTTGAATGTGTTATATATGGAAAACAAAATGAAGGCAATTCCCATCAGTGTCTTACAGGATGCAACTATCACCATTCATGGAGCTACAGTTTACTGGGGACTTTGAAGTCTTTGCGCTCACCGAGACAGACAATTTCCCAGCACTACTTGGGTGCCCATGGTGTTATAAGAATAATGCGGATCTTCGGTTCAACAAGGAATTACATAAGCTTTGAAAATGAGGAGGAACGGGTTATCATACCCCTGGCTGATTGGAAATCAACACCCTATACTGAACCTTTGGGAGAAGAGGTCTTGGTTAGAATATATGTGCGCTCAATCAGGGATCCAAAGATAATTTATCCCACTAGAAGGAGTTATCCAGTTTGAGGATGCTCAGTCCCTAAGTGACACCACTAGTATAGTGTGTGATAATTGGGCACATGGAACCTATGAGTTAATCAGTATGACATTTGAGAGGATTGGTAACAAATGTGACAAAGGCGTGTATAGTTCGGCATCTAGGAGGAAAGGAGATAACTAAGTACTCAAGAGAGGTCTTCCCTGAGGTATTTTTGCATAAGACGAAAGCTTAGTGGAAGGGGGAAAATGAATGAAGAGGGATGTTAAGTTACATCCTACTCGGAACTACTGTACACACTGGCTAGGCAACATGCATTGGGATAATCTCTTGGAATTATGCATGAGGTGAGAATTTCCTTCTCTGTAAGGTTTTTCAGGAACAACATGCCCATGGCTATAAAATACTACCATGGTAAAGATATCACTTCCTTCCATATCCAAGCATGTGAGACATCTTAGATGGGAAGTGTAAAAGCATTTCCACCTTCATTATGGGTTCAAAAGTTGTATTCCACACTTCAAAGTTGTGTGCATGCATGGTACATTCATTCTGAGACACATGCCACCAGACAGGGAATTGGCAAGAGTTAGTAGTTTATCTCATTTAAAAATTCAAGTATCGGAGTACAAAACCCTTAGTAGATAAGGAATTTAAGGTTATCAAGTTCCTTACCATTGGGGATAGTGCCATGGAAGAAGATAGGCTATTGGAGTTGCTAGGAGAACCTGGTCTTGAGGTGCGCTTTGAGAAAGAAGAAACAAAGGAGATACAACTTGAGCATGCATGTTTGGAAAAAGAAAAAGGGAAGATGGTGTATGTTATTGATGGTGAAGAAGTAGAAAACTTAGATGTTGACCATTTTCTAGGGACGCAAGAAGTCATAGACAGTGTTGATGAATGGGCGCACGCCTATCACGAGCCTTTAAAAACAAAAAACGTTAACATTGTCTCAGAATAATATCCTAAAGAGGCTATCATTGGAGACTATTGGTTGGAGAAGGAAGTCTCTAAGATTATTGATATTTTATGTGAGTTTGAGGATTTATTCCCGTGTGGGTATCATGAGCTTAAAGGCGTCCATCATTCCTTGGGGGAGATGAGAATTAATTTGAAGAAAGGTGCATGCCCAGTCAGAAAATACCATACCAGATGAATCCTAACTTGTGCTTCAAGGTTAAGGAGGAAATAGATGAGATGATAGCATCAGGAATTATTGAAACTATTGAGGAGTCAGCATGGATAAGTATAATGGTGATTAGCATCAAGAAGGACAGAATGATAAGGATTTGTGTTAATTATAGGGACCTGAATGCAGTTTGTATCATTGATCCTTTCCCAACCCCATTCACTGAAGAAATATTAGAGGGAGTGGAAGGGTGTGAGGTATATTCTTTCACAGATGGATTCTCGGGCTATCACCAGGTAAGGATTGCAAAGGAAGACCAAAGGAAGAAAAATTTCACCATTGAAGGGATGTTTTTCATATACATTCGTGCCTTTTGGGTTGAAAAATGCACCTGTTGTGTTCTCGTGCATTGTGGTACAAGCTTTATAGGACTTCATCCATAAATTCCTTCAAGTCTACCTGGATGATTGGACATTATATGGGTTAGTAAAGGACCACTATGAGAACTTAAGGCTGATGTTTGAAAGGTGTCAGTAGTTGAGGATATCCCTCAACATTAATAAATGTGTCTTTAATACCCCATTTGGACCATTATTGGGGCACATCATATGTAGGGAGGGCTTACTAGTAGATCCCACCAAAGTTATAGTAATTGTGGGATTGGGGGAGCCTACTATTCAAAGTGCAGTGTGAGGATTCCTTGGACACATGGCTTAATACAAGAAGTTCATCAAGGGATATGCCAAAATTATCATGCCTTTTGAAAATTTACTTAGACACAAGAGTGATTTCCATTGGGGAGAGGCGTAGTAGAAGGCATTTGACACTTTAAAGGATAGGGTTGTCACCGCACCCATACTACAATTCCCCTCTAGGGATAAGCCTTTATGTGTTCATGTTGATGCCTCAGGAACCTCCATTAGAGTAGTACTTGCATATCCTGGTGAAGGGATTGTTGATCATCCCTTGTTCTTTACAAGTAAGAAATTAACACCAGTAGAGCAGAATTACACTATGACTGAGCACGAGGCATTGTCAATGATCTACGTGCTTCATAAATTCAGACAGTATTTGTTGGCCACCCCTTTTTTATTTTACACTGAACATATGAAATTTAAATACTTGGTGAACAAGCCCATTCTACAAGGGTACATATGTTGGTGGGTACTAGTGTTCTAGGAATTTGAGTTCATGGTGGTTGTCAAACTAGGAAAAAGTAATTCCAGACCTGATCATTTGTGTAAGATTGATTCAGGAGAGGACACAAAGAGTATTGAAGAGACTATTCCAGAGACGCCAATATTTAGATTGTGACGCACACCCTTGGATTTGGAGGATATTGCAGTATTTCTCAAAATAGGTGTGGTGCCAGTCGGAATGAAGGTCTTGGAGAAGAAGAAGTTGGACATATGCGTCGCACCCTACATGCTAATTAGTGGAAATATGTACAAAATGGTTCGTGATGAGGTTCTTCACCGATGCATACTAGAACATGAACACATTGTAATTATAGAAGAAGCACATGGTGGGATTGCAGGAGGACACTTTGCGGGGAATGCAACCACATGGAAGATTCTACTCACAAGGCTTTGGTGGGAGATCATTTATCAAGATTGCATTGAGTTTTGCAAGGCCTGTGACCATTGCCAACGCCTTGGAAAACCTTGAAAAAGGGATGAGATGCCCTTGTGACCAATAGCTAGTGCGAAACCATTTGAGAAATGGGCTATCGAATTTGTAAGACCAATCTCGCCGGTGGCGTGAAGGACTGGTTTGCAGTATATCCTCACTTACACTTATTATTTGACAAGGTGGGCAGAGGCAGTGCCTATAAAGGATTGTACAATGGCTACTACTGCTATATTTTTATGGGAAAACATAATCAGCAGGTATAGATTCCCATTGAGTTTGACAAGTGATAGAGGTATGCACTTCCTCAATGAGACGGTCAAGATTCTATTGTCAGAATTCATTGTGGCACATCACAAAACTACTCCCTATCACCCTCAGGAAAATGGAACTACTGAGGCATTTAACAAAATACTTAGGCACACGTTGACTAAAATTTTTGATGTCTGTAGACAAGATTGGGATGAAAAAGTATCAATCATAATTTGGGCTTATAGGACAACCTAAAAGAGGTTGAATAAGGCCACACCATTTCAATTGGTGTTTGGTGTGAAGGTTGTCCTACAATTTGAATTCATGTTAACTTCTCTACGTATAGCAAACGCAAGAGGATTAGATGATGAAAAAGTGATGGAAGAAAGAATTGACAAGTTAATGCAACTGGATGAAAGACAATCACTTGCTAGGTGGAGCCAGAAGATGGAAAATGTAAAACAAAAGGCATGGCATGATCATCACATTAAGAAAAATAAGTTTGAGTTTGTACAGATGGTCTTTCTATATGATTCTAAGTTTCTGTGCCATCTTGGGAAGTTAAAAGTGCATTGGTTGGGTTCCTACATCATCTCGTACATCCTTGATTCAGGTGCGTGCCAGTTACAAGCACTGGATGGGATGAGATTTCCAAGACACTTCAATGGGATTAGGCTGAAGCCCTATTATAAACAAGTCTTCTTGGTGTTTGTAAATAAGGCCATATTTCCAGTTAGATTAGGATTTCCCTTAATGCATTTTATTTTCTTGTGTTTCCCTTTCTCGTTGTTGTTTTGTGTTGTGCCTTGGGTGCTGATAATCTCATTAATTTTTGAAGGTTATAATTGCATAGAGGACCGTGCATCATTTTAGTGTGGGGTGGAGTTAGGTGGAATAAATTCAGGTATGAAGTGCTAGGAAGGATTATATTGGAAATCCCAGTTGAATGACCCTGTGAAGGAGGTACATGCAAGGAAAGGTGAAAAAGGATGGTTGGTGTCAGGATAAGGCTACATTGTAGATCCATGTACAAAATTAGAAAAATCGCAAACACAACATGAGGTAGGTGAGAGAAAAAATCATGATATAAGAAGTGCCTTCAGCACTGGTTACATGAGCGCAAGAGTCTCCTGTCAAGATGGATTGGTTACACGCTAGAAGGTTGTGGAAATATCCACACAAGGTTGGGCACGTCAGTTAAAGTGCTAAAGTCAGACTTTGTTGGAAAAATCCACATTAAGTGGTAAAGTACAGTGGTAGGTGAGGTAGCATTTAATTTTACAAAGTGGGAAAAACTATAAATAGAAGGTTCAAAACTTCATTATTTACATTGCGAATACGAGGAAGGAAGATATTCTGTAGACTAGGGTTTCTAGAGTTGATCCGTGCAAAGAAAAATTGGAATATTTTAACAGTGAGTGACTAATTTAGATTTACAAACCAGGGGGGAGTAATTCACGGGCATGGGAAGAGTTGTGGAGAAGCATCGTCTTGTGAAAATATATTCCACTTAGGGTTTGGTAGCTAGGGCACGGGTTTGAAAATAATATTCTTTGCAGGTTAGATATTTGAACTTGGAAAAGATAGAAGAGTAGAGATAGGAAGATAAGTTGAAGTGAAAACCTACACAATGGCACCCAAGAAACTAGTAGTAGCACCTAAAAAGGAGAAGAGAAAGGGTAAACAACAAGAAACCACTGGAGATACCAATGACGAATGGTATGCATAAATGCAGTACCTAGATGGTGTTTTTCTCAGGATGGAATGGGAATCCCATTTGATAAAGATGGTAGTGAGTGATTATAACCATCGCATAAACACAACAGAGAAGGAAATGGTGTTGGAGTTAGTGTGGCTGATGAAAAAAATTACACCAGAGGGTTTGCCCATCTATAGTGATTAGGTAAAAGTGAAGTTGGAGAAGGCAGGGTTATTACAACTCTATGATTTTCCCTACTTTAGAAATCGAGAGAACCTATATCAGTGGATGATTCCGCATGTATATGAAGACCAATTTCACTTCGCATGGTGTAAGATGTGCATAACCCCTCAGCTAATCTCAAGATTCACAGGCCTTATCTATGAGGGAGATAGTATAGAGGACGACTTGTGCGATAAGGAAGCAATTAAGGAAACAATGGTCATGTATGCGTACAAAAAGGGGTCAAGGTATTTTGATATCGGGGACATCCAAGACCCAGTAATGAGGATGGCCACATGCTTGGTAACAAAACTCAATGTGTAAGAAATATGGATGCAGGTAAACAAGTCCTGGTTGAATGTTTACAGAAGAATATCAGAGGGCACCATCTGCAATCTGTCCGCATACATTGCAGATGAAATTATCGCCAGTCCATAGGAAGGAGACAAGATTCTCTTTGGTAATTTTCTCTTAACCATTGTGTTCTCAGAGATCAGAGTACTAGATGCAGCAAACAAGTTCATTTGGGAGTACCTAGAGGAAGGCCCTTCGCTTGCAAAAAGATTTGAGAAATACACCTATGATAACATGACACCCATTCACAAGGTGCATCTTGAAAAATAGTATACACATTTAAGGAATGCATTTGGATCAGAATGGAGGATACCAGAACAACTACCAACACTTACAGCAAGAGAATCTAAGTTCACTATATAACAACACTTTTGTATTGGTAGGTTCAAGTTGACTAATGAAAACATGAGCCCATAGTGCAAGCTCTCATTCACCTTCACATCTCAATACTTCCAAGCAGAAGTTAACAGATTCAAGGAGGCTAGAAAGTTAAATCTTGAACTTAGAAGTTTGGACCGAGACTAAAGAGAGATGTACAAGATGTTGGTCTACCCCAACAAGTGCGCGTACGTGGAAAAATACGTATCGCATGAAGTTCAGATGGTAAAACCCTTAACTCTGACTATTGCAATAATTTCCATGGTACGTGTATACCTTCAGATAAGGCTCAAGTTTGAGAATGACACTTATCTTGAAAATGAGATAGCTATACCTGAGGACCTAACATGTAGGAAGAAGACCACGTCCAAGAAGAAGGAAACATAAGAAATAAGGAAAAAGGCACCAAGTGTCCAAGATACATAGGCATTAGGTGCCCCGAGAACAAGTGCTAGAATGAGTACTTACATGTGCAGGAAGAGGTCCCCATTCAAAGAGGAGGTGCTAGCACAAGAAAAGCTTATCGTAGAGGAGAAGTCACTGGAAGAGGAAGAGAAAGTAGAGTCTCCTATACTAGAATCCCTAGTTAGGAAGAAATAAAAGGTGATGGAGGAAGCTGACTTAGAGGAGATAAAAATCTTGAAGAGATACATAGGTGAGAGGGATGATGATGAAGAAGATGTTCATGAAATAGATCAAGAGCCACTTGTCTTCAACGTGCATGATTCAGAAGAAGAGGGCGGAGAAGAAGAACAAGAGTTCCTTTTTGTGCAGTGCAAGGGTAGATAGGAGGAGGAAGGCACCAAGGACATGGATAAATGTGAAGAGGTTGGTGTGCAAGAGCAAAAAACTCCAAGTCTTATGCAGGAGCAAGTAAATGAGGTGGCATAAAGAGAAGCAATGAAAATAATCGAACCCTTGGTAGAAAAATAATTGGAGCACATCATTGACATAGTGATGGAAGAAGATATGGAGGAAAACATTGATAAATAACAACTCAGTGTGGGAGGGGGTCCCAGTATAATGGTGAGTTTCCCCAAAGCCATGCGCTTGAGAAGGAAGAGCCTTGATATAGAATGAGGATATGTTATGGGTTATGTTGATGACCAAAGGAAGGTGTTACACGTGCACTTCTAGAGAACTATACCCATGGAAAAACTTCTAGCTATGGAATCATTTGACAAAGAGGGCACGTATCCTAGGACAAGGAAGATTCTCTCTTGGGTGTTTGAATCCCATATTGACAAGCCATATTTCAAAGTAAGCCAGGGGCCACTAATGAAAATGCTAGAGTCAAAAGGAGACAACCCCCCTGGTAATTTCTCAACAGCTTTTGGATGAGCAATTATGTAACACACTCAACAAGGTCACAGTCAAGGCTAAGGATAGGATCTTTGGGAGAAATGACAGAGTAAAATGTCTAGAGGGAGAGCTAGAAAATAAGGAAGAGGAGATGGTTGAGAAGACTAAGGGCTGGAAATAAGAAGAGTTGATTAGCATGCATTTGAAGCACAAATTAAGGGATGAGAAGGTGAAGGTACGTGAAGTATAAAAAAAGGTGGAGTCTATTATAATCACCATCATGTTAAAGCATCCAGACTTAACACTGCTCGGGCAGAAGTATGGATCTTCCCTTGAGTGCCTTGAGGACTTAACGCGAATCCTCACCATGGAAAGGAAACCTATGGCTTTAGAATCCGTGGAAGAAGTAGAAGTGGGCCTAGAGAAGGAGGATAAGTTAAAGGTAGTAGCAATCATGGCTGAGTATAGTAAGGTACTTGTAGATGTCAAGATTGCTACAAATCCGCTGAGGCCGCATATGATAATTATGTAGACAACGATAGAGTGACGTGTACTCTAGTCACCAACTATGAAGCAGAGCTTAAGGAGTTTCAAGAGAAGAATAAGTGAAATAGGGTGGAAAGGGATAAAATCCTTACCGAGGTTGAAAATAAATCCAAGTCCATTGAAAGCTTAAGGGGTTCAATCAAAAACCGGTTAAAGGAACTTTATCGATAGATTACTAGAAGGATGGACACACTTGAAGACATGAGTAAGGAGTTGGAAAAAAATGTTGACACTATGAGTTCTCAAGGAGATGGATTGAGTTATGGGGAGGTAAGCACCCTAGTCGGTGACCTCTTTTAGAGAGCGCAAAATGAAGTCGATGCTTGGAAAAATTTGGAGGCCGACTTGCGAAAAGATTTTCCTAGCTTGTTGTAATAATTCCATCACTTACCCATTATTTCTTCTTCCCCAAATTCTTCATCCCCTTATTTTTTTCTAAGATGTAACTCTACTATAATTATTTATTCATTGGAGAAGTGTTCTCATAGATGGAGAACAGGTGCAATGTGGGGTGATGTTGGGCCCCTAAAATATTGACTAAGTACACCAAGGCACATGGGCGTGCAAGGCCTAGGTTGAAAGATGGGTGCGCAAGATGACAACACACAAGGAAAGGTTCTACGAGGGTTTTAGAAAGGCCATGTTGCATGCTGGAAGACAAGGTATTGGGACTTAGCCTTATTTGGCGTATTAGGAAGGACACAAGAAAAGTGTGACCTGACTATGCATGTGAAGTGGATAAGGTGCCAACTTGGTGATAGGTTGGCCTAGGAAGGAATATGCCCTGTGGTAGAAGTTTCTAGAAGACCATCATGGAAAAAAGTGGAGAGCTCAGGCTTGGAGAAGCATGCTCCCATGGAGGACCACATTCAAACACTTGGCAACAGATCTATAGCCCTTGAAAGAAAGTCAGTGGTTGGAGAAACCTATACATAAAAGTGCCCACATAGTAGAAGAGGAGGATAATATAGAGAGCGGAGCTCTACAGAAATACTATGAGAACCCTATGGGATTTGGTAGAGGATATATAAGGGAATAATGTATTAAGGGGTTGGGATATAAATTTTTCTTTGTATGGATCAAAGACATGATCCCTGCTGTGATTTATAACTTCGGTCTGATCAAGTTGTGGTAATATAATGGATCCATTGAATGTAATGAGGTTACAAACATGAATGAGTATGAATGTAATTGATTTGGTTCATATCTATATCTTTTCATTTATGTTCATGGATTTTATGGAATAGATGTAAATCCTTATGTATTTTCCTTTTTTCTGTAGTTATATATGTTATCTGTAAGTACCCTCTATTTGGAATGAATACATTTGTCTAGAGGCTCTTCTGAGCCCTATGATGATTGTATGTCTCATTTCCACCTTCATTCATTAATTTACTAACATAGATGATGGTTTCACACTTAACTCACATAAAAGAGAGACTCGGCACCAGCGCGTGCCTCGAGTGAGCACTCAACGCCCGCTAGGTGATAAGCCGACGCGCATGGGATTCCCTTGTTCTTTAGTGGGTGTAAAAATGACTACAAGGAGATTTTCTGATGGTCATACAATGACCGCATTTGATTCATTGCTCATGTTTCCATTTATTTATTCTTCTGTTTTTCCCTTCTTTGATCTCAGCAAGCCTTGGCAGACTCGGATTGACTCAAAAAATTAGAGGAAGAAGGGACCATTCCTCCCACGAATGGAAAGATGATTGGAATACCGTAAGGAATAGTAACTTGTGATTGAGGAATTGAATCTACTAGGGTCATGGAAGGGGACATCACCATGTGCAGGGAAAAGGTTGGGATGGTGGAAAAATATTGCAGAAAAAAGGGAGTGCCAGGCTAAGGGAGAGTTTGCGATGGGGTGACAAACAAGGGGATACTTCTACAAGGGGAAAGTGGATGTGGAAGGGGAGTGGGTGGAGGAGCCTTAGGTGGTGGGAGGGGTAGAGGAGAAACAACAGCCGTGAATGAATTTAACTTCTTGTGTGATGGGCTTATAGCTGACTCCTCTACAATTTTCTTACTCGAAGGGATGACTGTAAGCTACGGTGCTAGAGTCTGGAGTGGAAGATTTTGTTGGGGAAGGTAAGGCAGAGATAGAACATGAAATTAGTGTTGTTGAGGACCAGAGGATTCTATGGTCAATTTTGTGGACCACTCTAAAATGATTGTGACATTATCTTTTCTCTCCTCATCAGAAGCATGATCTCCATCCCAACATTCCTCCCACATCTCATCACTGGAGACGACATCAAAATTCAGGGTGGTCCAGCCAATCTCCTACCCATATTTCTAATAAGCTTTAATTTTATCCATGCTCTAATATTTTTTATTTAGGGCTGCTCAGAATCCCTTAGTCATGAGACTGGGGTCATATTTATACTTTACCTGGTGGAATGCCTCCCAGACCAAGGTCGGTATGTTTTTGAGCTTGAAGAATATGTCGGGATAATCTACCTAGGGGTTCCGCCTTGCTTCAAAAACTTCCCTTGGCTCATGCTTACAGGATTCAAGGACCCTATTAAGAACTAGAGTCGCAACCATTGTCTTGTCTGGGTCATACCTCCATGAATCTCGAATTACTCCATGAATCTTGAATTAACACAAACCCATAGGAGGAAAAATTATTTGTAAGGCTATGATCTACCTTTCTCTTAAGCACAATGATTCCTCCCTTTCTTAAGGGGAATTCATATAGTGTCTTCTTTTTTCAGGTTGAGCCAACTTCAATGTCTAAGAGGAATAGCTGCCTAGCAACCTTGAGACCCACTACTCAAGCCATCAACATCCTTGGGAGAATAAAGGATTTTCCTTTGAAACCATGTAGCCGAATTATGGAATTTCCTTTGGTGAAGAAATAATCGTAGCAACAAATTTGGTCTGAGAGGATGGATTGAACACAGTCATTCATCCTGTTGTTGATCCCTTCAGGATCAATCTCGAGTAGGAGGGGCTCCAAAAAAGAATTAAAGAATTCATATACATCCAATGATCGAGATAGTATATGGGTCCATGTGGACACTGGAATGAGTTTTTGAGGATCTACCTCCGCGTCCCATAGGGTCAGGTTCATGAATTGATTGAAATACTAGGAATTTTTATAGAGAATGAGATTAAATAGATAGGATGAATGCCTGAAAGTTAAGGTCACCGAGAATTGGTTAAGCTATTTGTACATGGATCTTGCAATGACTTTAGCAAAGTCGAAGTGATACACTTGCTCCTTGGTGACAGACCTCATTTGTAACAAGGCTACCATTTTCTAATCCCCGATGCCTCTATCTGAATCCTACCCAAAGATGAATGTCAGCATGGAACATGCATCTTAAGAATCTTCTAGAAGCAATTTCAATGGAAAGAGAAATCCTGCGGTCCCTAAACTACATGTATCTACCCATCTCAGCTCTCTATTAAGGAATGAAGCTTTATTCTGGCATTGTGCCTAGAAATTTTAGAGTTTTTCCATATCATAGAAACTAGATTTTGGATTGTGAGTCAGAGCCAACATGTCCTTAATAGCCTGTGGTGTAATCACCGCCACTAAGTTCCTATTGGGCCACAAAATATTGACTAAGTCCCCACGGGCACGTGCACGCATGGGACCAATATGAAGAAGGGCATGCGGGAAAAAGCATGCATGTCAAGGGTTTTAGAAGGGTTTAGTAGAAACCACAATGCACACAAGGAAAAGAAAAGGATTTAAGGACATAGAAATATTCAACATTCCAAGAATCACATAAGGAAAGCATGACCCGACCAAACATGTGGAGTGGATAAGGTGCTAGCTTGACTACTTGGTGACCAAGAAAGGAATATTCCACACGATGAAAGGATCTAGAAAGACATCATTGCAGGAAGTGGAGAGCTCAAATCAGAGTAAACATTCTCCATTAGAGGACCACATGGACACTTAGCAAGTGATCTACTCATGAAGGAAGGCATGATGGTGGATGATAAAGTTATAAATAGTGTTTCTCGGGTAGAAGAAAAGGGTGCGCTATCAAGGGAGAAAAGAGGGATCAACATAGAAGAAATGAAGGGTGAAACTCTGCAAAAAAAAATGGGAGGTTCTAGAGGGTTGGGGTTCTCATTAAGAGGACTATAGAAGTGATAACATGCCTAGGGGGATGGGTTTTTGAAAATTTTTATAATATGAAAAGTATAGCTAGGGCTTCTGATGCATGAGTCTTATCTACATTGATGCATTGGTTTGTTATGGCCTTGGTGAATATAATATGGCTACAAAACTATGATCAATATGAATATATGGTTATGTTATAAGAATATAATGTTCATGGATGTAAACCCTAGTGTCATTTATTTATGTTATGGATTAGATCTATTTTCTGTATGATGTTTCTTTTGATTCTGAATGAATTTATTGATATAATAACTCACCCTAGGCTCTTAGAATGAATGCATGGTCCTTTACCTTTTTACATATAAGTTTCTTTCCCTAAGCAATGTAATCTCTCAAAACTCACATAAAGGAGGGGCTCAACACCCGTGCGTGCCTCGGGTGAGTGCCCAATGCCCCCTGGGTTATAGGCTGACGTGCATGGGATTAGAAGGTTATTCTAAAGGCATAAAAATGACTACATCTTGGATCTGTTTCCAGGACCTCTTTTCGAAGTTGTGAGAAATAACTACATCTTGGTCCCTTTGATGCATGATGATAGAGAAATTGACCCTGGAAGATGTAAAAGTGTGGTTTAAGAGCACGAAGGGTGAGTTTACTCAAAGTTTTGATGCACACATATGGGTAGAAGAGCACCTGTATCATGAGCTATATGAGACATTCTTTTGCTATTTTCCAGTAGAATTATATGAATGGATTTTAGCATATGCATCCAAATTGAGTTGGTACTATTGATTATGTGTAGACCCTAGATGACTACCAGAGGCTTTATGATGCATATTTGGCTTGGACGCGTGCTGTTGATCACTAGTGGAGAGGAGTGCTAACCAGTTATATCCTAGAATACACCATTTCTACGTATTCTTGTCTAAAGATTATTGAGTTTGATTTCCTAAGGGAACTTAGAGGATTAATTTTACATGTTATCCCATTGGCTATGAAGATATTTTTCATTACGTTAAGTTTGGAGGCACTCCCTATGGCTGACTAAGCTCCTCTGAGTGCATGGCGAGGAAACTAGGGTGGAGGAAGATGACAGACATTACAAATAAAAAGGAGAGGGAAGAGAGATGACTCAAGTATGGTGAATCTTGTGAAAGGGAAATGGATAGACAACATGAGGTTACAGGAGTGATATATTTATGGAGGTAGATATTGTGGGAAAGAGTTGAGGTTCACATAGAGGACGTGGAACCTAAGTAGTATGTGCTACCCCATCTTAGCAAGTATGAGAGAGAGACCCATTCAAATTCTAATGAGAGTTCATCATGTGAAGAAAGGAGAGCCATTAGTGTGCATCTGAACCCACCTGGTGACCAACCCCTAATGCCTATTTTTCTAGATCAAGAGATAAGAATTTCTAACCCAATTAGTATCAGAGGGAGTAACCAATCTACACCTAGGTGATATAACTTCTCATTTGGGACATCTATGGATGCACAAACCATTCTAGTGTTTGGAGGAATTTTTTGGGAAAGGTGCAAGTACATGAAGTTTGGTATCGCAAGTGGTGTGGGACACATGTGTGGCGGAAAGGAAATATCAAAAAAAATTAGCACACATTTCAATGGGATATTGGGAACTCTAGGAACGACCACTTCAAGCCCTTTTTTGGCTACAAGAAATGGATCTGGTGGTGTAGGAGCTGGAGGACCTAGTGAGCCTAGTGGATCTAGAGGATTTGGTGTGTCAGGAGGAATAGGACCTGGAGGGTCTAGTGGGTCTAGTGGTGGAGGAAACACAGGAGGAAACCAATGTTTTAGGTCAAGTAGTCAAGGGCTTCATCCAGCTCTGCAAGTATTAATTGAGATGTCATTGCACCTACAAGATTACAAAGGTATTGAGAATACTGTTGAGCATGTTCATAAGTGTGAATTGCTATGGTGCATGAAGGGGATCACTACCCTAGAGTAGAAGGTGAGTCAATTCGCAACAATGTTGCAGGGGTGTGTGCATAGTCGATACCACAAGTATGACCCCCATAGGATAGTGGTGGATTACATTGCACTGAAAAAATGCCTTTCTAGAAGAGTTCCATATCCTTGAGTTTGAGAAAAGGAGCATCAACACTAGAAAGGAAATCCAACAAGGAATGGCAGAGAGTGTATGTGAGTATGACACACGGTTCAAAACTCTCTTGTCAAAACTATCCTATGACATTCACCCTTCTCAACATGCTCAATGGCTTATTGGAGGATTCTTAACACCGTTTAGAAGGGAACTATCACAAAATACTTTCACAAACCCATGGGAGGCCTTAGAGGTGGACTTGCATGTTGAGGCTATTGGAAGCATTGATACTGGTGTTAGCCCTTTCCTTGAGGCTCAAATTTCTGCAATGGCGAAGCAGCTAGAGAAAATATATGCAAACTCAACACATGAGGGTCATAGGGTTCTCTAGTGCATATATTACAAAGTAGAAGGGCATAAAAAATACATTTTCCCCTAGAAGTCAATACGCACCATGATAGCAGACTATGAAATCTTCCATGGGGACCATGATTTAAGTAGGTGTCATCTACAGAAACACATGATACACAAGAATATGTCTTGTTATTGCAAGATATATACCTCTATGACCCATGACACCAAGGATTGTAGGTTGATTAACTAGATTCATGATGCCATTGATCTTGATTTGTGCTAAAATAGTGTTGCAAGTAGTTCCAAGGATGATGATCACCACTATGAAGGACATGAGGATGGAGGAGCACATGGAAGAGGTTTCTGTGGAGGATTTTGTGGTCGTAGTAACTATGGCGGAGGAATAAGTGAGTTTCCACATGGAACCTATTATAATTATGGGTCAGCAAAGCATTATAAACTTCATTGTCCTGATATGTTGTAATGTTCATGGTGTGGAATGAAATATAAGTATGAGGAATGTCCTAGGTAGTTGAACACATGAACCAGCAACACCAAAAGGATAAAGGTGCTAGGATGGTGAACATAAAAAGACCAACCCATAGTGGATGCCAAGAGTGGCACATGAGTAAGGAATAGAACCTGTACTTGTGATGACGCGAGTGGAGGCCATGTGCACCAAGGAGATACCAAGGAAAAGAACACTAGTTACAAGAGAAGAAGTGATATAGGGAAAGTATATGGACCCTGCTCATCAGAAAGAGGTATATCAAGAGACTATGGATGTGATTCAGAGTTCACAAGGAGAGATCCAATGTCTGAAGGAGAAATCAAGGTAGTTGGACCAAATGAAGAATACTGAGGCTTTACAAAAGGATCTAGATGAGGTTTTGGAAATATGTAAGATGTTAAGGCAAGAAAATACCATTATGCTACTAGAAGAATGGTTATAGGAGAAGGTACCATACGTTGGAGGAGAGTGCAAGAGGTAAGTGATATATACAAATATTCTTCCCCATAGCCTTGAATGTTGTTGTAGATGGATGTCTTCTAAGAAATATTTTGATCGACATGGGTGTAGAGGTCAATATTCTCACCTTGGATGCATGGCATCAAATGGGAAATCCCACACTACAACCATCCTTGATTGTGCTGTATATAAAAAATAAGAAAAAAAAATGCCCATTGGTGTCTTGAAAGATGCATTTATCACTATTCAATGGGCCAAGTTCACTGGGGACTTTGAGATTCTGATGCTAGCCAAGGTGGATAAATTTATAGCATTACTTGGGCACCCATGGTGTTACAAAAAGAATTCTAACCTGTGGTTTAACAAGGGGCATATTAGTTTCGATAAAAAGGAATAATGGGTCATCATCCCTTTAACAGATGGGAATTCAACATCCTATACTAAGCCCTAAGGAGAAGTAGTCCTTGAAAAAATCTATGTGTGCTCGATTATAGACCCTTGGGTAATTCATCCTATAGAATAAATTATCTAGTTTGAAGATGATTAGTCTATGAGTGTTTCAACCAGCATAGCATGTGATAATTGGGTGCACAAGACCAATGAGTTAATTAGGTGAAAGTTAAGAGGATCTATAACAAGGGTGACAAAGGTGTGCTCAGTCAAGCACTTGGGAAGGAAGAAGCTACCAAGTTACTTTGGAGGAGAAATCCATGATGATTTCTTGTGATAGATTGAGGCTCAGTGGAGAAATGAGGACGAAAGGAGAAGTATGCTAAGTAATAACTTCCTTGGGACTACAACGTGTTGGTGGAAAACACATCATGAGAGTCTTATAGAGTGGCACAAGGTAAGAGTCACATTATCTATAAGGTTCTGTAGAACCAAAGTGCCCAGTGTTATCCAAGACTACCATGGAAAAGAACCCACCTCTTCCCATATCCAAACATGTGAGAAGGTTTGGATGGAAGGTAAAAAATATTTTCCATCTTTGCTATGGGTACCTAAGTTGTATTCCACTTTATACGGTTATGCGGGCATGATATATCCACTCAGAGACACTCCGTCAAATAAAGAATTGGACAAAGATAGTGGCTGATCTCATTCAAGCTTTTGAGTATCATAGTATAAAGCCATTAGTGGATAAATCATTGTAAGTAGTCAAATTCCTTACTATGGGAGATAGTTCCATGGTAGAAGATATGATACTAGAGTTACTGGGTGAGCCTAGTTTGGAGATGCATTTTGATGAAGATGGATTTGAAGAGATACACCTTGAGCACGCATGCATTAAAAAAGAAAAAGGAAAAAATGGTAAATGTGATAGATGGAGAAGAAATTGAGATTCTAGATGTTAACCATTATGTAGGTACGCACAAATTCATGGATAGCGCTAATGAGAGAGAATGTGCATACCATGAGCCCTTGAAGATAAATAAGGTTAACATTGTTTCGGAGGCTAAACCTAACTAAGCTATCATTGGGGAATATTGGTCGGAGAAAGAGGTTTCTAAGATCATTGACCTTTTGCATGAGTTTCAAGATTTGTTCTCACATGGGTACCATGAGCTCAAAGGTGTTCACCACTCCTAGGGGGAAATGTGGATTAAGTTGAAGGAAGGTGCACACCCATTTTGAAAGAGACCGTATCAGATGAATCCAAACTTACACGTACAAGTCAAGAAGGAGATATACAATATGATAACATCAGGCATCATTGAGGCAATGGAGGAATCAGAATGGGTGAGTCTAATGGTTATAAGCATTAAGAAGGGTGGAAGGATAAGGATCTATGTTGATTACAGGGACTTGAATGCAGTGTGTGTCATTGTACCTTTTCCAACCCCCTTCCCTAAATAAATTTTGGAAGGACTAGCCAGGCACGAGGTCTCTTCTTTTACAGATGGGTTCTAAGGGTATCACCAAGTTAGAATTTCAAAGGAATAATAGGAGAAGAAAATTTTGGCCACTAAATGGGGAAGTTTTTCCTACACAGTCATGCCTTTTAGGCTAAAGAATGCACCTCTTGTGTTCTCACACATCATGGTACAAGCCTTCCAGGACTTCATCCACAAATTTCTTTAGGTCTACCTGGATGACTGGACTATGTATGTGCTAGTAAAAGACCATTATGCAAATTTGAGGATGATGTTTGGGAGATGTTGGAAATTGAGGATATCCCTCAATATGAATAAATGTGTCTTTTCTACTCCATTTGCAACCCTATTGGGGCATATTATATGTAAGGAAGGCTTGTTGGTCAATCTCGCCAAGGTTGTAGTTATTGTAAGATTGGGGGAGCCTACGAATTAGAGCGATGTGTGTGGATTCCTTGGGAATACAGGGTACTACAGGAAGTTTATTAAGGGGTATGCCAAGATCACTGTACCCTTGGAAAAATTACTTAAACACAAGAGTACCTTTCACTGGGGGAGGTGCAGTAGAAGGCGTTTGACATATTGAATGATAGGTTTATCACTGCGACCATGTTATGTTTTCCTTTATGGGATAAGCATTTCCATGTGTATGTTGATACCTCGGGGACATACATTGGAGCAGTACTAACACAAATTGAAGAGGGGATTATTGATCACCCTTCTTTTCCAGTAGCAAGTTAACGTAGAAGAACATAACTACAATACTAGTGAGCACAAGGAATTGTCGATGATCTATGGAATGCATAAGTTCAGGTAGTATCTACTTACAAAACCATTTATAATCTACATAGATCACATGGCACTGAATTATTTGGTAAATAAGCCCATTTTACAAGGGTAGATATGTCATGAGGTCTTATTTTTTCAAGAATTCAATTTTTCAGTTGTGGTAAAACTAGGAGAGAGTAATTCAATACCTGATCATCTATTGAGAATTGACTCAGGGGAGGACATGTAGAGCATTGAGGATAACATGTCAGACGTGTAACTATTTAGGTTGCAGAGTGCATCCTGTCACTTAGAGGATATTACAGTGTTTCTTAAAATGGGTGTGGCGCCGACAGTAATGAAGGATTTGGAGAGGAAGAAGTTGGTTATACGTGCCACACCCTACGTGTTGATTAGTGGAGATTTATAAAAGCTAGGGCATGATGAGTTTCTATGTTGATGCATGATAGAGAAATATCGCTTTGAAATTATGGAGGAAGCACATGGTTGGATTATAGGAGGACACTATGGAGGAAATGCCACCACGCGGAAGATTCTAATGGAAGGGATTTGGTGGGAAAGTATCTACCAAGATTGTATTGGGTTTTCAAAGGCCTATGACCATTTCCAACACCTTGGCAAACCTGGAAGGAGGGATGAAATGTATTTTTGACCTATAGCGAGTAATGGACCATTTGAAACATGGGCAATTGACTTCGTAGGACCAATTTCACCTACTGCAAAAAGGACTGGCTCATGTTACATCATCACTTCTACTGATTACTTGACAAGATTGGTAGATGTAGTGCCTACAAAGGATTACACATTAAAGACAAAAATGATATTCTTATGGGAAAACATAATCAATAGATATGGATGTCTGTTGAGTTTAACTAGTGATAGGGGAACACATTTTTAAAATGAAACATTTAGGATCTTATTGGAAAATATTATGGTGGCCCATCACAAAAATACCCCTTATCACCCTCATGCAAATGGAATAGTTGAGGCATTTAACATGATACTAAGTCACACATTGACCAAAATTTGTGATGTTAGAAGACAAGATTGGGATGACAAGGTATCATCCATTCTATGTGTATACAGGACAACCTACAAGAGGTTGAATAAGTCCACACCATTTCAATTGGTGTTTCACATGGAGGATGTTTTTCTAGTATAACACGTGCAAGAGGATTGGCTGATGAGAAAGCGCTCGAGGAAAGGATTGACAAGTTAATGCAGTTAGAAGAAAGTTGATCACTTACTAGATGGAGTTAGAAGAATGAAAAGACCAGAAAAAAGGCATGACATGATCATCATATCAAGAATAAGTAGTTTTAGGTTGGGTAGATGGTTTGGTGTATGATTCCAAGTTTCTACGTCATTCAGGGAAGTTGAAAGTCCATTGGTTGGGCCCATACATCATCTCGTACATCCTTAAATTAGGAACATTCTAGTTACAAGCACTAGATGGGACAAAACTACCTAGCCATTTCTAGTTACATCCTTGTGTTTGTAAATAAGGTAATATTACTAATTAGCTTAGGATTTCCCTTTATGCATTTTCCTTTCCTTGTGTTTTCCTTTCTCGTTGCTTGTTCCCTTTTGTTTATGTTGTTTTGTGCCTCGTGTGCTGGTAACCACATTAATTTCAAAATGTTGTGTATGTATAAAGGACCACACATTTGATTTAGTATGGGGTGAATTAGTGTGAAGTGCGATACAAGCTAGTAGTAAAAGTAAAAGTAAAAATCAAGCATGTAAGAGTCTTAGGTCGGTAAGGATTTTTGTTTCCAGAAGGTTGTAGAAGGTTTCATGCAGGATTGGGCAAGTGGGTAAGGGTGCTTAAGGATGAATTTAGTGCGAAAAATTACATTTAATGCTAAGTAGATTGGTGAGTGGCATAACATTTATTTCCAAACAAGGTAAAACATCTATAAGTATGAATTCAGGCACATTATTATTTTACCTTGCCATTACGAGATTGAAGAAGCTCTTACAAACTAGGGCATCCGTGAAGAAAGATTTGTGTGAAGGGAGAATCATAGAGATCTAAGTACATGACTAGGGTGATCTGCGAACTAGAGTGGAAGGAGTACATGGGTGCAGGGAAGAAATTTTCAAAGGAGTACGCCATATGTGGAAGAATTCTTCTAGTTAAGGGTTTTGCAGCTAGGGCACGAAAGTAGAAGGATTTTTTCATGGAGTTGAGCCACAAGATTGAGTAGAGAAAGGAAGAGAAGCAATAAGATTTAAGGTTTTAACCCAACAAGAAAAAGGACACCAATTAAGGAAACCATTTCACCAAAAAAGGGAAAGGGAAAAGGAAAACAAAAGACTACCATAGTAAGTTTCAATTAGGAGTGGTATGCAGAGATGTAGTACCTTTATGGAGTGTTGCTGGGAAAATAATGGGTATCCAATCTAAGGAATATGGTCGTGAGTGACTACAATCATCACATAGGCATCATGGAGAAAGGGATGTCATTGGAATGGACAAGAAGACACCAGAGGGAATGCCAATCTACAATGATGAGGTGAAGGTGAATTTAGGAAAGGCCAGGTTGTTGTAACTGTATGAGTTTCCATATTTTTGCAAGCCCGACAGGTTATACCAGTGGTTGATGTTGCATGTGCATGAGGAAAAATTCTATTTTGCAGGCCAAAAAATATGCATAACTCCTCAACTCATATAAATTTTTATTGTCCTGGTTTGTGAAGGGGACTCCATAGATGATGACTTGGAGGATAAGGAGGCCATCAAGGAGACTGTGGAGGCCTATGATTACAAAAATGGTTTGGTGCTACTTTGATATCACAAATATCTCTCGACCCTATAATGAGGATGGCTACGCCCTTGTTTACCAAGCTAAATGGTCAAGAGAGATGGATGCAGGTAAAAAAGGCATGGTTGAATATATGCTGGAAGATTTTAGAAGGAACAATCTAAAACCTATTTGTCTATATTGGAGATGAGATCATCATCTACATGCAGGAAGGGGATAAGATAATGTTTGGCAATGCCATTCTCACCATTGTATTATTCAGATATTGGAGTGGCTGATGGGACAAATAAGTTCATATGGGAGTGTCTAGATGAATATCCATCTGCACCCATAAAAATATTTGAAAAGTATACATGTGATACCATGATGGCCGCCCACAAGGCACTCTTGTAGAAATAGTACAAGTGAATGTATGACACATTTGGGGCAAGAATGGAAAATACCCAAATAGTTTCCCGCACTAGTAGATGGAGAGGTTTAGTTTGCTTTATACCAAAACTTATGTATTTGCAGATTCACTCTGACAGATGGGACCGAAAGTCCATGGTGAAAACTACCTTTCTCTTTCACCCCATGTAGTATTTCAAAGCAGGGGTTAACCACTTCAAGGATGATAAAAGGATCTAAGGTTCAACCTTAGCGAAGTAGACCAGGACCACCGTGAGCTCCGTAGGAATATATGTATACCGAAATAAGTGCGCGTATGTGGAGAATTATGTCTCCCACAAAGTACAGATGATGAAACCCTTGACACTGCTAGTTGTCGGAAGGACCACAATGAGGGTGTATTTGTGCATCAGGCCTAACTTTGAGAAGGGTTCCTACTTGGAGAATTATGTCTCCATTCTTAAGGATCCCACTGGTACAAATAACGTTCCACACCAAACGAAGAGATAAAGGGAGGATACCCTAGAGAAAGAAGTGTGGGAAAATAAAACATTTGCACCCCCTTGTGCATGTAGGTCTCGTGGTGCCACAAACAAGTGTACAAACAACACAATCTTTAGGCACGCTCAGAATCAGGTGCCAAGCCAAGCACCTACGCGCACATGGAATAAATATTCCATCAAGGAGAAGGATAATAACATCATAAGGAATAGGTGTACCAGAACAAGAAGAGTCTCTCAAAAGGGAATCACCTTGCTGATGAAGAGGAAGAATCCCTAACTAGGAAGAGAACAGAAGGTAACGGGGAAGGTATAATCGGATGAGATGGAGAACTTGGAGGTCTATAGGGGTGAGAAGGACAATGATGAAGATTAATAAGTTCAAAATCATCTCGTGTATGATATACGTGATTCAAAAGAAGAAGGAAATAAAAATAATATTGGAGATGGGGAGGAGGCCCAAGGCAAAGGGGTTAGCGAGGAGGTGAAAAATAAGGACCCAGAGGACCACTTAGCCTCACCAAGGAGTAGGATACAAGAGGCTATAGAGAGAGAAGCAGTGGAGCTTAATCAAAAATTTAGTGGATAAATAGGTGGAGCGGAGCGTGGATAAAATACTCAAGTAGATAGAAGATGAGAGTGTTAGAAAGGAGTATGGGAATCATAGGAGGGGATCTCAACCTAGTAGTTGATATTTCTAAAGGGCACACACATAAGGAGGGAAGAGTAATAATTATATCACAAGGGCATGGAATGGGCTATATCCATGTTCCTAGTAAGGTACTACATGCTATGATTCCAAAGCAATATGCCAACATGAATAATTCCTGGTGATGTCTTCGTTTGATGAGGAAGGTGCGTACCCACAAACCTAGGAAGATGCTATCTTGGGTGTTTCGAGTCCCACGTTGATGATCCTGAATGTTCGAATGTAAGCCAAAGGGTGAACTAAAGAAAATGCCTAGAGGAAAAAGGGATAAATCCTCACTAGTAAATTATCAATAATTATCTTATGAACAAGTTTGTAATGTGCTCAACAAGGTTTTAGTGGAAGTTGAGGCAAGATTTTTTTGAAGGAATGACCGGGTGATATTTCTAGAAGGGGAATTAGAGAATAAAAAGGAGGAGATAGTTTGAAAATAACAAGGACCTGAAGCTAAGAATAGTTGATCAACACACATTTGATGCGTGAAGTTATAGGAGGAGAAGACAAAGGTGTGAGAGATCTACAAGAAGGTAGAAATTATCACAAATGCTATTATCTTAAAGAATCCAAACCTAGCACCACCCAAGTAGAAATAAAAATCTATCTTGCAATGCTTGGAAAATTTAACTTGCATCCTTACAATAGAAAGGTGACCCCTCGCCCTAGAGTCAACAAAGAGTGAATTTTTAGTTCATCAATAAAGAGGAGGAGAAGTTGAACGTGGTGGAGATAGTCACTCGGTACACTAAGCTTCATTGTTAATGTGAAGGTCACCGCACAGAGATAGCTGAAGCTTCTTATGAAAAGTTATATGGATAGAGATAGAGTGGAAAGAATTTTAGCTTCCACCCATGAAGTATATATCAAGGAGTTTCATAGGAGAATAATAAAGGGAATAAATAAAGGGTGGGATAATATCCCAGCCAGAGGTAGATAATAATTCATGAAGCTATCAAGACCTTGTAGAGGCTTGATCAAAAACCTGGTTAAAGGAGTTATATCCCTAGATCACCCGCATGATGGATGCAATGGACGAATTTGGAAAATAGCTGGAAGGGATCATTGATACAATGGGTTCCAAGGGGGATGAGATGAGTTTTAATGAGGTAAGAAATCTTGTGGTAGACCTACTCCAAGAAGTGTAGAATGAAGTATATTCCTGGGAGAAGATTGAGGTAGATATAAGGAAGGATTTCCCACTCCTCCTTCAATAATAAACACATTCTTCTTCTTTCCTCCATTCTTTAATTCTTCCATTCTTCATTCCTTCATTATTTTTTCTAAATTTTTAGAGTCCTGCCATTATTTATTCTTTGAAGGAAGGATTTTTTCAAGGATGGACAACAAACTTAGTGTGGGGTGATGTTGGGTCGTAGAATATTAAATAAGTCCGCAAGGGCGCATCTGCACATGAGATCAATATGAAGAAGGGTGCACAGGGTAAAGTGCTCAGGACAAGGGTTTTAGAAGCATTTAGTAGAAAAAATGACATGTGTGCAGGGAAAAGAAAAGGGTTTAAGGACTTAGCCATATTTGGCATTCAAATAAGCACACGAGGAAAGCGTGACTTGAAGAAACATGTAGAGTGGATAAGGTGCGAGCTTGGTGATTTGGTGACCAAGAAAGGAATATTCCACATGAAGGAAGGATCTAGAAAGACATCACTGTAGGAAGTGGAGAGATTCGATAAGAGTAAGCATGCTCCATTGGAGGACAACATGGACATTTGGCAAGTGATCTACCCCTGAAGGAAGGCATGGTGGTGGATGCTAAAGCTATATATGGATATTTTCAGGTAGAAGAAAATGGTGCTCTATCAAGGGAGAGAAGAGGGATCAATATAGAGGGAATGAAGTGTGAAGTTATGTAGAAATAATGGGAGGTTCTATAGGGTTGGGGTTATCATTAAGAGGATTGTAAGAGTGATAACATACCTAAGGGGATGGGTTTGTGAATTTTTTTTAATATGAAAAGCATAGCTAGGGCTTCTGATGTATGAGTATTATCTACATCGATGCATTGGACTGTTATGGCCTTGGTGAATGTAATGTGGCTACTAAACTATGATCAAAATGAATATATGGTTATGTTCTAAGAATATAATGTTCATGGATGTAAACCCTAATGCCATTTCTTTATGTTATGGATTTGATTTTTTATCTGTATGATGTTTCTTTTGATTCTAAATGAATGTATTGATATAATAACTCACCCTAGGCTCTCAGAATGAATGCATGGTCCTTTACCTTTTTGCATCTACATTTCTATCCTTAAGAAATGTATTCTCACAAAACTCACATAAAGGAGGGGCTCGTCTCCTGTGTGTGTCTTGGGTGAGTGCCTAGTGCCCGTTGGGTGATAAGGTGAAATGCATGGGATTAGAAGTTTACTCTATGGGCATAAAAATGACTATAGTTCTTGTTGTGAATGGTGTGGATTCTTGAAAATAAATAGTCCACACACATATTTATATGTTTTGAGCATGGGTGAGTGAGAGGCACCATGTATTGGGAAAGTATTGTACTCTAAATTCTGGAGCCGAAGGATTTTGAATCTCCCAGGTTGATATACCTGGTGAAGGTTGTCTCCCTCAGAGCTTTGGGTTTCTTATTGAGGAATGGGTCAATGTTAGAGTAGGTATTTACCTTAGCTCATGTTAACCTAGGTAATTTATTTACCTTTATTGTATTTATCCTCACCCACTTATGTGTGTGGATATTTCTTTTATCTTATTTATATATTAGGATATATTATCTAGTTGTTAGGTATAATTCTTTTCTTGATCTATTGTATTGACTAGATCCTTGATGTCTAGTTCTCTCCTAAATCTATGGTCTTGACTAGTTCTTTAATGACTAGTTATTTCCTTGATCTATGGATTGATCTACGACCTTGACTGGTTCTTACATTGTTATTCCTTGACTATATAAGCAAGGCCCATTCTCATTGTATTTCATTGAGTTCCATAATAATATATGATATTGTTACTCATTTATTTGTAAAGGTTAATGTAAAGTCATTCTGGAGAATTGATTTCATCTTATTAATCACGGTGTTTGATTATCATCTGTGTTCTTGGCTTGGTACGAGTTGGTTATCATTCTTTTTATGGTATTAAAGCAGGAGATTGCTATTGACATTTGTTTGTAAGTTTTATTTTGTAAATAAATTCTTTGTATATTCATATATTTGGGATTTAGTTGTATTTTTTTGTTTGCATGCAGTTTTATGAAAAACAAAGGATTCTATTGGATCCAGAAGGTGGGAAAACCCTAAGATTGACTAAAAAATTAACCATTTATTGAGGTAGTCTTTTTTCTTGGCTTTTTGTTAGTGTAGAGAAATGCACTAGGTCACCTCAGGATCCGCGCTGGCAAGAAAATAACGTAGAAAAGTAGTTTTTGGGTTTTTGTCTTCTTACATACAACTTTTTTGGATTACGTGGGAGAAGCATTCAGACACACCCCAGAAATAGTAAGTCACACATCCATTAAAATCCTTAGCCCTTGGTCATATGGTATGGTTGTATGAGGGCTTAAATCTTGTGATGCCTACTAGTAGGTGCTTAACTCCAGCCCCCTTTCATTTTATTTGTGTGGTGAAGGAAAGAGCATTTTATTTTGTTTTAGTGGTAGCTAAAATAAATAACAGAGCATAATATTGAAAAGATTTTATCTTTTGATCGGTAACTCAGTTTTGAGTGTCATTTTTTGAAAAAGTACTTATTTTTTGGTTCTTTTTCCACTGGAAATATTTATTTTGATAATTTAACTATAATTATAAAGTGCCAAATATGGGCTAGTGTTGTAATCGATTGTGGATGCAATTTTGGCTGAGCCCAATGTCCTAAAATTTTGGGAGTTGCATTCTTATATCTATCATAGATAATAAGAATGATATGATTTTCTCTAAAGTGTGTGGACTTCAAGAGGATATTGTAAAATTTGTACAAGAAAATAGATCGCTCAAGAAGAGAAATTCTCTTCTACAATCACTCATTCATGATAATAATACACTAATATGCTCCCTACAGCAAACACTTGCTAGCCTACAACATCTCCATCATATTGTGGACAACCATATCCATGCTCCTAGTCCACTTGAAGATATTGTTCTTGTACCCACTGACATTGATCTTCCATTCTTTGAGCCTGCTACTGCTCTTGATGTTCCTAAGCCTATGAGGCTTATTACTGCATGCTCTTCCACACCTGTGCCTATTACAGTAACACATGTTGTGTATCCTTTTTCTACTCATATGCATGGCTCTTTTGAGAATCATACCACTGCATTTAGTTCTCACATGCTCCGTTCTGTGGGTTTCATTAGCATAGGTATTGAAAGACATTCACAGGATATTTTTTCCCCTATTCCACATGTTAAGTGGCATTCTCACCATGACATAGGTTTTTGAGCCAATAATTCATTAGGATCACACATTGATAGAGCTACTATTCTTGTTCGCTCACCTATTTCTGAGGATCATGAACAACACATGAGTTATACACCTTCACTCAGGCTTGAGAAACCTGATATTTTAGTTGTCAGACATGATCAACCTGACACACATTCTGATGTTCCTTTGCATGCACCCATTGTGCATTTTGCACCAAGTCATATGTAGGCATCTTCTTCATCCATCTGTGTTGATTTGGAGTGGATATCTGATCACTCGTGGCGGCGACATAGGCATTCGTTGAGAGTACTCTACATGTGCAGATCCTCCACCATTCGGCCTCTTGATCCACTTTCTACACCTTCTGCATTGTAATGATTCTTGTTTTGAGAATTTTTTTAGTAGGTGTAGTGTATCTCTCTTGTTTGTTGAGAGATTCTGTATTTGTATTTTTGACACTTTTGGCATGTTGACAATATCTTTTGTGGGGGATCTTTTTTGGTGAAGTCCAGTGTTATTTTTTCAATGTTCAAGCAGTTGATTTTGGTTAACTCATACAGATTTGTAGCATCACTCCACCCATTGAGCAGTATGGGAGGGTGTAGTGTTGATCCTACTTCTTCAGGTTTTGTGTAATTACCTTGTTACCTTGGATTTTCTTGGATTGTGACACTCTAGAGTTTGAGTCCTTGTCTTGTTACTTTGGTTATTATTTATGGATTGTGGCACACCTATTTGTAGCGGTTAATTGAATTATGTTTGGTGTTTTTTTTTGCACCTTCGACATCACTCCGTTGATAGTCTCCTTGTATGGAGGTATTCTAGTGAAGCCCAACATCAGTTGTTTTTTAGTTTTGTAATCAAATAGTGGATTTAGACAATAGTGCACACCAAACTTCTTCAACATTGTACAATTTTTTTGATCCGAGCTTCTTGGGATGCCTTGCAGTGGGTTTTTACTATCTTTACTTTGTTGTTACTGGTTTTGGGTACCTTGCGGTGTCTTTTGTTTCCTAGTTATTGTACATGAGTACCTCATCAGGCCTAGTTTATGGGACTCATACTTTGCACATGCCACTTATATTTTTGGCCCCTAGCTTCACTTGAGGGGGGGTGTTAGAGTAGGTATTTACCTTAGCTCATGTTCACCTAGGTAATTTATTCACTTTTATTGTATTTATCCTCACCCACTTATGTGTGTGGATATTTATTTTATCTTATGTAGATATTATGAGATATTATCTAGTTGTTAGGTATAGTTCTTTCCTTGATCCATGGTATTGACTAGATCCTTGATGTTTAATTCTCTGCTAAATCTATGGTCTTGACTAGTTCTTTGATGACTAGTTATTTCCTTGATTTATGGCTTGATCTACGACCTTGACTGGTTCTTAGATTGTTATTCCTTGCCTATATAAGAAATGCCCATTCTCATTGTATTTCATTGAGTTCCATAATAATATATGATATTGTTGCTCATTTATTTGCAAAGGTTTATGTAAAGTCATTCTGGTGAATTGCTTTCATCTTATTGATTGTGGTGTTTGATTAGCATCTATGTTCTTGGCTTGGTACGAGCTGGATATCATTCCTTTTATTCAAAGATGTTATCAACGGGGTCATAAATCACAGTAGGGTCACTGAACCAAGACCCTCCATCAGGGAAATTCAATTTTTACTGTAGAGGGTGAGGGGGAATAGGTTTTCCTGAGTAAGATTTTATTGGTGGTACAGAGCTGGAGGCTGCCATGGCATTTTTTTGAATTAGGAGAAAGCTAGAATCCTTTTATCTCTAACACTTAATTACTGATTCGAGAGACTCTGGCATTTGAAATAATCTTTATGGATAGCTTCCCTCACTTTTAGGAGTAATGGCTTACACGTAAACATGGTCATTTATTACCATGACCAATTTCTAATCAATGACCTCAAGAGCCAACTTCTGTGTTCTTTGAGAGATTTTGTGTCAACTCAAAATATTTTTCTCTTAAGTGTGAATGCATCTACTGGATCATTAATTTCAGAAAAAAATAGGAAGTTACTCTCCCTCCAAAATTCCAAAAAGAGGCAAGGGGCATCTGTGAAGGACACATGTTTAAGACAATTATTAAAAGGGAAATAACAGGAAAAGTAAAGAAAAAAGAAAAGAAGAATATCATATGATATAACCCTTTACAAAGGGACTCATAGGAAAGGATTTAAGTGAATTCCGTTCACTAGAATTCCTAATGGACCACCTTCCATAGTTTTTATTTCAAACATTTTGTGTTGCTTGCATGCGTTGATCTTAAAGGGTCCTATCCATAGTGGGTAAAATTTTCCATGATTCCCAAGCTTGGTGGATCTTGTGTCCCACTTAAGGACTATAGTTCTGACTTCAAAATTTGGTTATGACATCTTATGATCAAACCAATCCTTAAAAACTTGTTGAAGACTGATCATGGCATCATTGGTGGATTCATGTTTCTCCTGGAGCTCTACTAGCTCGGAAAGTCTTAGTTGCATCACTCCTTTCTCCTCTATCTCATCCTATTTCAATAGTTGTAATGCAAGGATCTCGAGGAAAATTTTCATTACGACACTTTTCCCATAGACTATTTCATATAGCGAAGTTTTTAGGATCTTCTTTGGGGTGATATGATCAGCCCATAAGGCTGTTTTGATAGGTTCATGCCATAATCTCTTATGGTCATGCCCTATTCACTTTATGAGTTTGATTAAGGTTTTCTTAGTAGACTCCTCCAGACCATTTCCCTGTGGGTAATAATTGGAGGATGTTTTTAGGTAGATCCCATATTTTACCACAAATTCAGATACCTTGGCTCCTAGATTGGCCTTAGCATTATCCGATATCATAGTGTGGGGGTGGGGGGCGAAGCATGTTGTTATATCCTATAGGATCCCTAAGATTACATTCTTAGTGACCTGTTTAATGGGGACTTCCTCCACCCACCGGGTGAAGTAATCAGTTGCTATGAGGATCCATTTGTGGTTGGAACTATAAGTTGGATTAACCATCTCGATGAAGTCCTTACCCAAATTTGTGAAGGGTTCCTTAACTAGGATGGGGTTGAGAGGCAAGGTAACGTTTCTCTGAAAACCCGTGTAAACTTGACAAACCTTGCATCATTTTACCTTTGCTTGGCTATCAGCAAATAGGTTTGGCTAAAAGTATCCTACTTGTAAGATTTTCATGGTTGTGTTTTGGGTAGAAAAGTGGCCTCCTGAGCTCCTGTCATGTAATTCACGTAATAATCTTTCGGCGTCTTGATTTTCCAGAAATCTTAACATTATTCCATTAAAATTACTCTTAAAAAGGAAACTGTTGATCATAGTAAAATTGGCCCCTTGTTGTCTATAATATCTCCTCTTTTTCAAGGGGAGATGGCTTGGACACATTTTGGTCTGCATAAAATGGACCCTGTTTGAGACCCAGCTATTTGAATTACTTTCCTGGAGATAAAGTATCTCCTCATGTTCATCTTCAATTAAGGGCATGGGGTCCTATGTTAAATATTGACATAGACCCCTATCCCTTACAAGCTTTTTGGGATTTACCACAATGCCATTATCAAGGATATTAGTAATCTGATTTTCTCTTTTATTGGTTATCTTTCCCTATATTATGTATTCCTTGATGCAAGAGTGAACCACCATGATATGGAATCTACTATGAGTGACAAGGTGTCATAATTTCTTTAGGCCTTTAACTATGGCATAAGCATGTCTTTCTAAAAAATTATACCTTATTTCATAGTCATAGAGGGTTTTTTAAAAGGAGGCGATTAGATTCTCCTCACCTTGTGAATCTCCTTTCTACATTAGTATAGATGCCACACTATGCTTTCCCCTGTAAACATACATAATGAAATCTTTTGAGAAATCTGGGTTACGCAGCACCCGGGCGGATGCAACGACTTCTTTTATCACCTCAAAGGCCAGATGACCTTCAAAGGTTCATTTGAAATTGAGGTCATTTTTTAGCATGAGGGTGATCAATTGGATTGTCCAGGAAAATTCCAAAATTAACTTGCTTACAAAGTTTATCTTTCCTAGGAAAGATTGGACCATTTTCTTATCAACTAAGAAGGGTAGCTCTAGGATGGCCTTTATTCTCTCAGGATTAATGGAGATTCATTTATTTGACACAATATGTCCCAGGAGCTTACCTTAGGGAAATTTGAAGGCACATTTCTTTGGATTCAAAGAGATTCCAAAATAATGGAATTTTTTGAACACAGCCTCTAAGGCGTTAAAGTGCTCCTCCATTGTTTTGGTGAACATCATGAGATCGTTGAGATATATAAAGATCACTTTGTGTATAAGTGATCCGAATGTAGAATCCATGGTCCTTTGAAAGGTAGCCCTAATGTTTGTTAGTACAAAAGACATTTTTTATAAGAAAAAGTTCTAAATTTGTTTATGAACGTCATCTTGTGTTGATCCCTTTCTATGAGCCATAATTGATTATAGCCCAAAAAACAATCCAGTAGAGAAAAAATCTCCGAGCATGTGATTTTCTATAGTATCTGCTCTATAGAGGGTAAAGAGTAGTGACCTTTATGGAGGATCTATTTAGGTCTCTAAAATCTACACAAAGCCAAATCTCTCTGTTCTTTTTCCTTACCAGAACCAGATTGGAGACCCACGTTGTCTGCTTAATAGGAAAGATGGATTGTTGGATGGAATTTTTACTTAGATTACCATACTTTTTTGAGATAAAATAAAATGGTAAATAATTATATATGATGACAGTGAAAAGGAACTTGTTTAATACTTTAGAGAATTGTCTTTGAGTTCTTATGCCTTGTCTAAGGTGATTCTTATTTTGCTATCATTAAATCAAACATATTATGTCGAATTATATCAAAATAAATCATCTATGTAGAGAGATGTAAATCCATGCCAATTCTCTTGAGGTGACCATGTATAAATTATTGTTTTTAGATTACAAATTTTGAAAAGTAATACGAAATGGTAAATAATGGAATATGACATACTTGATTAAAATTGTACATATATTTTTACGTATTAAATGTACTTATTTTTTATTAAAGGAGAAAGATTGCTTTGCGTGTGAATAAGGCATTTAAATTCTTGTTGTATTTTATAATTGATTAAAATATCATTATGTACTTTAATAACGAGGTTTTAACCTCCATTATATGAATTTTTTTGTTGTTGTTACAACGTACTTGCATTTTAGGGAAATTTTATAATGCCAAAATTATGACAGATTGTGAATACAATATTATAAGTACAATATGATGTTTTCTTTCTTTATGAATTTTTAATTAAATATGATAAAATACCATTTAATGAGATTTTGTTATGATCTAATAATTGTGTAGTTAAAACAATAAGATAAAAAACAAATATGAAAGATTATTTAAAATACTTAAGTATAAATGATGTACCCGTTAATCATCACGGAACTAAAATTTTATAAATCAGTGACTATGTTTGAGATAATGGGAAATCATACTGCTTCCTTTTTATAGCATCAAATTTCACATAAAAATAATTAATTTGTATCATCATAAGACCATACCTGATTCTATTATATCACAACATGAAAGTAGTTACGACGATATGAAACAAAGTACAAAGGTACATTGTAAATTCTTGAAATAGTACAGAAGTATATATTTGGCTTGGGTAAACTAAAATAAACCTAGCATCTATTAATAAGAATTAACAATGTCTAGTTAATACCATAAAATGGTTTAAGTATTATACTTGACTAAACCTAATTAAGTATTGTAGATCGATATAGTTAACAATCATGTGATAAGAGCTACAAACATCCTTTAGTGACTCGATGGAATCACAATATGCCTCTAACGTGAATTGAATAACGTAATGAAACCTAATTAACCTATCCTTAGGATGTACCTTATTGAAATAAATAAATTAAAATAGTTAAATGTAAAATCAATACTAAGACCACATAAAAGATTCCAAACAACTGTGGGTAATGACGATGCGGTGATAAGACAAGTTTTGAGTGACTTATGTGTGGTCACAAAACTAAGCACGTAAAGAATAACTTGAAAAATTTGGACTCAGTAGCGTACTAGCTGGATACATTTTCAGACCACCGAGTTCCTAGAAAATGGTGTGAGATACCATATGAAATTTAGTAAACCAATTTTCAGGTTGATACTTGGAACTACATTAGTTTATAGACCTAAATAAAATGGTTAACCTGTTACATACAAGTTATGTACACTTGGATAAAGTGACGATTAAGGAGATCAAGTAGATCTAATAATTATGCACACTCAACAAAGTGGTGATAAAGGGGATCGGGTAGATCTAATGGGCCTTTACAACTACACATGGTTATGATGTTATCAGATGGATTCTGGAATATTAATTTATGTTGAATTACTTAGTGTTGATCTAGGTAATGATTTTAATCATTGTAGCATAAAAAAATTAAGGGATTTTATAAAATTAATTAGTATGCTAGATTAATTTTTTGTGTGATGATAATCATTGAAGGCATCGTGATAAGTAAAGTTAAAATAAAAAATTTCCCCTTAGTTTGATGAAGTGTATTTTCGTTGTTACATTTTGGTATCAGAGCTAAAGGTTGAAATTCTTGGAATTAATGGGTCCTTATGCTAATTAATCATTTTACATTTTTAATAGTATAATATTGATATGTGAAGCGTGTACGATGGAAAATGAAATTGACCAAATTATACTGTAGGTTCATATGTTATGGAGTTAGATAAAAATTCTAACAATACTTTAGGCTACCCAAACTCGGATAGTTACCTTTGAGCAACTAGGAATGAGTGGAAATGATGAGTTAAGGTAAAATAACTTCAACTAATTAGTGGTAATCAATGAGGGAATTGCTAGAATGCTAAATTTTCTTTGATGGTAGGTTTTGGAACTAAAATACAATATGAAATTATACCCAAAAAGGGTATATGAAGTAGATAGGTGTGGACTTTCTACTGTGGAAGAAATGTTTAGAAAATCCAAAAGGAAAGAACAAGATCTGCAATCAATTCCAACTTGTACTAAGAGAATATAAAGAGCATTAGCTCTTCTTTACCATTAACTATTAGGAAAAATGTTATGTAAAAGATATGGTAGTAAACTTTGAATTTCCAAGAATAAAGAAACAGTAAAACAATTTTGCAATAACCAAAAATAATGCACATAACAACACTACTTGTGGTAAAAATGAATGTGGTCAAAAAGGACATATTAAAGGATTTCTCAGATGAGAAGGATACCACTATTATAATGAAAATAATCAACAACTAATGATGTATGTTGTAGTGGATAAATCACCAAGAAAAGAAACCAAGTTATTCCTAACTAGATGTTAGGTAAGTTATGCTGGACTTTTTGTTATTATTTTATTATAATACTAGTACAACTGATTTTTTTGTATCTAGTGATTAGATGAAAACTAAATGAAAAATATGGTCTTTTCACATGATTAATTTTTGTTAGAAACAATAGGAGACCTATTTCTGTCAAAGCAACAATGACGTTATTTAACTTCATCATGGAATTGGAGTTATACTTAAGCTCATTTAGGGGCTTATGAGTCTTTGACTAACATTGACTGCCCCAACGTAAATCAGTAGTTTAATGGTTTGAAAATAAAATAAATGCTTTAGAGGTATGCATAAAACAACAATAATACGTGGCATAGAAAGGAACTTTCTCTTAAAAATGTAAGACTATTTTTCCCAATGATTTCAAAATTTGGAACTAATTTGTTATCACAAGTTTTATTTGAGATTTTAGGGATCAAATGAATGATTGTGTTATCATTAACTATTATTGACTATCTAACTTAAAATATGATTTATGATTTAGATAGGTAGATTTGATATTTTTTTTCTTGGGTTACAATTCTATCAAATGTGAACTGGGTTTTAGTTAGGTGTTTGAATAAAATATTGTAATCCTTCCTGCGAATGTAGGATTGTAATACATGGTTTTTATTGTACACTATTTTTACGATATATGTTCTTCTTGTAAAAAGGCTCATGGATCCTTACTCCATTTGTGGTGTGTAAGTTAAAGTTTGACACTGTTAGTATCTTGGTCAACTCATTTAACAAGATGCTAGTGTGAGTATCTAGGAAACCTTTACCAGTGTTCAACTGGGTTAGTCATCAGTCAAGCTATATTATTATATGATGATAAGATCTGGCTTTTCCTGTTAGGAAGTATCTATATAACTAAACCTAATTGGGTATCACTTTTTTTTATCTCAGTTGGGAGATAATGAGATAAACTAAATCCTTCAAATGTTTTCAGTGGTAGAAGGTTTTTCGGCTAGACATAGATTGAACAATTGAAAGTCTTTATTTGTTAGTTTAAATGAAGGACCTCGTCTCTTCTTTTATATGTATTTTAATAGGTGAAATATGTGATGATTCATTTATCAAGAGGGTATTAAAAAAATTATTTTATACTTGGGTAAAATATTTGGGAGACTCGAATAGCTCCAATGGATTTGGCCGAGTGACCTTCCCTTGATAATACAGTTAAGTAAATAGTTGAGATGTCTTTATTAAAGTAATTGATGATTTTGTACATCTTGTGAATGATTTTTTTTATTTTTGACTAAATTAAACCTAATATTGGGTATATGTATCATTAGTACATGAATGAAAGGATTTTTTTGAATGATATGATACTTAGGAATATTGATTGATTGAGGAATTCAATTTAGTTTGTTAAGGGATGATACTCCTTTTTTAAAGTGTTTCCTATTGTTTGCATTCTTAGGTATCATGATCAATATCTATTTGGGAATAAACCATGACTTCTATCTAAGTATAGATGCATTTTATATTACTTGACGTATCATGAAAATGGAAGATAATTTGGATCAAACAACAATAGGGATATGTGCTATAAATTGACATATGCATAATGAGTAATGAGAAAATATGTTGTGTTTCTTCCCAAATTTCAAAAAAAAAGGAGGAGATATATATAGATTAGATGAGTGTTTCATATGAATTTATATTCCTTTAATAGCTCATTTTAATCGTTGCAAAGTTTAGACCTCTCACGAGCTCGCAAAGAAGATTTAAAGTGTTTTGGTAGCTCATTTGAGATGGGTAGGAAGTTTTTTCTCATTAAGGAATTTTTAAATAAAATAGTTGAGATGTGACTTAATGAATATAAAATCCTTGTAGGAATTGAAAACTATTATCAAGTAAAATTTGTCTTGAGTAACAAACTGTTATTAAATATGTTTTCATGAGATCATTATTATTTTGAAAAGTGATTTCATAATTATATTGATTTTAAATTATTAATGATTTTTTATCCTTTGAAATATAATGAGATAGGATTTTATTTCTGTATGAATTAAATGCACAACCATCACAAAATGTTACTTATTAAGGCTTACTTAGTTTTAATAGACTATATGACCATATTTGTTCAGAAGTAAGGATCACCTCATGATATTTTGATCATTTATTTAATATGGAATATAATTTCGACTGTTTGAAGTTGGTATGAATAAACTACTTATAAGTGGTTAAGAGAATTGAGAATACATGTTCAAAGATGCACTGTTTATAAAAATATGGTGTGGAAGGTGTTTGTGTTAACTAAAAATTTAGAAATGCCATTTCTTATTCTAAAAATAAACTAACCACAACACTTTTTTTGAAGGTTCTAGATTTCAATAGGAACTTTGCTAGGGTGATGGAATTCCTTAGGAAAGGGAGTTGGGTGGAACACTTCTTCAAAATAATTTGGTTATTTCTTATAAAAGTAGGAAAATTGAAAGAGCATGAATTGAATTATGCTTCCCAATACATGAAACTTGTCATAACGTAGGAATTGCAAGACTTGATTCAATACCTATTGAGAAAGCTTCCACAATTTGGAAAAAATCTAATTGTTATTGAAATATATCTTCATGCAACATAAATTTGATGCAATATAGCATAGATTGTTGGATATTTTCCCCATAATGAATTGGAAATGGTTATTTTCAATACAAGTAAAATTGAACTGAAAGGTATGTGGAATGACCTTATGCAGCATATTTTGGGCTTATGGGAATAACAAATTTTGTGACTAGATAAGTTTTGGAAAAAATGATTTTTTCAGGAATGGTATATCATGGGTAAAAAATCGAAGAGAGAATTGTATTATGCAAAAAGGATACCAAAATTAGCACTGGGATGTGTGTAGTCCTTTCAAAAATTAGGGAGCAACAATCCTCGTAGTTTGTAAGCTTAGCTTTATCACTCAAAACGCCTAGGATGCATAATGTTCCCATACTCTTGTGTAAAATATGTGTTTTGGATGAAACATGGTTCTTCTAAGTAAATACTTGGTAAGGGTAAAAACCAACATGAGAGAAAAAAATTCTTTATTATAACTTAAAACAAAATTAAGAAATTGTATGAGGCAAGGTATAAGAATACAAGGGTTGTAATGAACTATGCAACTTAGGAAAGCTTGGAGGAAATAAAAATTATATTTTCCTTAAATATTTAAAGGATGAAATATTTTAAACTATCTGTTATGTATACTAAATATTATTGTATATTATGACTGACTATATTGATAAAATTTGGTCATATTGCTGAGTGTTTAACAATTTTTGCTAGTTGAAAAGATGATACAACTAATAAATTTGAATTCAAATCTAGAAAATTAGAAGTTTTTTGGATGAAAATATTGATTTTTCTCTTTAGTTGTATGATATTAATTTGTGTTTGATTATTATGATGTCGATTAATGAGTAAAATCATCAAGATGACAATTTATTAAGGGGGGAAGTATGTCACATATCATAATTTCATTTTATTTATTAGAAATGATAATTGTAAAATGATGAGTGGTTTACGAGAGAAAGGGGATAAGCACTATTACATAGCTGAGTATGTTGATATACGTGCGTATGTATATCTTGAAAATGATATACACACTTATGCATAGTTGCATGCCCAACCATGTAACAATGTGTTTGTAAAGTAATTAACATGTATAATTTATTCTTTTTTTATTTTTTGTAAGGGATTACGTTAATTTTTTGTACACAATGATTGTGCAACATCGATGTGTTATTGGTTGCTAAACCTATTTATGAGATTCTTCTTATCTTATAGTTAAAGTTAACAGTTTGATGATGATTAGTAAATCTATACTTGAAGGAAATGGTATTATTCATCATTAAGAGGTGACTATTATGGTGATATAGGTTTAATACCTCACAACATATAAATATATATTGATGTTTCATTAGGCCCTAAACCAAATAATTTGGTGGAAAAAAAATAAAGCACTTGGCCCCTTATAATGAGCTTGAATTACATTTGTCTAAATACATGCAGACATATACATTTGAATGTTTTAATCATGGTTAATAACCATTGAGTATGATCGTTCTTCATCTCATTGTTGTATATGATGATTTATGTGCATTGATGTATAGTATGGTTGTTGTACGTGTTATTATTATACCAATTCATCTTACTTGCTGGAAATAATGATTTGCAAAACATGATGTGTAATGCCTGCAAAAAAAACCCACTTGAGACCCACGAACAACCTAGGTTTAGTTACAAAATTATGGAGTAATTTTTTTAAGGTGTTAAAAACCAAAGTCTCAAGGACAATTAAATTCAACTGATAACTTTTCCCATTATAATAATTACTAATTCCACATTATAAAACAACAAGTGTAATAAGTCCACACCTAGCTCAAATTTCCTTAGGGATTAATTTAATGATTGATTACACTGACATTAAGCTAAATATTCCTTGATTAAAATTTTAGGGTTAAGGGACCAAAATAATTAAATACCCAAGGTAATTGATTCTACAAGATCTAAGACAAGAGCAGGGTTTGATTACAGTGGGGAAAGGAATACATATTTAAAATCATTAGAGTAAAGTCTTACTTACCCACTCCCAGAACTCAATTAAGAGTGTCTACAAATAGGTTACAAGACAAAATTTGTCACTAACAGGTTCTAGAACAATTCTAGTTTACTAGAACATACTTTTCTTTTATTAACAATTATTAGAGGTCACAAGGTCCATAATTTCGGGTTAGAAGTTTTCAATTAGGTTTAGAGGGTAAATTATCACCATACCCACTCTCTAACAGACTTAGAGTTTTAACTTTATTTTTATCACACTTAACACATTTAAATTTTCCCTAAATTAATCCCATTTTAAAGGAAATTTCCTCACCTTTCCAATGATATAAAGAAGTCCTCCTAATTCCTTATGAAACTCAAGTTATGGGCCGGTGGGCCTTAGGGTGAAAATTTTCCCCCAAGAGCGGGCCTAGGGATGAAAAATTTCCCAAAAGGGTGAGTTGGTGGGTCGGAGGGTAACTTAGAAACATTTTCCTTTGCACAGGGGTGAAAATAACTTTTTCGTCCATGCCTCCGCTATGCCGCCAGGGACACGTGTTAAGCTCCAAGCCAAAGCGAGGAGGAAACAAGGGAAGGGCAGGGTGGTAGAGGTATTGAGGAAAATTTGCCAAGGAGGGGGAAAGGGATGAGTTTGACACACGGGCCCACATGTCCGCAGAAGAGATTTCTCCAAAGCAGGGGTGGGAGTGTGGGACCGCGGGGGTTTTCACAAAAAATTTCCAAAAAACAAAATTCTAAAAAGGATAAGGTTGTGAGGGTTCTGCCCCTCCACTGTGCCACGTGGCAGCCTCTGATTGGCTATGGGCTAACGAGGGAAATTTTAAAAAATTTCCCAAAAAAATTTCCTAACTTTTTCCAAGGGAAAATTTTGGGCCGCGGGCCCGCGAGGGAAAAATTTCACAAAACTTTCCGCCCATGGAAGGAAAACTTCATAGGGCCATAACTTTTGATAAAAAGTTCAGTTTTGGGAAAATTAGGACTTTTTGGAAATCTCTCAATGCCCTATATGCAAATAAATCATTAATTTTTATTTTGATAAAGTTTAATGGGTAAATTTTAAGAAAATGGCCTGCAAGATTTTTAAAAGTAAACTAGTAAATTTTAACTTATAAATTTTGTTCAATTTGATCTTCTCCTTCACTCCACATGCCAAACAGACATGGATGATTGTTCTAAGAAGGATTTAGGATGTTCTAGGGAGGTAATTTTACTTGATTTATTTTCCAATTTGAATTTTCTAACAATTGATAGAAAAAGACTACAAAATAACTATGAAAGGTTTGGGCCTGATTTTGTAATGTTTTTAATTATTTCCTTAAGTGTTTATTTGTCAAATTGAGTTCATGGATATCATAACATGCTAAATTTTAATGTTTCAATGTTAATTATTGTTTGCAGGTTTGAACTGTGCATTTTAGAGAAATTAATTGTCAGTTTTACAATTAAAAACAGAGATCAATTTTCTAATGGATCTGGTTATCATTGTTTTCATCTTCCAAATATGAAAATTCATTTCTCTTCTAGTATAATACAATTAGTGGATTCAAATCAAACTATTATAAACCTAAAATGTAATTCTGATTCCACTTTTACACATTTCCAAAAGAGACAAAATACTGTATTTTTCTCACACACATTTCTTCCTTTCAAACAGAGATTCCAAAACATTGATATAATCAGTTTCAATTTACAATACAATTTGGAAAAAGCATTTCATTCATTCATTGATTTCCAAAGGCAATTTTACAAATTATTTATTTTATTCCTTCAAAATTCATCATACAAATTTCATTTCCTTCACATTCCTTCAAAGCAAAAACATGGTCTATTTATTTTCATTTCACTTACAAATTTCATAATCCATACAACATTTTTCCATTCCAAAACATTTACAATTTCATCCAATTCAAAGTGAGAAATGTTACAAAAGAATTTATTTCACAAGCGACTGTAAAACTGTCTTTCTCCTCTACTCCAGAACTGTAACATGTAAAGTTCCCTTTTCTTCCAATTTGATCACAACAAAAGTGGGGGAAGGGAAACATTCTCTACCCAACCAAGACATCCAATTAAAGGAGAAGCCATCCTTCATCGTTGGCCCTCGAGCCCAAACCACAATGCAATAAGAAATTTGATACAACTCATGGCAACAACAGGCTTCAAAAAAACATAAACACAACAATATTTCAACATGCACATTCAAATTAAAACACAGTCCAAAAAAAATTGCAGTTTTTTAACCACATGAAAGAAAGCAAAAAAACTCAAGCTTTTTCATTGCAAGCCAAAGGAGAAATAGCTATGGGAGAAGTTGCTTATGCCTCCCAATGGGAATTGGGCATCCACCTGTAACAAACCACCAATATAAAACATCACACATATCCTTATGCCCTCCACAATACCTCCTTATGCCACCCACAGATTTCCTTATGCGCCCCACAAGTAAGAAATGCAAGCTATTTATTTTCCTGGTGGATCCCAATCCCAAACTCCCTCCACAAGAATTATGAAGCCACTGGCATTCCATTATTCCCCCCCCCACATGGATTCCCCATAGAATTCTCCTACACCACTCCTAGGAAGTATACCCACAACCCACAACAATAAGAACATACTAGCATTTACATATTCATAAAAGGGAAAAGGAGTATTTCTAAGAGCCAAGCTCTTACCTCTCCATGATGGAGTTTGTTCTAAAACAACAACTTTCAATGCCAAAATATAGTCCCAAAATCAACAAGCTCTATCCCAATGCAATCGATCCAAAAGCCAAGCATAAACATGTAACAATCTTCCCAAAAGTTCCTCCAAAGCAAAATCTCCAATCCACAAGAAAATGCACCCCAAGGAAGCATTCCCAAAAGTTCAAAAACCCAAAACAAAGCAAGGATTTCTAATTTTATAGAAGAGGGGAGAGAAGAGGATGAGGTGGATCCATGTAGGATGTCAAATCACACATCCTCAACCCTAGCACAAAATTAAAATTCATTCCAATGCACAATAAAGAGGTGGGTGAATAATATGACAATAAACTTACACACTAAAAAAAACCCACACCCTAAATGACTGAATTTAATAAAATGTAAGAAGAGTGCAATTAAAACTTACAATATGATTTATAAAAATGCATTAAAAAGGTCTAAAATTAACCCTCCAACCATAGGTATGGTTGGTAAATAAAATTAATAGGTATGGGACAAGTTTTACTTGTCCCACAAGCCTCCAAAAATAGCCTCCAAGGACAAATTCGAGTTTCTAAGAAGGTGGAGTGTTTCATACTCCAAAATCTGACTTACACAACTCTTACACATCACTTACATATTTAATACAAAATCCAACAATTTCTATAATTATTTTCTTACATCCCAAATTGATTGATTGATTTATTTTAACAATATGATTACTCACATTAATTCTCCACGATTAAAAGAATAATGAAAGGGGAAATGCATCACAAAACTAAATACATGCAAACAATAATAAAAGGGAACCACATAATAAAATACACAATGCCCCTTTGTCACATTCAAAGGTGACCCCCCCCATGGGAATCCCTAACACTAACAAACACAGACACAAACAAAACATGTTACTATGGTGACCTTGTTGAATTCATCTAGATTTCCAATGTGATTGGTCTCCAATCCCCCAATGTTTGTTGTGATGTTTTAACCTGTAAAACACAAATTCCTCTTTCAGCCTTGTAACCATATCAAAACATCCAAAATGAATATAAATATAATTCCAAAATCATCTATATAAATGGATCACAACATCATCAAAGTAAAAACTATATCATTTGTAATTTAATCAACAACTCTATCATCATCAAATAATTTCCATTTTCTAAGTTTACTCAAAATATCAAATATCACATGTCCTAACAACATTCATAATATATCCATGTCAAATAGTATATCATCATCCACATATGAAGTGTCTCTAATAATCGTCATGCATCATAACTAAATCAAGATCAACGATAATCCGTGGTCCAAAATCTAACGTCATACTAAATCAAAACCATAATAATGTCCATCTTATAGTCTATAATATCATGATCAATAATAAAATGTGTCAAAGGGAAGTGGGCACTACATCTCCCTCCCCTTAGACTCAACTTCCTCCTGGAAGTCACAAGAATAGATGTGGAAAAGAATGCAATAGAGAAAGGATCACACCCTTTTGGAATTGTTTTGCTTCAAACAAGTGTGGGTCTACAGAACTCAAGTTTTGTCCAATGTAATTTAAAAAGAAGAAATAAGATTGCAAGGGATGAATTCTGCACTTTCTCTAATTAAGGTTGTGGACATTCAATTCTAAGGAGTAACTCTACGTGGCCAAACAAGATACAACACATAGCATCAAAACATGTAAAGGTCTAGGGAGCCCCAAGAATAAGCACCAAGTAAGGGTATTACAGGGAGAATTTCCATAAACTTGAGATGACCACATAGTTTCCCCTTGATACAACATACTGCAATAACAAAATTTAAGGTTTTTACACGTTTAAGCCATGATTTCAAAGTTCATTGTCTAGAAAAGGATAGAAAAATCAACTATGACCAAATTTGCACGAGGAACAAGTCTACTCAAGGTCCCACAATTTGAGGATCAGAAGAGATGAGGTGGATCAACAAGGACACCTAAATAAGCAAACATTTAAAATCAAGGAACTATTCCAGAAAGGCACTTCTATAATCTCGAGAGGGTACAATTAACTTTTCATGGTAATAAAATAAAATTCAAGACCATAAGTTTTCCTATAGTCCATTTTTTACACTTTTGTTTTAAGAATCGAACACACCATACCAACCAAATCTAAGGAAGTTAACCATTTAGCAAAAGAAAAATATATATATTTATATCTCCCTTAGCAACTAACATATTAATACAAGTACCATACATTATAGTACAATGGGATTTATTTATCTTATTTCCTTCTCAAGCTTGGAATAACCATAAAGAGAGCACAAGGAATACCAAGGACCACTCAAGGTTGCTAGGGAGAAGAGCAAGTAACACGGGGTCCAATTACAATCCAAGGGTGCATCCTATCAGAAGTGAATAGCATCATCTTGCACTTTCCATCCTAGTGGAAAAAGGGCAGCAACAACAAGGTGACCCAAGAAAATATGAAGAAAAGAAGACTTTCTGAAGTTATTTTATATCCTTAACAGATGTTTCCTTAAAATTACAATAACTTAGTTCTCCAAGGACAAGAAAACACGCAAGAGGGTTGCTTCTCAAACAATAGATAAGTCTCAATACAAAAGGACCACAACTCACATTCGTGGAGCTACGGGACGATAAGGGTATGATGACCCAAAACTCCCACAAGAAAGGAACATACATCTACGAACAAGAAGTAATAAACAACTAGAACACATTACTATCCACCATGGTTTCACAATTTTAGGTAGGCAACAAAACTACAGGTTTAAGTATACATTGTACTCATTACACATAAATTTTACCCATTTTAAAAATCAACTCATTAAGTCAAAATTTATATCTTTGCTTGTTAAGAACATTCCTTTCATGTTTCCTTAGTTACAAACTTCCTTCTATTATGACATCACCAGTTTACGTTATAAAGAGCACCATTAAGGTGGGCATGATTTCTTACCATTCTGTAAAGGTGGAAAAGAGAAAAAGTATTTATTTTACTCCTAGGGGAGGTAGATGGACAAAGTTTTTTTTTTTCCCTTTTTGTTCTTCTACATGGTTTTTATTCCTTCTATTAATCTACTAAGGTTAAAGCAAGGACTATTTTCTCTTTCTATGTTCCAGTTTATTTGTTTAAGCTTCAAGGCCAAATCTCCTCAATTTTAGTTTTATGATGTTTTGGTTGAGTCATCTTATCAATCAAATTTTAATGAGAAGGAAGGTTTGAACATATCACATAATTGCTTTTATGTGAGAGAGATATAAATAAACACACCACATTTTTAATTCTAAAGGAACAAGAGACATTCGTCATAGAAATCACATCATTAATTTTTATAAGAACCAGGAAACAATGAACCAACATGAATCACACCAAGATTTCAAAGATTCAATGAATAATTTTAAGCATCATTAAACATTCTTAGTTAGTCTCCACAAGTCTCACAAGAAAATTTCAAGGAAGGCTCATTAAAGAAGTATAATCTTACTTTTATGAATCTATTAAGGTTTAACAATTTTTGTTATTTAGGGTGGTAGCATTTTAATCCCCTAATAACCAAAAAAGGTTTTCCAATAAATTCTCATGTCCCCACAAGATGCCACCAGCCAAGCAACCAGATGATAATGCAACTTTACTCTAAGGACACCACCTCCACACTAGAAAGCATCAAATGTCATGGGGCAACCAAATAATTTACCAAATAATGGACTTTACCGCCAAGAGTTATGGTTTTTAAAAGAGGAAATACAATAGAAGCACCATCGAGATTAACTATTAAGATCTACCAAAATAACATCTTGAAGAGAAAGGTCCAAAAGACCCAAAGCATCCATAAGTGTTTCCAAGTAACCCAAAGATTTATAGGTCATAGAATGTTATTCATAGTAAAGGAAATTTAAGGTAAGGGTAGAATTATTTATAAGTCAAGAGAGTAAAACAAGTACCTTTAAATAAACACACTATCTAAAAGGGCTTAAATCTATCCATAATTACCAAGATGCATACATTCCACGAGTCAAAACTTTCTATGATGCAACCAGGAACCCATGATACAATTTAACATGTCATCAATGAAATGTCACTATTAAAACAAACACTTTTCTAGTAACATTTATAGTCAACCAAAAAGGCAATCCAATCCTAAAAAATCTAAAAGCCCATAATTAAACACTTCTACTCTGACGAGGGTCAAGCTCTTACTAGATTGTAAGAGAATCACCACTACCGTTGTTAGACTGCCATCTAGACCGCACTACACAACAAACTTCCTTTCTAGCAAGGTCAAGCAACGAAAGGGTCATTCTACGATCTTAGACACACTAAAGGTTCCATGTATACATAGCCAAGGCATAACTTAACGCACTTAAGAAGACATTCTAGGCACCTAGGGTGTACCCCCATACGACAAAATATTACAAGACAAACAACGTAGAACTAGCTCAACCAACATGCAAGTGAGAATCACGTAACATTTGGCTAAGTATCCAACAACATAATGAGCTCCGAGTCACTAATCAAAATAAAGTCCAAGAAATATCAGAAATGAAGAAAAGTGGCTAAGTAGCCGCATTGCAAAGTTTGAAAATTCGTGCAAAACTTATAACTAAATAAAAGATTCTCAGATCTTCTCAATCCAATCATAAAATAAGATGCTGGTCCTTGATAAAATAATCATAAGATTATGAATGTAAAACAAAAAATTTAACACCAAATTCATTCTATAGCCCTTCATGGCCACCAATATGGGTGCTCTGCCTTGAGATTAGTTCCAAGAACACATACACAAGATTGGGTCCTAAACGACACCTAGACTTAGTGTCCACTCTTTCACACGGGTAACAAAATGGAAAACTGACAACCAGACCCTCTTCCCTAACCACTGAAGGAAGGAAGCTCTAAACAACTTCTAATTAACTCTTCCCAACCCAGAATACAACCACTATTTTCCAACTACAAAAATCACACCATATAACTTATCATTCTAACAACATCAATAAAGAAGGGTCTCAACAAATGGCTTAATGCATCATACAATTAAATCAAGTTTTAGGACTTGTAAAACAACACATTTTCAAATGGGAACCAAGTTTCCATTATACTAGAAGTTCACAAAAATCAATTTAATCTGACATTCTTAGTTACCCCGGGTTTAGACAAAATGCAGCTAAGCAAGCACAAAAACCCAAACAACTTGTTATTTTATTATGATTTTAATTCTAGAAGTTCAAATGAACAGAGTAATGTAATATTTCTTCATACTTATTTCTTTTTCAATTTTCAAACGAGATTGTTTTCTAGTTTTAAAAGTGTGCTAGGTTTATAGTTCATGTCTCAAGTTATCTAGTGTGCCCAAGGGTCCAAGCTTTTGAACCACTACTTTGATACCAAGTGTAACGCCTGCAAAACAACCCACTTGATACCCATGAACAACCTAGGTTTAGTTACAAAATTATGGAGTAATTTTTTTTGGTGTTAACAACCAAAGTCTCAAGGACGATTAAATTCAACTGATTAATTTTTCCATTATAATAATTACTAATTCCACATTATAAAGCAACAAGTGTAATAAGTCCACACGTAGCTCAAATTTCCTTAGGGATTAATTCAATGACTAATTGCATTGACATTAAGCTAAATATTCCCTGATTAAAATTTTAGGGTTAAGGGACCAAAAAAATTAAATACCCAAGGTAATTAATTCTATAAGATCTAAGACAAAAGCAGGGTTTGATTACAGTGGGGAAATGAACACATATTTAAAATCATCAGAGTAAAGTCTTACTTACCCACTCCTAGAACTCAGTTAAGAGTGTATACAAATAGGTTACAAGACAACATTTGTTACTAACAGGTTCCACAACAATTCTAGTTTACTAGAACATACTTTTCTTTTATTAACAATTATTAGAGGTCACAAGGTCCATAATTTAGGGTTAGAAGTTTTCAATTAGGTTCAGAGGGTATATTATCACCATACCCACTCTCTAACAGACTTAGAGTTTCAACTTGATTTTTCTCACACTTAATGGATTTAAAATTTTCCTAAATCATTCCCATTAGATAGGAAATTTCCTCACCTTTCCAATGATATAAAGAAGTCCTCCTAACTCATAAAACTCAAGTTATGGGCTGGCAGGCCTTGGGGTGAAAATTTTCCCCCAAGAGCGGGCCCATGGGCCGAGGGATGAAAAATTTCCAAAAAGGGTGAGTTGACAGGTCGCGGGGTAACTCAACAAATTTTTCCTTTGAACGGGAGTGAAAACAACTTTTTCACCCGTGCCTCCACTATGCCGCCAGGGACATGTGTTAAGCTCCAAGCCAAAGTGGGGAGGAAACAAGGGAAGGGTGGGGCAATGGAGGTATTGAGGAAAATTTTCCAAGGAGGGGGGACGGGATGAGTTTGACACATGGGCCTGTGCGTCCACATAAGAGATTTCTTCAAAGCAGGGGTGGGAGTGCGGGGCCACGGAGGTTTTCATTAAAAATTTCAAAAAAACAAAATTCCAAAAAGGATAAGGTTGCGAGGGTTCCGCCCCTTCTCCATGCCACGTGGCAGCCTCTGATTGCCTATGGGCCAGCGGGGGAAATTTTAAAAATTTTCCCAAAAAAATTTCCTAAGTTTTTTCAAGGGAAAATTTCAGGCCGCGGGCTCACCAGGGAAAATTTTCCCAATTATTTCCACCCAGGGAAGGAAAGCTTCAAAGGGCCATAAATTTTGATAGAAAGTTCAGTTTTGGGAAAACAAGAACTTTCTGGAAAGCTGTCGATGCCCTCTTTGTACTGAAATAATTAATTTTAGATTTTGATAAAGTTTAAAAGGTCAATTTTAATAAAATGGCCTACAATATTTAAAAAATTAAACTGGTAAATTTTAAATTTTAAATTTTGTTCAATTTGATCTTCTCCTTCACTCCACATGCCAAAAAGACATGGAGGATTGTTTTAAGAAGGATTTAGGATGTTCTAGGAAGGTAATTTTACTTGATTGATTTTCTAATTCAAATTTTCCAACAATTGATAGAAAAAGACTGCAAAACAACTGTGAAAGGTTTGGTCCTGATTTTGCAATGTTTTTAATTATTTCCTTAAGTGTTTATTTGTCAAATTGAGTTCATGGATATCATATCATGCTAAATTTTAATGTTTCAATGTTGATTATTGTTTGTAGGTTCAAACTGTGCATTTTAGAGAAATTAATTGTCAATTTTACAATTTAAAACAGAGATCAATTTGTTAATGGATCTGGTTATCATTGTTTTCATCTTCCAAATATGAAAATTCATTTCTTTTCTAGTCTAATGCATTTAGTGGATTCAAATCAAACTATTCTAAACCAAAAATGCAATTCTAATTCCACTTTTACACTTTTCCAAAAGAGACAAAATATTGTATTTTTCTCATACACATTTCTTCCTTTCAAATAGAGATTTCAAAACATTGATATAATTAGTTTCAATTTATAATACAATTTGGAAAAAGCATTTCATTCATTCATAGATTTCCAAAGGCAATTTACAAATTATTTCTTTTATTCCTTCCTAATTTCCTCATACAGATTTCATTTCCTTCACATTCCTTCAAAGAAAAAACTTGGTCTATTTCTTTTCATTTCACTTACAAATTTCATAATCCATACAACATTTTTCCATTCCAAAAAATTTATAATTTCATCCACTTCAAAGTGGGAAAGGTTACAAAAGAATTTATTTCACAAGGGACTGTCAAATTGTCTTTCTCCTTTGCTCTAAAACCGCAACATGCAAAGTTCCATTTTCTTCCAATTTGATCACAAAAAAAGTGGGGGAAGGGCAACACTCTCCACCCAATCAAGATATCCAATGAAAGGAGAAGCCATCCTTCATCATTGGACCCTAAACCTCAACCACAATGCAATAATAAATGTGATCAAACTCATGGCAATAATAGGCTTCCACAAAACATACACACAACAATATTTCAACATGCACATTCAAATTAAAACACAGTCCAAAATAAAACAATAGTTTTGCAACCACATGAAAGAAAGTAAACAAAACTCAGGCTTCTTCTTTGCAAGACAAAGGAGTAAGAGCTATGGGGGAAGCTATTTATGCCTCCTAATGGGAATTGGGCATCCACCTGTAACAAACCGCCAATATAAAACATCACACATATCCTTATGCCCCCCCACAATACCTCCTTATGCCACCCATAGATTTCCTTATGCCCCTTAAAAGTATGAAATGTAAGCTATTTCTTTTCCATGGTGGATCCCAATCCCAAACTCCCTCCACAAGAATTCTGATACCACTGGCATTTCCTTATGCCCCCCACATGGATTCCCCATAGCCTTCTCTTACACCACTCCTAGGTAGTTTACCCACAACCCACAACAATAACAACATACCAACTTTTACATATTCATAAAAGGGAAAAGGAGTATTTCCAAGAGCCAAGCTCTTACCTCTCCATGATGGAGTTTTTTTTCTAAAACAACAACTTTTAATGCCAAAATAGAATCCCAAAATAAACAAGCTCTATCCCAATGCAATCGATCCAACAACCAAGCACAAACATGTAACAATCTTCCCAAAAGTTCCTCCAAAGTAAAAGCTCTAATCAACAAGAAAATTCACCCCAAGGAAGCATTCCCAAAAGTTCAACAACCCAAAACAAAGGAAGGAGTTCTAATTTAATAGAAGAGGGGAGAGAAGAGGATGCCACATCACACATCCTCAACTCCAACACAAAATTTAAATTCATTCCCCAATGCACAATAAAGAGGTGGGTGAATAATATGACAATAAACTTACACACTCCAAAAATCCCACACCCCAAAGGATTGTATTTAATAAAATGTAAGAAGAGTGCAATTAAAAATTATAATATGATTTATAAAAATGCATTAAAAAGGTCTAAAATCAACCCTCCAACCATAGGTATGGTTGGTAAATAAAATTAAGAGGTATGGGACAAGTTTTACTTGTCCCACAAGCCTCCAAAAATAGCCTCCAAGGACAAATTCGAGTTTCCAAGAAGGTGGAGTGTTTCATACTCCAAAATATGACTTACACAACTCTTACACATACTTACACATCACTTACATATTTAATACAAAAGCCAACAACTTCTATAATTACTTTCTTACATCCCAAATTGATTGATTTATTTATTTTAACAATATGATTACTCATATTAATTCTCCATGATTAAAATAATAATGAAAGGGGAAATGCATCACAAAAATAAATACATGCAAACAATAATAAAAAGGAACCACATAATAAAATACACAAAGCCCCTTGGTCACATTCAAAGGTGATCCCCCCATGGGAATCCCTAACACTAACAAACACACACACACAAACAAAACATGTTACCATGGTGAACTTGTTGAATTTATCTAGAATTTGAATGTGGTTAGTCTCCAATCCCCTGAGGTTTGTTGTGATGTTTTAACCTGTAAAACACAAATACCTCCTTCATCCTCATGGCCATATCAAAAAATCCAAAATTAATATAAATATAATTCCAAAATCATATATATAAATGGATCACAAAATCATCAAAGTAACAACTATATCATTTGTAATTTAATCAACAACTATATCATCATCAAATAATTTACATTTTCTAAGTTTACTCAAAATATCAAATATCACATGTTCAAACAACATTCATAATATATCCATGTAAAATAGTATATCGTCATCCACATATGAGGTGTCTCTAATAATCGTCATGCATCATAACTAAATTGAGATCAATGATAATCCATGGTCCAACATCTAACATAATAGTAAATCAAAACCATAATAATGTCCATCATATAGTCTACAGTCATGATCAGTAATAAAAGGTGTCAAAGGGAAGTGGGCACTACATGATGTATTATAAATAGTTGTAATGTATTATTCATTACTAACTTCTCTTCACATGATGATGGTCATTGATTTTATGGTAATGAGATGGCATTAAATTGGAATAGATAAATTATGGTTGTCAAGGTAATAGTAATTGTTCACTGAACAATATTTTAGCAGCAAGGTAAAATGAATTGATTAGATAGTAAGGTAAACTAATCGTAAATCTATTGATCTTAGATTGTTTACTTAACTAGTTAATGGCATGACCATAATGTATATTGTATGTATTTGATGATTGTTATTATCACCATGTATTATTTACAAACTTGTTTGGTTTGATCTTGTCTCCAACCAATCGTGAGCCATGTCGAATGATATTGATTTTAATGATCATGTTATCCATAGACCATTTGATTGATCATTTTAATTTCTTCAGTAAATAATTCATAATCCATTGAATTTATAAGTAAGATGAATAATGGTGAAGTAATTAGCATGATTGATTAAGTTTATTTTCATATTCCTTTTCATTGTCGAGTAAAGGGTTAAAAGGAAAAGGGATGGTTTTGATTACCATTGCTAGAAAATATTCGACCATTTTCGTAGGTCTTTATTTGTTTGGGAAATCAATAATAAATCGACCTTAGTCGAAGGGAAAGTTGATTGTTAATATATTAAAATTTGTACGTGAAAGACCCATCTATAGTGACTATGTGGTTTAAACTCAATCTGGGACCACTTAACCTAGCTCCACCACCATATTTAAAGGGAAGTAATTGCAAATTAAAAATAGACACTGTGTGGCACAATGAGAAGTTATGCATTCAATGTATTTCTAGTTTCTTTCAAATATTGAAGCTTTTTAGAGAAGCTACCAATATTGCATGCTTGTTATTATATTTTTATTGTTTTGTTTTCAACTTTGAGCTCTTTCTCCCTTCGAGATCCAATTTTGATAAATTTGTGCATGACGATTTTAAGCTATTTCTACAGAGATTTTAGAGGAGAAAATAAGGGAAAATATAGTTATATATAATGTGCAATGGTGATTAAGATTTAGGAGTTCGAATATATAAAGGAATTAGTTAGATTTGGCATGGAAGAGGAGTTAAAAAGTCCCTAGAATTTATCAATCTGCAGGCATGTATATATTTCTCTTTTCCTTGTTATTTTATTTCGAAATAGCAGAACATTATCTAGGTGATTTTTAAAAATACTTGCATTTTAGCTTAGTGTTTATTAATATTCAAATCTTGGGAGTCTAATATGATTTTTCTTGGGATTATAATGCGGGATTATAATATGGGACTGCTCAACTTGGTTCCACTGCCATATTTGGAGGGAAGTTATTGCAAATTATTAATAGCTAGTTTGTGGAATGGTGAGAAGTTAATGCATTTAATTAATTTTTATTTTCTTGAAAATATTGAAGCTTTTTGGAGAGGCTACCGATCTTGCATGCTTGTTATTCTATTTTTATTGTTTTTTTAACTTTGATCTCTTTCTCTGTTCAAGCTCTATTTATGAGAAATATGTGCATGATGATTTTAAGTTATTTCTACAGAGATTTTAGAGGAGAAAATAAGGGAAGATATAGTTATATATAATTTGGAATGGTGATTAAGGGTTGGGAGTTTGAATATATAAAGGAATTGGTTTGATTCAACATGGAAGAGGAGTGAGAAAGTCGCTAGAATTTACCAGTTTGAAGGCATGGTTATATTTCTCTTTACCTTGTTATTTTATTTTGAAATAGTGGTATATTATCTGGGTGAGTGTTAAAAATATTTGTATGTTATCTAAGTGTTTATTAAGCTTTGAATCTTGGAATTCTAACATGTGTTTTCTTACCGTTCTAGTTACTCGACTGTACATTTGGAAAGTCTTTATCTATGATTTCTTTTTAAGAAAAAACTTTGATGGTGTTTTGAGTTTCAAATAACTATTGTGAAAAGAAATATGTTTTTTGGTACCTGATACCCCATTTATTTGATTCATATTTGTATTGGTTGTAAGGAAGCTATTATTGTTTGTGTGTGTAAATTGATCCTGAAGGTTTTGTTTTCATTCCTTGAAGGCCTATTAAATCAAACTTCCTTGGGGTCTGTATGAATGGTTAACTAGTTTCCTCTTAGAGGGACATGATATACGAGTCATTATATTTAAACAAAACTATTTCGATAGGAACCCTACCCTTTTATTTGGTCTTAGCTATTTTGCAGTTTTAACAAGGTTGATTATGGATTTTATTGTGACTTTTTTTGCCCAAATACTCTTTCTTGAATGAGTTATTAGCAAATTGATAATTGTGGAGTTCAAATGGTTGATAGGATTTTTTATATTGGTCTCAACTCTTTGTGATATAGTGAATTTTTTCCCTTCTACCATTATTTTTTTGATAAACTTCATCCCCCACATCACCTCCTAATCCACAATCTAATCTCACCACTAATTCCACTCCACAACATGCACCATAATTCAATATTGTCAAACAATTGGAGAAGACTGCAACACAAATTTCCATCATGGAATTACTTAATTATTCTCCCGCACTACAACACATCCTTATGCAAACATTGAATAAAAATCGTGTCCCTGAGGACATCAATTCACAACAATTCTAGGATTTAATTGCACATCTTACAGTCTCTAATCCTATTTTATCTTTTGGTCCCACTGACCTTCTTAATCCCAACATTGCTAATAATCATTCTTTATACGTCAAGAATTATATAACTCATTGTAACATCAAGCACGTATTAATCAACAATGGATCCACATTGAATATTTGTTCCATGCAACTTTTATGTTGTATAGGTTACACTAAAAATGATTTAAAAAATAGTATCATAACCATTCGTGGGTATGATAATAGTGAGTGAAAGTTTGAAGGCACAATCACGTTGCCTCTCCAAGTTGGACCCATCACCTTAGACATGGTATGTGATGTGGTGGATGTAGAATTTGCATATACCATTCTCATCGGCTGACCATGGATTCATGCCATGAAAGCCATCCCATCAACATTCTACAAATGTATTAAATTTCCTCATTTGGAAAAGGAATTTACATTACGTGCGGATCCCCAACCTTTTGAGTATTGTAGATTTTTTGAAGGATTGTATCGATATGATCACTATTGTCCATCAACAGATAAGTATGCTCCACATTGCATATTCCCTAATGAAACACACATCGATCCTGATACACTCCCTAACAATGATCTGAAACCATCATCTTCTAACCAAAACACATTTTCCAATCCATTATCTTCCGCTAGTCAACAATCTTCCACCAATCCTCCTTCCAATAATCAATCATCTTCTTTCACTAATCAAGCTTCTTCTTCTAGCAACAATTATTCTTACACCACACCATCTTCTTCCTCACCTATCCAACCTTCTTCATCCAACCACACCTCTTCTTTTAAGATACCTTATCTAGTGAATAACCAAACTTGATCCTTCAATCCACCCCCTTCTTCTACAACCCATTCTCTTCATCTTTTAAAACTACCAATATGAATTCCCGACCACATTGTTAACCATTTAACCTACTCGGAGGAAGGATGTAGGTCAAAATTATGTTTTTTTGGAAATCCTCGCATAATGAATTTTGCTAAAAACAAGAGTCTAAAAATTTTTAATTTTTAGACTTTAGGGTTTTCCTTTTCGGAGTTTTTAAGCTAAATTTTGGAATTACATTTGAGATTTTCCAAAGTCTGAAACTCTGAAAGTCTAAATTTTTGGAATTTTGGGTTTTTGAAATTTCGAAACTTTTTTGATTTTTTGTTTAAATCTAACTCAGACTTCAGAAATCCAAAATTTTGAAAGTCTGAAAATTTGGACTTTAGGGTTTCAGGTTTTTGGAGTTCTCTGAGTCATTTTAGGATTTTTACTTTATTTTTTTCAAAGTCTGAAAGTCTGAAATCCCAAATTTTCAAACTTTCAGGTTTTCAGGTTTTAGAATTTTAGTTGCCAATTTATCCTTTTACTTCCTTTTTTTTCCAAAGTCCAAAATCTTGAATTTTCAGAATTTCAGGTTTTTAGGTTTCGGAACTTTAGAGGTTCTAAGTGTGATTAATTCTCACCTACCTCCATACGGATTGGATTTTTACCATTAATGTCAGGATTTCTATATAAACGTGGATTTTTACTTTTCATTTTTACCTGACACATTCACTCTGACATCTCATTCTTGTCCTTTTCGGCATCTTTTTCAAGGTATGTTTTTGGTTTTACTTTCTTTTGGTTTTTAGGTCTTTTCTCCCTTTTCCCCCCATTTGGGTTTCTTTTCATTTTTCCTCTGTATTTTCTTGTGATGTCCTTCTTTTTTCACCTTGTTTTGTTGTAGATATTTTTCCAAGTTTTCAAGTATGGGGATCTTTCTGAGTCCCTCATACTTCATCCTGTTTTGGAAAATCCAATTTGGTTTCTTAACACTTATTTTTTGCAGTTACTTCAGAGACCATTCAAAGATTCTTTTCAAAAAATTCATTTCGGATAATTCCTTCAAATAATCACAAGGTGGGAAACTATTTTGGAGAACTGTTGCTTCAGATATTTCTTTTAGACTTTCAAAATTTTGGAGAACTAGTTTTTAGAGATTCCAATTTCAGGTTTTTAAAAATTTCAATTTCAGGTTTTCAAAGATTTAGACTTCGGGTTTTCGGAGAATTGGAAATTTCAGGTTTTCGGAGAACTGATGCTTCAGAGATTTCTTTCAGATTTAAGAATTTTGGAGAACTATTTTCAGAGATTTCAGTTTCAACTTTTTGGAGATTTAGACTTCGGGTTTTCGGAGAATTGGAAATTTCAGATTTTCGAGACCCCTGACTTCGGAATTTTTTTGGAGATTTCTTCCAATGTTTTCTTTTAGACTTTTTTGGTTCGGGTTTTTGGAGTTTTTCCTACTCTCAAATTTTTGGATTTCTGTAACATTCAAACTCCTAAAACACAGGTTTGATGTCTACCTCTACTTCAAAGGGGAAAGAAAATATGAAATACACATTTCTTGGAGTAGCTCCCCAATCTTGCTTAACCTCTGATTTAGGAAATATCAGGGACACCGATCTTAGGAAGATTAATCTTCTTGATTTCTAGGAAATATTAAAGGCCCCAAATAAAAATCCATAGATGCAGGCCATCTTTGACAGTGGTCTTGCTCTTGCCATTGGTTTTCCCACATCCATGCAGTGCCCAGAATTTGTCCTAGCTACAGAAGCTCACTACGACAAGGACTTTATGTCGATAAGAGATAGTGACGATAAGGTGGTAATCCGTTTGGACCCAGATTTATTCAAGGACTTGTTCAAACTTCTAGACGTACAAGATTATGCCACTATCTCACTTGAAATTATAGTTGAGCACTGGGATAAAAAATAGGAAGTATGCTCGAAGGTTATGATGAAGTCTTACCTAACTAAGAATTTTTCCAAATTTCCCAAGACTATAGATCGATCAGATTTTATTTAGGAGGTCAACAACCTCATTATACTCTTGAGCAGAGTTTTAGGTCTTCCTTCTATTAAGGATTCCAAGAATGGATGTTCTTGTACATAGGAACGATCAAGAAGAATGATGAGTTTATCTGATGGGGTGAACATATCAGTAGCAACATCTGCTTCCAGTTTGGCAAGGTGGTAGAAACTAAATTGTTCTACATGACATCTTTCCTAGTGTATGCAACTATTGCTATAGGGGATTTTGCAAGGTTAAACACTAGGGGTGTTCGCACCACATCCCAAATCTATGAATTTTATCCCCAACTTACTCTAGACGAGGGGAGAAAGAACTTCTGAAGAATCAACGATGCTTTCTTCGTTGTCGTCCTCTATCAATTTGATAAGGAGCTATATAATCGGTAGATTTCTGATGAGGCTTTCCAAGAGGTGTGAGAATGGGGAGCAATCTACCTTCAGTTTCCCACATTCACCTACCTTTGAATTCCAGGTTTCATAGGTGCCCCCAGAAAGTTACCAAGGTGCCCCACTGACAAGTGGGTTCTTCTGGAATTAGTTTGGTAGTTGTTGGATTACCACAAATTCCAAAATAAGCGTCACAAGGTGGGAATGCATTTCCCTGTTACAATTGGTAGGTATTCTTTCCCAACTATCCATAAGGAAAGAAATGTGGATGCTAAAATGGCTGAGGTAACCCTGCAGACCTTCCATCCACGAACTAACTTTGACTATTGGGGTAAGTTCAGGGAGACAAGGAAATCCAGTTCTCATATGCCCCAATTAGAAGATATATGGATCCATTGTCAAGACAAATTCATCGTACGACAAAGGGATTATGAAAGATTAACCCTTGATGAAGTGCGGCAGTTTGGGTTGGCTGATGTGCCAAAGGAATTACAAGATAATGATGAGGTCCTAGATGCATCATATAGGGATGATGATGTTTCCAATCAACCACTGCCATGGGTTGAATGGTATGTAGAAGATTGCAGCAATACCAAAGGAAGGGTGGGCCCCATTCTAAAAATAACTGTTAGTTGGTTGGCCACTTTGGGAATCTCACCCAAAGGGGAAAATCAACCTTCAAATACAGGGCCCACATCAGCAGTAAACCAACCAACACCTACAAAAGGAAAGAGATCAATTCAAAGGGTTCCCATGGTTCCAAAGAAGATCTCATTTGTGGTTAGTGGCTCATCTCTTTCTAGGTCTACTGCTTCCAGGGTTACAACATCTATAGTATCAATTGATAAGGTTGTGGAAGTAAGTGATTCCCCAAGTACCATTTAGGATCCATCCCATCTTCCCCTTCCTCATTATCACTTCCAATATCAGTTCCCTCCACTTCTACTATTTCCTCTTTCCCATCTCCTTCTATGGCCTAGGTATTTTTGTCACTTCTAGTTTTATCAGCTGGGGAAAATATTGGGTCACCCATTTCCTCCTCACTTCCTTTGACACTCCCATTTTCTTCAATCTCAACCCCAACATCATCTTGTCAATTCCCATGGATCTCCTCACTCCCACACCTTCCATCATTGCCACCTCTACTCAGGTATCAGCTGGCATGTTTAGCGATATTACCTTAACTGGTACTTCAGGTATCGGATCTACTACTCCATATTCCTCAGCTCTAGGTATACTAGAGTGGATGTTTAGGTAGACTCCTAAGAAGAAGAAAAAAGTTCCTCTAGGAGATGTGATAGATCTCAGCATATTGGAGTCTGTGCCCAAAAGACAAGCTAAGAGACCATGAACCATATCAAGTCTAATGGTTATTCCATCAGGAGAGCGCATGATAAAAGTGGCTACCCCTATTTAGGGGAAAACTAAAGATTCTATCACAGTAGTCGAATACTGGATCTTGAAGTTCTAATTGGGGAAGGCTACACATGAAGGAGCCAAGCAGGATGTACATACTACTCTTATGTCCCTTTTGGAGAAGTACGATAACGACAAGGCCACGAAGGATGAGCTTAATGCCAAAGTTGAACAACTCACTACACTGTTGCACAGAGTAACTCAACCCACTCCATCCATTGACATGTCAACTACTATGGCCATGATAATATCATCTACAATTGATGATATCTCTTATATGAGCTCAAGAAGCTAGGCCAGAAAGGGAGAACAGTGAATGGATGGATGGAGAGAATCTTACAGGAGGCTAACCCCTTGATCAAGGAAGTTGTGGAGATTTATGATGATTTACAAATTACAAAAACCACCATCACTAAGATGGACGAATCCCTCTCTGAAGATAATAATAACTTGAATCTAACCTTGGTGACGTGGAGTGACATAAGAGAATAATATTTTGACTTACTTTTGTAGGAAGAGGTAATTGATGATGCCTCAAAATTGTTTGAATATCAAAAATCTATGGAATTCCAGTGTCAGGTTTTACAAGATCTAATTAAGAAATTAGGGGATAAGCAAGTAGAAATTATAGATGCCCTCAATGATAACTCTGAATATTTTGACAACACCCACCAAGTTTTTCAATGAAAATATCGATGCTCTTCCCAAGGACCAGATCAAAGAGAATTTCAAATACTTGGTGAATCAGGACGAAGATGTTGTGAAAACTTTCAACAGTGAATCTATTGATCGACTGGTTCTATGCCAAAACTTTATAGGGAGACTAAAGAAAGTTGTAATTAAGCTTCGAAGGTTGCTAGTTAGGATCACAAAGGAGATCAAAACAATGAATGTGGTGAATCACTATGCGTGTGGACCTAGAGATGAAGAAAATTAGGGTATTGTCAATAATTTCTTCAAATACAGACACTGCATGGCCATATGGGAAGAAGGGAAATAAAAGGATGTAGAGAAAGGAGAGGAGGGTGAACTAGGCCAAAGCTGAGCGGCCATTAAAGGACAGGTTGAAGCTCTAGAAATGGTCAAATTTACAGGGTTTACTTGGTCAACCATATGCAACAAATTTGCTATTTTTATGGGAGCCTTTTCCCTTTCATAAATGACATTACTATTTTTAGTTAACTATTAGTTAAGGCTCGGCTCTAATGGCTTAGCTTAGGAACTTATAAATAGTGGATTTCTCTCCATTATTTGGGAGATAGATTTTTGAGAGATTTTGAGGAAAGTTACTCTTCAAGCTTGGAAGAGTGCTTTCAAAGTTTTGTTGAAATCTTTTAATTATATTCAAAGTTGTTCCTTGCACTTGAAAATATGTCTTTTGGTGTTAAATGATTAATCATTGCATGCCTTGTGAATGAGATTCCTTAGCATTATTTCATTAATTTACCTTTATTTTAGGTTATTTGTTTTCATATTGAGAAAAGAATAGTGTGATTTCTTCCCATCAGTTGTGAGAAAATATTTTCCTTTTGTTGATCAAGAGTTACATTATTATTGTCATTTAAGTGAATAATGGACATGTGCTTGTGATTATCCCTTTGATAAATTACCTATGTATCAAATCAAAGTTGATCCCTCTATTGTGTATGTTTAAGGTTTAACAAAGGAACATGTGCTTCTAGTCTGTGGTATTTTATATCCTTTCCAAGTTGCAATAGGTGAGGGTGGTTAACGGTGAAATCATCATACCCACATTAACCCTTCCAGAAGTTAAATCTCCCTTTTCTTGGTGCATCACCACTTCTAGATTAGATTTATTTCCTTGTATTCTTCTTCCCTAGATCCCATGAAATGTTAGTATAGGACTAGTTGGCCATATTTCTTACATTAGAAGTAGTGTTGTGTATAGTATAGGAATTAGAAGTTAGCCTTCTCTAGAGGTTCACCTTGAGCCCAAGTCCCACAACTTAAGAGGTGATCCATGTGTCCCAATCACACTGAATGTCATGATTCATTTTAGGCCATTCGGGGGGTGCAGTGATTTGGTGACAACACACATGAGGTACCTATTGGTCCCCCATCCCACAAATTTAAAATCATTGACATAGGATGTGCTGAATATCAATTTCAAAATATGGAAAAATACTTTTATATCAAAAAATATCCACATAGATATGGAAAACCTAATGCTCAACATTTGATAATCCATCCCACTTACCAAATGGGATAGTCAATTTGGAAAAAAATCAGTTATCTTGACAGTGAACATATTCCAAGTTCTTTAGGATCTTGGTTATATAATGACAACTTTGCCCCATGTTATGAGTCCCCTCAATTTACCAAAGCTCATTGAATAATGAAAAACATGTGATGGAAGGTTAAAGGACTCGTTCCAAATGAAAAAATTTGTTTGGACCCAATCAATTACACACAACATCATAGTAAACATGGTCTAGGTTTCAAGGTGTTTGATGTTTCTCCCATAATAATTTCAAGTGATAAAAATGACACCAGGTCTCCATGTAGCCTTTTTGAAGACCTCACTAAAACACATTTTTACTTTGAACATTTATCTGTTAATGTCATCAATTTTGATCCTACACATCTGACTCTCATAGACCATGGTCAACCACATCATGCGGCCACATACATGTTCCAAAAAAATGAAGCCATCAAATAATTCCTTGGAACTCGAATCCCTACTTCCGACCATAGAAAATGATTTGAAATCAATCTAAATGAATTGGCCTATTTTGGTGAAGAAATAAAATATTCAGATCCTTCACCCTCAGAAAATTTGGATCAGAAAAGTAAACAAAAAATTTCCCATAGTCAAAATCTCACCACCACCCTATCAAACAATCATGTCAATAAAAAGTCTCAAGATTAGACACAAAAATCTTGTACCAACTCCCCTAAATCACCCAACACCAGTGCACTACATTAACCATTAGCATCATTCTCCAAAAAGGATACATCTAAAATGCTTGTAGAAGAAACTAAAGACATAAACATTAGAACCACCGAACAACCAAAAATTTTACAGCTTAGCATTAGTCTGTCTGACAAAGAATGCATGGAATTCAAAACACTCCTTATTGAATTCCAAGACATATTTACATGGACATATAAGGACATGCCATGCCTAGACCCATCTCTTGTAGTACTCCACCTTGTGGTTCATCTGAATGCAAAGCCTGTAAAAAAAAAACTACGCAAAATGCATCCCCAAGTTGTATTGCTTATTAAATCTGAACTCTAGAAAATCTTGGCAACTGACTTTATCTGACCTATTGATTATTTGGAATGGATATCTAACATAGTTCCCATAGCCAAGAAAATGCCTGACATCAAAATATACACAAACTTCTGAGACATCAACAAGGCTTCTCTTAAAGATGACTTTCCCTTGCCAAATATAGACATGATTGTTGATTCTATGGAAGGCCATTAAATGCTCTCCTTAATGGATGGATTTTCTGGTTACAATCAAATACGTATTACTGAAGGGGATCAATATAAAATGGCATTTACTACACCATGGGGCACCTTTTGTTATAAGTTCATGCCTTTTGGCTTGAAAAGTGTTGTGCCACCTATCAATGAGCAATGACTGTCATCTTTCATGATATGTTACATCATATCATGGAAGATTATGTTGATGATATATTAGCAAAATAAAAAACATGAATAGGACATCCAGGTGTGTTGAGACACATTTTTGATAAATTATGCCAGTATAAGGTTCGTATTAACCCAAATAAATGTGTGTTCGGGGTGACCTCTGGTAAATTGTTAGGGTTTATTGTCTCACGGAGAGGCATAGAAGTGGATCTTAGAAAATTCAAAGCCATTATGGAAATTCCTCCTCCTCAAAACCTAAAACAATTATGTAGTCTTTAGGGAAAGATACAATCTATTCGATGTTTCATATCATAGTTGGCTGATAAGTGCCATCACTTCAACTAGTTACTCAAGAAAGATGCACAATTTCATTGGAACCACGATTGCCAAGACTCTTTTGCTAAGTTAAAAGAATACCTCTAGCCCAACTGTTCTTATGCCACCAATTGCCGATAAACTCATGTTGCTTTATACATCCACCACTAAACATGCCATAGGAGCTCTGTTAGGACAACATAATGATCAAGAAAAAGAAAAAGTTGTATATTACCTTAGTTAAACACTTATTGAGCATGAAGTACGTTATTACCAAATAAAAAAAATACGCTTAGCGGTCACCTTTTCATTCCATAAGTTATGTCATTAATTTCTCAATCACACAACTAAGTTGATTTCCAAGATTGATCCTCTCAAGTATATCTTATCCCGACCAATTCTCACGGGAAAAATTTCTAGTTGGGTCATACCACTTAGTGAATTTTATGTCAAGTTTAATACGCAGAAGGAAATTAATGGACAAGACCTTGTAGAACAACTTGCTGAGGCACCCCTTCCTGGCACAGAACCACTTCATTTTTCTTTTCCTAATGAATATCTTGTACACATAAACATCGCACCAGCTTGGACTCTATTTTTTTATGGATCTTGTAATCTCCATGGCTTAGGGGTTGGTATTTATCTTATCACACCTAGTGGACACATCATCCCTAAATAATTTTGATAAGCATTCCCATGTACCAACAATATTGCAGAACATGAAGCTCTAATCGTAGGATTAAAAATAGCTATATCTTGGAATCTTACATAATTAGTTGTATTTGGTGATTCTTTATGTATCATCAAGCAAGTTACTAATCAATACCAGGTCAAGAATGAAAAAATTATCCCATATAAATGCATGGTGGAGAGTATTCAAAGATATTTTTGATTAATTAGCTTTAATCAAATCCCCATAATTTTTAATAAATATTCCGATGCTATGGAAACCATTAGATCTATGTTAGAAATAACATCTAGTCAACCAAATACACATTTTCTTGTAGAACATCTCTTAATGCATGGCCATGATATTCCTGACAACACTATGATATGTGAAATCATGTGTCTGAATAACCCTTGGTACCATGATCTTTATACCTTCATTCATGATAAAACATTTCCTATCGACATGAAACCAATGCATAAACATGATTTAGCACAACGTGCCTCTTGTTACACCATTTTAGTAGAAACTCTTTATAAACGAGGATATGATGAAACCCTACTACGATGTCTTAATCAGGAAGAATCCTTGAGTTTCCTAACTGAAAAAAATACTGGTATGTGATGAGAAAAACATGTCACACAATCCAATATGGCCTTAGGCAAGTAACTTCTTTTCAGGTGAGATATCAATGGCTTCCAGTCATGGTCTTAATGTTCACACATGCCAGTTACATTCAATGACGTATGTTTATGAATATCAAAAGCATGGAAATCTTATCTCATTTGAAGAGGATGAATCCCTCAAAAAATATTTCAATTGAATGACAAGATTATTGGGCCTTCTCTCAATGTTTAACTATGACCTCAATATGAGGATGAATTCAGACCATGTAAATGGATTCCCTGATGTTCATTGTAGTGTTCAATATCCTGGGAAAATGATGATTAGATACTGTTTCATGACCCAACCTTATGCTTGATCCAAATTCATGAACATGGATACCTATGTCAATGAAGAATAGATATGATGTGAATTATGCTTGATTATCCCAAGGATTATTTCATCCAAAATGAGGACACTATCATCAAGGGATATGCTGAACAAGAGTAGTCTCAAATATTTCAGATCTCAACTCCACTCATATTGAAAGGGAGTTCAGTTATGTGATGCTTAATGGATCATTGAGACATCAAGATGGATTAAGAGGATGATGTTTTCACTAGTTCGTACCTGGATACCTTATACCAATTTTAATTTCTAGAGATGTGAAACAATATGCAAATCATATGATAGAAAGTAGCTTTAGTCATAGAAAGATCCAGTGCATGATGAAAGAAGTTGCAAATTGAATTTAAATGATAAATGTTGAATTCTTGATAATGTTGTGATTTGGATTTAATAATTGTATGTTGCTTATATCATTTGGATGTTCTGATATGGCCACGAGGCCGAAGGGGTATATTGCATTTTGCAGGTTAAAAATCAGAACAATGTCAGGGGATTGGAGACTAACCATATTGGAATTCAGTGTGAAATCAACAAGGGTCAGCATGGCAACCATGTTTGATTGGTGTGTTATGTTGTGTTAGAATTTCCATTAGTGTGACCTTGGGGTTTATGTGTGTTTGGTTATTATGTGTTCCCTTTTTATTTATTGTTGTGTGTATTTTATTTTGTAATGTGCTTTTATTTTAATTATTTAAATATGATAGTATTATGTGGGAGACATATAGTTAAAATTTAATTAAATTAAATGGGATGTGGAATGTGAAATTAAATGTTTTTGCTTTGGTTGAAAATGAAATTTGATATATAGATATTTTTATAACCTTATGGTGATTAAATAAATGTTGTGTCAAAAATATTTTCATAAATAAATGTCATAGAAATAAATGCATTTTAAAAAGAGTGTGTAAGTTACCAAGTATAGGTTGTGTAAGAATTTGTAAGAGGTTGTAAGGCTGATTTTGGAAGGTCAAACACTCCTTCCAATTTAAAATTCGAATTTAGCCTTGAAGGAAAAATTTAGAGGCTTGTGGGACAAGTTAAACTTGTCCCACACCTCTCAAAATCCTCCACCAACCATGTTTATTGTTTTGGACTCAAAATAAATCTATTTTATTATATTTTGATATGAATTTGTTAAGTATTGATTGCACTTGTCTTGTAATTTTAAATGCATTCCTTTTGGGGTATGGGCTATGTTGTGTGTATACGTGATTTTTTCATTTTTCATTAATGGTGATTTGTTGTTGATGTGGATTACACTCTTGGGGAAGGAAGAAAAATGATGTGGCATCCCACTTGGAATCCACATCATCCTCTTCCACCCTCTCCTTTAAAATTTGAATTCCTCCTCATTTTGAGGTTGTTAATAGTTGGAGATTTCACTCTTGGGTAAAATTTCTCTTGCATTTTGGAGCTTGCATGGTGGAAGAAGTGGATTTACTTGTGCATGCTTTCCTCTTGCTAATTTGGGACTGGTTTTGTGCAATAAAGAATCTGCTGTTTTGGAAACAAGACTCCATTATGGAGAGGTAGGATCTCACCCTTTTAAAATTGTTGTTTTTCCCTATTTTAGCATGAATTTTGAATGTGTTTGTGTTTGAAATTCTTAGAGGGATGGGTAGAATTCTTAGGGCATGGTGCGGAGAGAAGACTATGAGATTTATCAGAGGAGGGATAAGGGATTTATCATTGGAACTTGTCTTGTGAAGGGAATGTTGGTTGGGATACACCTAGGGAAAAGAATATACTTGCATTTCTTACTTTGGGGAGGTATAAGGGATAAATTTGGAGGAGGGATAAGGAGGGGTTGAGGAGGGATAAGGTTTATGGGATGGTTATTTTTTGGCAGTTTGTTTTAGGTGGATGCCCAATTTCAACATGGGAGGCATAAGGAGACCTCCATAGTTCTTGCTCTTGCTTGGCTTGCTTCCTTGGAGAAGGAGCCTTTGTTTTATTTAAAATTTATTGTTGTAGTTGATAACTACATATTCTTTCTTTGTGTTTCTTTTTGATTGTGAAATATGCTTGTATGTGAAGAAGCCATGTTGCCATGTGTTGTATCATCATGCTCCATTTCAATATGGTAGGGGCTCGGGGGCCAATGCGGAAAGATGGCTTCTCTTTTCCCATTGGATGTATTGGTTGGGTGGAGAGCATTTCCTTTCCCCCTTCCTTGTTGTGATTAAAATTTAAAGGATGAAGAAATTAGCATGTTGCTGTTTGGAGCTTGGAGAAATCAGTTTGACAGTCATTCCTTTGAGCAGTTTTAATGTAACCCTACCCACTTCAATTGGATGAATGTAATTGATATAGATATGTGATATGCTTACCTTGTTATTGAAAGATGTAATCAAATTTGAGGAATGTAGAGAAGAATTGTAATTCTCTGTTTTCTTTTAAAGAAATGAAATTGAAATGATATACTTGTATTCTTTTGGAAATTGAAAATTGAAAATCTAATCAACTAGAAGGGAGTTAAGTTGTAATGTGTTGTTTGAAATCAATGAAAGAAATATATCCTTCTCTCAATTGCATTGTTGTTTTGGAAATCACATGGTTGCTATATTATACAAATTCTATTTTAAAAAAGAGAGTACGTATAAAAGAAATGATAGAAGCTTTATATTTTGAAATGAGTTTTGAACTAGAAATCAATCTTGCATATTGAATGTATAATCTAAGGAGCATTGTATTTTTCTGAATTAGAAAATTATGCACATTCAGTTGATAAATTGTAAAATCAGTTTAGAGAAATAAACTCACTATTTTAAAGTTAAAATTGTTATTATACATTTGAATAAATGAAAATTTCACATTTATACTTCTTAATTAACTTAAAAATTTCATATGTTACTATGCCAAGATTACACGAAACTCAAATTGACAAAGTAAACTTGAGGAAACAATCCAACAAATTCAAATTTTGAAACAATCCCCTTCCTAGGTCATTTTTCTGTCCCTTGTTGGAGAAAAACACAACTTAAATAAATTGATCAAATTTACACCCTTAAAAAATTATAATTCTTCCCTAAGTTGATTCCCCATGTCTGAATGGCATGTGGAGTGGAGGAAGGGATTCAATTTTTATAAAAATTGCAAGTTTGAAAAATTGCCAATTTTAAACTTATAAACCCTGCAGATCGATTTCTTAAAATTGACCCTCAAAAATTTACCAAATTCCAAAATTTATTTTTTTTGTGAAAAGATAACTCCAAGATATTTCCGGAAAGTCCTCGTTTTCCTAAAATGGAGCTTCCTATCAAAAGTTATGGCCATTTGAAGTTTTACTTTAAAATGGCCATCCCAAACCAAAAATGAAATAATTCGACCTTAGAAAAATTTTAATTTTAAACTTTGGAAAAAATTCCTAAAAAATTTCGTGGCCCTGCCACCCTCTCATCCTATCAAAATTTTCCACGTGGCACCTTGGAGGGGTGGACCCTTAATAAAAACTTAACTTTTAAAAAAATTTGCCTTGGGAAAAATTTCCCAATTTTTCCCGCAACTCCACGGCCCCCAACCAATCACGTGATGACACGTGGCAGGGAGTGAATGGATCAAAACAGAAAACTTAACCATTTTTTCCTTTGGAAAATTTTCACTTTTCTTCCTGCAACCCCACGGCCCCGCACTAATCACATGCTGACACGTGGCAGGGAGGGCCTGAGGATTTAGAATTGAAAGCTTAACATTTTACACTTTTGGAAAATTTTCACTTTTTTCTCTATGGCCCCATACCCCCGTAGCCAATGGGGTGATGAAATGTGTCCCCATGGGTGTGCGGGTCCATGAAATTCTTTTAACCTTTTAACCTCATAGGTAAAAAATCTAAATTTCCTCCGCCGGCCCGCGGCCAATCACAAAGCGCCACGTGGCAATTTGGGCAAGCGCGGAGGCACGAAGGAAAATTTTCCTTCGAAAAATTGAAAACTTGGTTTTGGGAAAAATTTCATGTTTTTCCCCTGCAACCTGCCGGCCCAAACGAATCATGTGATGACACGTGGCATTTGGAAAATTTTCCCAATTTTCTCCCTAACCCTGCGGACCTCCATGGGAAAATTTTCCCCTAAAACTTTGCCCGACCATAAATTGAGTTCTACAAGGAGTTATGAGGACATATTTATATGTTTAGAAAGGTGAGGAAATTACCTATCCAATGAGCTTACTTTATGAAAGTTTTGATAAATCTAAGTGTGTTAAAATTTTATTTGAAGTTCAGGGCTTGATAGAGAGCAGGCCTGGGGATAAATTTCTCCCTGAACCTTAGTAAAACTTGTAACCTCCAAACTGGAACCTTATAAAATTGTTATAAGATAAAAATTTAAATCTTGTGTTTGGTTAATCAGAATCTTTTTCGGAACCTATTTAGTTTCAAACTAGTATCTTGCTACTTGTTTGTAGACCCTTCTTACAAAAAAAAATTATTCCATAATTTTCCTAGTTTGTTTCTTGGTCTCAAGTGGTAGTTGAAGCGGGCATTACAGACATAATTTCATCATTACCACTACCAATTACTTCACCAAATGGGTGGAAGCTATGCCTCTCACCTATGTTACTGGCAGCCAAATATTAAAATTAATTTTTAATAATCTCATCTATGGATTTGGTATCCCATCTGTACTAGTCGTAGATAATGGAAAATCATTTTAAAACCAAGATGTAAAAGGCCTAGCCAAATGTTTTCACATCAAAATTAAGTTGTCCACTCCATACTAACCTCAGGGTAATAGTCAAGCAGAAGAAACCAATAAGACTTTAAAATCCATCATGGAAAAAATTGTCAACACCCATGGACATAATTGGCATACTCAAATTTACCCCATTCTTTGGGCTTACCGTACATCTTACCACACGCCTACCGGAGCCACCCCATTTTCCTTTGTTTATGGTTGTGAAGTCATTTTACTTAGTAAGATAGAACTCCCATCCTTGAGAATCTCCATTAAAGATGTAATTAATGAGGATGAATACCGATAGTCACCATTTCAAGACCTTGAGATTCTCAATGAAAAATGAATTAATGCTCTCAATCATCTTCAAGTCTATCAAAACTGACTACAACACAATTATCATAAATAGGTAAAACCTAGAGAATTTAAAATTAGTGACTTTGTTTTAAAAGAAAATCAAAAGAATAACACTAAAGAGTGAGAAAAACATGGAAAATTTGTGCCTAAATGGTTAGAACCCTATGTAATTACAACTAAATTTAGCTCTAGAGCCTATAAGTTGGCCACTTAAGATGGTCAAGAATGTGATGAACCAATGAATGCAGTTCATTTAAAGAAATTTTATCCTTGAGGCATTCACTATTCTGAGAAACAACGACATGTACATTACTCCTTCCATCTCGCTTACCTCCAAATAATTTAAAGTTATTCATTTCCATTGGCAGGTATTTTCATTATAAAAACCACATCTTCATGTTTATCATCATGAGATAGGTGCTAACATCAATCCTATTACATCTTGTGAGTATCATACTTCTTATAATATCTCCCATTTTTAGTTACTTTCACCTATGGTCATACCTAGAGTCTTACTGATGGTAATATATTCCCTTCAAAGAAATTCTCTCTTTCATAACAAAGCTCTAAACATATTTACCCAGTTTGTTTGATCATCCATCTCAGTCTTCAGTGTTGAACCTGCACGTGCTACTAGTCATGTGGGGATGATATTGGGGGTAGAATTTCCTTCCCAAATACAAAGCACTATTGTAAAATTCCATCAATACAGTAAAGTATGAATAATTAATAGTCACATCTTTCTTCCTTCAAAGTCTTTGGTGTTGAGCCTACACTTCTTAGTAGTAGTGTGAGACTGGGAATGGAGGAAGGTACTCTTACTCATCTATGTCTTGTCTTTGGTGATAAAACCTTACCTCTTACAGGTGGCATGGGGTAAAGTGTAGAGGGTCATTCTCATAAAAGCATAAAAATATTGCAAAAACATTAGAAAATTTAAAAAAAAAACATTCACTCCCCTATGTTTTGCCTTTGGTGATGATCCCTCACTTCTCATTGGTAGCATGGAGCAAGGCATAGGGAATCATTTCAAGAATAAAAAATCTTACAATTATCGCAATTATAGAATCCCCAAATAATTCATTTAGATTCCTAAGTGAAGAGAGAACTATCTCTTCACTTCATATCTTACCAATCAGCAAGCCACGTAACTGCCTAAGTCTAGTACGTGACTCATAGAGTGAAATCCATTCTTGAAACTGGTTCAATAACATTACGAAGAATTGAGTCATAATTTCCCAAAGGGATTATTGTTAGTATTTCTCTCTACATTCATTATCTACCTCCCATGTCCTTCTTGATTCTCGGTGATGAGCCCTCGCATCTTACTAGTTGTGTGGAGTCAAGAATAGATATAGACTTCTTTTCATCATATCATCACCAACATATCCTACTAATGGAATGAGAATTTGTGTTATTCTGAGCATAAGTTACCTCGAGGAACATGGTACATGTGAACAATGTATTAGTTTATCACCTCTCAAAATAAGTCTGCACTTTAGTCCATAAATTGCCAATAACAGTGTAAAAATCCAAGAATCTAAAAAATTCAAAAATCATCAAAATTCTAAAAAAACAAATCTAAAAAACATTGGAAAATCTCTAAAAAGCTCCATATATATATATATATATATATATATATATAATAAAAATAAATAAAAATATTGTAAACTCCATAAAATCGTAAAAAATCTAAAATAATCAACACAATTCAACCTTTTAACTATTATCCCCAACGAATGATCCAATCACCTTATGACTACCAAATTCAAACCACTTCTCCTCGCATGACTCCTCACTCGGGGAGAATCTGGCGCTCATTGTTTCCTTGTTTGAAGACAATGACATAATCCTTTTCTATATCCTTGTACCCCTGCTTGGGGGCACATCCAATCAATTCTCATTGTGGAACATGTTAGGGACATGTTTATTGGTTCTTGTGTTGCATTATTAAATTATTAATCGCTTTCTTGTATCTTGATATATTATAGGGGGCATCTTGATTTTCTGTATCATGATATTCTCTCTAATATATTTATGTTATCTAATTGCATATCATACTGGGGCATCATAATTTCTGGATGGCCTCTATCTATGCTCTTTTCCACTTGCATATTGTACTGGGGAATTAAATTTTTTTGATGGCCCTTGTCTATGTTATCACGCATATTATAGTCTAGTCATCCTGATATTTTATATCATGATGCATCATGTTGTGTGCCATATTAAAAATAAGATGCTTTTTTTCACGTGAGTATCTTCCTACATGATCAACATTTTAATTTTCACCCATCCATTCACCCGCACTAATACATTCCCACGTTTGGGACTCCTACTTGATCACCATTGCAGTTTGTGAATCATACTTGAAGATATTTCTCAAGTAGAATTCACTATCCAACAGCTCCTCCTCCCACACCATGATCACCCTATATTTTATCCATTCATTCTTGCTCCACATTTCTTCTCCTCCACCACTTATCTCCATATTACCCTTCTCACCATTCATGTCCCCTCTCACCCATTTGTATTATTTCCTTTCACTCTTATGTTTCCCACTAGAAAATATTACTTAATAACCCCTTCTATATGGGATCCTCAATGGATGTTTACCCTCTTCCTAATATATTTCCGTTGTAGAAGCTTCATCACTACCTCCCCTCTCATCAAACAACAAACACCACCACACACATCTTCCCATTCCACCTCTTCTGCTTCTCATTCTTGCATTACTACTCTCATGATGTGGTCATCCCAATTAAGGATTCCCCTCACACTCTCTGCCTTCCACTACATATATTCCTTCATCCATTCATGTTACACTCCTTTGTTTCCTTTCTTCCTTGTTATCACCTCATCTCGTATCCTCTTCCGCTCAGCCATACATCACTCACTCTTTTCTCATCCTTCCCCAAATTCGTCTTATGTATGGTCATCCTACTTACATGCTCTTGTCATATGGAAAATTCACTTGAGGGATCCCCTTTAGTCCATTTTGTCATACCTTATTCCTACCAATTCTATCATCATTCTTATTCTTCTTCAGCTTGGCGATATTACTTAACCATTCCGGCTACATGGAAATATTACTTAAGAATTCATCTTAAGGTTGATCTGCCCTATAGCCTTCCTCTATCCCATCATATTTCCCCCATCTTATTCCTCCCGCCTCTCTTCATGATCATCTTCTTTAACCAACCATTCCACCCTTGTACCCAATAAATTTTTTGTCTTTCTCCTTGCATATCATCCCTGTTAGTTTGGCGATCTTATGAAACCACTTCGGGGGCATGAAAATCTTAGTTAAGAGTCTCTCTTAAGCATGCTATGTCATCTTACACTCTCCCATCACTCTACATTCTCACCCTCCATATTTTCTCTTCATTCCCCATATCACATCATTTTACCACCATTATCATCATCCTTTGCTTGGAAATCTTACTTAACCACTTACACGACATGACGATCTCACTTAAGAGTCCCTCTTAAGGATGATCTATCTTCTTGCCTTTCCCTATCACTACACATCCTTCACCCTTCAATTTTTCTTGACATTCCCCATTATCACATCCTTTCACCTCCTCTTCCATTCTCATAAACACCACTTCTCATTTTCCCACTTGTCATTTGCAGTGTCGCTCGTTTGGAAATATTACTTAAACACTTCCATCACATGACATTCCTACGCTAGGGTCATCCCTACATTAAAAATCATCATTGTGAAATTTTCCCTTGACTCATTCTTCGTTCAATTTGTTGATCACTTTTTCCACTTGGTCTCTCCTACCAACCACATTTTCCTCCTATCATTATCTTTTCTCCACCTATCATCTTACAACATATGACTAATATCTTCCACCTATAATCACATTCTTTTCCCCCATTTTCCCCTTGTTGATCCATCATACTTCATACCATTTATTCCCATTCTTTTCATATCTTGTTTCTTCATCCTCACCTCATTCGTCCTCATCTCCTACATCCTCTCCTCACTTTCACCTAGTCCCAAATCATCCCTCCCATTTTATTTACTCTTTCCACTTCATCTTCTCAAATTCACCCACATTTCTACCCACACACTTGTTCACCATTATTTTTAGCATTCCTCTATCATTATTTCATCATCATATTCTATTCCCATGCTAATAATTGTTAGTGGACTTTCCCTAAAAATCAGCAATCCTCATTCCGCATGTCCTTGTTCACTCCCTTGTACCTTCTAGAGTTTCCATTCATTCCTTCCTCTAAGCCCACCACTCATTATTAGTGGGATTTCCCTAACGTCCCTTTGTTGGAGTTACCATTTCCAATCCTTATTACCTTTCCCCTTTTCTTCAGTTTTTCTATCACACTTCCTCACAACTCATTATTAGTGGACTTTCCCTAACGCCCCCTCATTGGCATTGCCTCTTCTATCTCCCAATCTCTTTTCTCTCTTAATATTTTCCCCCGATCCCACCCTTTCTTGTTGCTTCTTACCCATCTCTCCATCTTCCCTTCGACCTCTTCAATATCTGTATTGTCTTCATCATACATCCTTTTTCTATTTTCTCATAATCCTAGTATCCTCATTTCATGCATCTCTACATCTTTTCCAATATGTGTCATTCCTCCCCTCTTTCTTCTCTTTACATTCCTCATACTATTCAATTTCCAGTTCTTATCCCCTTTCTATATTTCCTTCCTTCTACATCATTTTATCTATTATGCTTTTCTCTCTCCCACCCCTCATCTTATTTCCCTTCCCCTACCTCATCTTCTTCCCCTTTTTCCATCATATTTCCTCCTTACTTCCCCATTGATAACCTAGCTCTTTAGTGTTGTCCTATATTTTTTATCAGACCACCCTCCACATGTATCTCCATACAGTTTGTTCCATATTATTTTCCTTGGTCTTCCTAGCAATGACATGGTTCCTTCAATATTCTCCCTGTATTCACTCTATCTTCCTTTCCTCTCCCCTAATTTTCATGTTTCTTCTGACCACTTCTCCTTTTCTCTACCACCCCTACCTTTTCACTCATTTTGTACCCATGTTTCTCTTCCTTTCTCTCCTCTTTTTCACACTTTCCTCGCCCCTCATAGTTTCTTTTTTTTCTCCGTTCTACTTATTCTTTCGTCCTCTTTCTATTTTCGATCTATTTCACCCCCTGCTCCCACCTCGTTTTCTCCTTCTTATTTATCCTTTCCCGTTTCCTCCTTTTCTTAGCTCTATCATTTCTTTCACTTCCATGCATCCCTCTTTACTATCTCTATGTTGCTTCCTTCATTTTGCACATCTCTCTTTTTTTCATACCTTCACCCTCTACTCTGTCACTTTTTTGTCTTTTGCCTTGTTTGTCCTTCATCATTCCCTTCTTCCCCTATCATCTCTCTCTCTTATTCTCTTCACTATCTTTCATTCCTTTTGTTACCCCCCCCCTCCCCTATCTCCATAACCATTCACCTTTCTTACTCTTCTCATAATCAACCCCTAATCCTATCCATTCCCTTTTCTCTTTCCCATTTCATCTTCCCAAACACCCTCACACCTAGCATTCAAGGTCGATTGAATCCTTTATCCATTTGCATCGTGCGGTCATTCTAGTCTCTTCCACTACATTTTTGTCCTCTTCTCTGTGGAATTCATCTCTCCTCTTTTTGAGAGCTCTGTTGTATATTCCATTCTCATCAATCCTCTCAAGGGGCATCATCAGATTTGTCCATAATCACATCTTCTCATGAAATTTTTGTCTTGGAGGATACCACGACATCAGTCAATCACCACCTTCTATTCTCCCTAAAAAATATTTTCTCTACTTTTTTCTTAAGAAAAGTAGATTGAATTCTTCCCCCATCTCATCTAATTCCTTTGAATGGACACTACTTTCATAGTACCATTCCAAAGAGGGGAAAATGTAGACACCCTAATTTCACATCTATCCTAAATCAATTAATTCCCTTGCCTCATTTCCCACAAAAATACACTTCGAATTAATCAAATATAATTTGATTAATTATCCATTTTAAAATCCAAAAAATAACCCAATCCTCACCACATCTCATTATTCTCCATGTTTTTCTACTATTGAATTAAAAATTCAATATCAAATCCTCACCCACTCTTTGTGGTCCCCACTCACCTAAAATCCTCCACTTATGAATTAAAAATACAAAATCAAATTCTCACCCATTCTTTGTGGTCCCCACTCACCTAATCTTGCCCACATTTTCAAACAATGATTACTTAAATTACTCTAAGTTAATCACTCCCCCCGGCTATAAATACAACCTTACCCCTCCCCTCTAAAGACACAAGGAATAAGACTGAATGCCCTATCTAAGTTCTTGCATCCTTTGAGAAAAGAACATCCTTCTGACTCATCCTAAAGTACCCCATTTCCATAATCCTTTTACCCATTTGGTGAAAAATAAGTGGATCATTTTTGTAGGAAGGCCTTGCTTCATCTTGAAGAAAATCACCTACATATCACACAATCGAGGCTCAATCCATGTTTCATAGCCCATTATGAGGTTTTCTAGGGAATGTGAATGAGGAGGTATGATTTTTAGTATTTTAATTCCTTGTTAGTAGTGTATTTTTCCTATCTTACACTTCCTGTCATGCATATAATACCTATAGATGAGTTCTTTTTTAAACAAAACACTGTCAAAATTTTTAGTGAAGATTTATATAGATGAAGGTCAGTAAATAAATCTAGTTATGATTGACAATGTTTGAATTTTTATGGGTTCCATCATAGATAAATATTCTAAGTAATGTTGGTTTCATTCACATTAGGAAGTGATTGTGGAACATTGCTAGGGAAATATTGAAGCTCTTAATTGGGTAGGGTTGAGAGAATAAGATGGATTTATTCACCCTAAGTTAGGGATTGAGATTACTCATGACTGTTGAATATTTATATGATTTTACTTTATGAATTGTTCCAAAACTTGGAATTTTGAAATATTATGAAGTAATTTTATGAATTTCTTTTGATTAGTGTTAACATGTAAATATTTTAAAAGACTATTGAGAATAACTAATTTAACATTATGTCGTTAATGAAATAAAATGGAATGTTGGATGGAATTTGCACTTAGATTACCATACTTTGTTGAGATAAAAGAAAATGGGAAATACATATATATGATGACAGTGAAAAGGATCTTGTTCAATACTTTAAAGAAATTAATTTGAGTTTTTATGCCTTGTCTGAGATGATTCTTGTTTTTCTATCATTAAATCAAACATATTACGTTGAATTACATCGTAGTAAAAAATATATGAAGAGATATGTAAATCCATGCTAGTTCTCTTGATTTGACCATGTATAAATTATTATTTTCAGATTATAGGTTTTGAAAAGTAATACGAAAGGGTAAATAATGGAATATGACATACTTGATTGAAATTGTACTGATTTATTTGATGTATTAAGTATATTTCTATTTTATTAAAGGTGAAAGATTAATTCATGCGTGAATAAGGCTTTTAAATTTATGTTTTATTTATGTTTTTATATTAGGTAAAATATGGTTGAGGGGACCCTGCCCCATATAGTAAGAAGATCCTATATAGAGCAGATATTTAATAACACAACAATCAAAATAAAATAGAGTACAATCAAACCAATACCAAAACTAACAAATAATAAACTATCAACAAATATGAACATAGAAAAAATAGAAAAAACAAAAAAATAATAACAACCATCACTCATAATTATTCTCAAAGTTAGCCAACAAAGTGAACCATTCCTTCACCAGTGAGTGAATGTTTTTACCTAGACTAGTCAGCTCTGACTCAGATAGTTCCCTCTTCCTCTTATTCAAAGTATATTGGTCTTCAAACTTTCTATATGCATTGGCCAGTTACCTCAGAATATGGAGGTGTTTTATCGTAGTCTTGACATTTAGGATACTCCATTTAGTGAAGTGTTAAAACATGGCCTGTAACTACTCCACATCATTGTCTAGTCCCTTGAATTTTTCTTTCTTAATCTCAATACTACCACCACTTAGAAGCTGAGCCACATATTCCACTTTCAGCTTCATAGCATACCAATCATTAAGGATAAATTGTATAGTAAAATTTATGAGATGGGTATCGCTCTTCAAATTCTCAAGGTCTTTAAATATTTTAGACAAAACCACTTCCTGCTCCACAAAATATTTTCCTTGTGTTTCAACTTGGGGTTTTCCCTGTTATTACCAAAGATTTGTCTCCCATGTTGACTAGTATCACCCTTCTTAGCCTCTTCCACATTTTATTACTTCACCTCTTTCTTCTAGAGGTCTTGAATACCTTACACAACTTCAACCTCTTCAACATCTTGCTCTTCCCTTTCACTTAAAGAGTAGGGGTAATTTGATTCCTCATCCTCCAAATTTGTTTCATCATTAACAATGTAATCCTCTAGGGATTTTGATAGCACACTCAACCCTTTAAATAAAAAATTCCATGTCCACAACAGATATTTTAAAATTTTCTATGATAAACCCTTGGTGTAAGGGAATATTGATTATTCATTTTTTTAATTGACAAAGGGTTTCATAGAGAGAACATAACATATAATTTGGGAAACTATAATTGTTCTGAAGGTTCGTGCCTCTCAATACTTCACGTCATCTCCATATTACTTCTTAGGCTTGTAAACTTCATGCCCTTCCTTTTCCATGGCCATTACATAAGCCATGGTGTTGATAGATAGGTCAATATTTACTCCACAAAACACCATATTGCCCCCCATCCAATTCTTATCAGGCTCCCTTGCAAACCTAAAATATTTTTTAAGATGTATGTTATGGCCTTCAAACAATTTTAGGAAAGGGGTAAGTCCCATTCTTTTGAAGACCTTTGTTGCCTTGGGTTTGATACAATAGGTATCCCATGGCTCATTACGTACCATATCTCCCCACATTTTCCTGTTAGCAGTCAAGATAACCTAGAAGATACCTCTCTTTTCTTGACTACGTAGTCCATGATCCAAAGAAATAACACCTCTATGATTATTAGAATCAATTGGGATGATAAAAAACTGGCATGAGAAAATCCCCATCTTATAATTATTAAAACAAAACCTACGCAAGTTACCAAGTTAGAAAAATATTTCCCAGAAATTAGGGTTCATTTTAAGACCCCCCTTCTAAAAAATTAGTTTAGAATGGGTGGAGAATCTCCAAATTTGACTTTTGTATCGATGTTGATTTTCTGAAAAATGTTTCATGGTAAAGGAAAATTGGCAATCTGTAACTTTGTTAGATGAGGTACAATGAGAAGAAACGTTGGTGAAATACATGCATAAGTTAATTTAACATATAAATAGTAGGTGAATTCACCCATATAAATGACTTATTAGTGGAAATTTTAGGCGAATTGGGTGGGAGCCGATTGCTGAAAATTAACCATTTCCAATTTCCAAAATCCGTAATATTCATGAGTTTACGAAAAATTGCTACTAAAATTTTCCCTGCCATAAATGCATAATTATTCAGAGTCACTTTGCTAGTCTTGTCACAAAGATCAAGTAACGATGTTTTTATCACCAAATTATTTTTCCAATTGGGTTCTCACTAAAGGATCAATATCAAAAAAATTAGAAATCAATTTCATTCCATCACTCAAGACCCCTTTATTAGAAACATTATCAGCTATACTATTAGCTTCACGATAAATATGTATGAAATTAATACCTTCAAAGTTAGCTTCCATTTCCTCAATTCTAGCAATATAGTCTTAAATTGAGATAGAGGTAGTACCCTTATTTAAAATTTTATTCATAATATTAAGTGAGTTTCCTTCTAACTCCAACCTCTAAAATTTTCTTTGAACAAAAATTGTGACTCCCCAAAAGGCAGCGCCAACTCAACTATGTGGTTAGATTTGTCCCTCAAGTTGCAATAATACCCAAGAATGAATTTAACATTATGATCTCTAAACTCTCCCCCACAACCATATTTACCTAGATTTCCTTTTGATGCCCCGTCAAATTTCAATTTGATCCACTCCTTTCTAGGTTTTTGCCAACCCTTCAATCTAGGGTTCAGTTTAGGGGCCTCTTTTTGGGTAGTCATCATACCCCTTTTTTTAGATATTTTACATTCTATATCTAGGACTGTCTTCTTGTTGGTCTAAATAATAATAAATTTAGAATTTATTAAATTAAAACAATGAGATATAATTATATTCTCTGACTCCTTCTTACCCTTAAATATGCACATATTCCTCTCCTTCCAAATTTCCCTATAAAGGTGCATGAGGGTTAGAATCCACAATTGCTTCAATCCTTAGATTTTGAAACGGAAACACCACTGATTCCAAATAATTTTTAAGGAGGAAAAAAATATCTAATTTATCTCAAATAGATTTAATAAAGTGTTTATGACCTTTTCAAGAAAAGAGCATTCAAGGAATGAGTGGATTGGGTTTTCAACTTCCTTTTATCACAACACACACCTATTAACCATATTGAAGTTCCTTTTGTTGAGGTTGGCCACCGTTTGTATTTTGTTATGTAGTACCAACCACCAAAACATATTTAATTTTGGAATGACTTCTTTGATCCAAACACTATCCCGCTTGATGCTTCCATATTCAATCTCATTTTCAAAGTAATTATTATAGGCACTCTTAACCAAAAAAGTACCATTTACCTCCTTTGACCAAGATATGTTATCTAGTTCACTCTTCCTAGAAAATATTACCCCACACAACTAATTATTAAGATAATCAATCTCATTGTTGTTTAGGCCCTCTAGCTGTATGTTTTTCCATAAGATGTAAGGATCCTCTAAATTAAAATAATTATTCACCCTAGTTCCATACATTTTCAGTAACATCCTTTTGGAGATTGGGATAGGAGTATTTGAGAGGAAAACATCCCAACCATCTATCTTCCCAGAATTTAATAGTGCACCCATCAATAATTTTCCATTTTCACCCCCTGAAACAAAGTGCTTGGCCCAATTAATAGATTTCCATAAAGTAGATCCTTAAAAATTAGCTATACTGAAGCACAAATCAGCAAAACTTAGGTTCCTCCAATATTTATTCCTTATAATTGAGGTTCATACTCTCTCTTCCTTGAAAAGTCTCCATGACATTTTGGATAGGAGTTCTTCATTCATATTTTCCTAAGATATGATAGGTATTCTAGGTTTTTCTTCTGATATACTCCATAGGAACCTCTTTTGAATACTTTCCATCTTATTTTCAATTTATCTAGGAATTATGTAAATAGACATGGTATAAATAAGGATATTTTGAATACAACATTTAAGGAGAGTGGCCTTACCTGCTTGAGAAAGTAGGTATCCCTTCCATCCATCCAATTTTTTGATAAATATGTCAATTAGGAAGTTCTATTCTAATTTTTTGGGTATTTCAGTCCTGATGAGCATCCCTAAATACCTGGTAGGAATGGTTTCTTTATCACAACCCAAGATAGGTGATATCTTCAAAGATCTCTCCTCAGGGACCGTGTTGATAAAAAAATAAATTTTACTAAATTTTATGAGTTGATCAAAGACTTCTTCTTAATCTAACAACATGATTTTAAATTCTCTACCTTCTAGAACCATAACTTATCCAACCAATATGGTGTTATCTACAAAGTGTTGATGAGCCACATCTTCACTATTTTTTTGGAAAGAGGGTAAAGTGAGGGTTTTAGAAGGTCCCACAACCTTATACAAAGAGCCCAATGACTAGATTATACTATGAAGCTTACATATATAAAAAACCTGTGAAAATTTCCAAAAAAAGATATGCAAGCAAACAAAGCCCAAAGCACAAATTAAAAATATCAAAGGAGCTTTTTTCAATTGATTACAAAATTCTTGGCTTGGATAGAGTTTGACTCATTGGCAAGCTGGTTTTCTAGAGTTAACAACTATGTGCATTCTTTGGTAATGGTTGCCTTAGTGTTTTCAATGAAGGTTTCCTAGGCTTTGAGAACCAAGAAGGAACATTACAGCTTGGCCAAGATGGAAGTCACCAACTCGACATGGCAGTCTTCCGGTTGGTTCTTGGTGTCAGCAGTGGATTCAGTGTTGTCCTTCTCAATGTTGCTAGATGCAAAGTCTTTCCAATTAGGGATAGCTTCCATCTGCACATCCTAAGGGTTGGTGTCACGATCCTCTATAATGATATTGTCGACATTCAATTGGAAATTAATCCCCTCCTCAAGCTCCACATCCAAGCCAATTGGGCCAGACTCTGTGGAATCAAGATATAGCTGAGAAAGACCAAGCAGAGCATCTAAAAGGTGTATCTTTGAGCTAGAAGTAGGAGAAGAAGTAGTGAGTGCCACCAAAGCCATAGGGTTAGCAAAATAGGTCTGGCTCGGGGAGGGCAGCCGAATAAGAGAAACAGGGGGAACAAATCCCGTGAAGGAGGGACCCAGGATGGCAACATTAGAGTCAGAGTTAGAGGAAACTTGTCAGTGGTGGTGATGGCTGGAGGAGGGATGAGAAGTAGGGGATGGAATGGTGGAGGAGGTGGGAGTACGATGGGGCCAACCATGTTTAGGAGAAAAAAGGTTCAACTCTACAGGAGAAGCAAAAAATTTGAAAAGGAGGTAGAGAAGGCCTTGATGCAGAATGGGCCCTTCTCCCTCCCTAGCCAGGTTAATGGAGTGCTCAAGTGACTGGAACAGAAATGCAGCTAGGTTAATTTTCTTCCCCCAGCATAAGTATGAGAGGATGAAGAAGTGGGGACCATAGACCAACCTGTATCACCCATCAATGGTGAATTACCTCGTGATCACCTCAGTGAATTTGTCCTAGGGAGGAAGGAGGGAATCCCAAATATAACCATAGAGATGTTTTTTTGAATTCTCCCCTTTGGCAATAAAATCCTGAAACTCCTCTTGTAGAGTTTTCTTGAAATATATAGCCCCTGAGGCAAGAAGGCCAGCAACTGAGGCGATGGAGTTTGTGGAGATGGTGAAGCGGATGTTGCCAATATAGACTCTGCCACATGACCAGGTGGCCAAGGTGCCATACGAAACCAACGCCAAGTATCCAGACATCCTTTCAAGGAACGTAGTTATGCCATTATCCCTAAGGATGTTCCAAACATCTTGGTCCTCCTGCAGACAAGTGGAAGAAGTAGGTTCAATTCTTTTGAGTTGCCCTCCCATGTTTATAAAATCATAAATGTGCATCGAGGTGATGATCCATGACTCGAATTTAATAATTTCGCCATATCTGTGGAAGCCTTCCACGTCATCCTTCCTATTGAAATGGAAATAATTATGATGTGAAATGGTGTATCTCAGACCTGGATCTACACAAGTGTAGTAATTCTTATCCCACATGCTCGGTTCTGTAGATCAACACTTCAAATTAATGTGGAAATCATTACTGTCATCAAAAGTGAGGATGCAGTGATTTTTGCCGGGTTTGTTGACATAAGGATCAAACTCCCATCTCCACACATTAGCTAGACAATGAGCAATAATTATGGGAAATTTGAAGGAGATTTGTCAAGAAATTATTTAACCATATTAGCTGAGAATAAAGGATGACACCAATGTTAGCCAAACAATCAGCCACCTTATTTCCTACCTGAAGAATGTGCTAGAACTTGATCTTCTGAAAGTTCCTTTGGAGGAGATGGATGTCGGCAATAATTTTTTTAATAGTCCATTGACCAGGGTCATCTAATCTGAGGAGAGTTATAATATTGAGAGAGTAACTTTCCACAGTTAGGGAAATGATACCAAATTTAAGACTTAGCTCCAGCCCCTTTAAGATAGCTAAGGCTTCAGCACGGTGATTGGTACCCAGGTTAAAATTGGCTGCAATAGCAGCTTGAGGGGAACCATCAAAATTTCAGAGGATCACCCCCCTAGACCTCCCTGGGTTACCCTTAGAAGAACCATCCATATAAATTTTCAACCATCCCATTGGAGGAGGGAGCCACCTAACAGAAGAACGAGCCTAGGAAGAGGGCTTAGCTAGGGGAAGGATTGTCATCTACTCACACTAGTCCTTGTGATTGCATAACTAAATTTTTGCTGATATTTCTTCCATAAGAAACTATTGAGATTATCTTGGAAGAGAATAGATATATTGCTAGCCACCCTCTCTAGATCCCAACATTGGTCTTTGAAGATTCTCCTATTTCTCTCTTTCTAAATGCCCCATAGGCCATGGGGGAGGATGAGTTTCCAAGCTAGGGAAAGGGTCAGGTGAGTGAAGGGGGAATACCATTGAATGAGGGTATCATGAATAGAATCAGGGAAAGTTCAGACAACTCCAAAAAATGACAAAATTCCACTCCAGACAGCCTGGGAAAAGGGGTAGTGAAGAAGGAGATGAGAGGAGGATTCCAAGGCTTTACAACAAAGAACACAGTGAGTGGGAAGCGAGAAGCCTCTCCTCTTTAAGTTCTCTCTTGAGAGTAAATCATTCTTGAAGGAGAGCAAAGAAAATAATACAATTTTTGGGATAGACTCTTTGGGCCAAATTTTGAAGACGGGAGGGCCAGAAATGGTCTGGGGCTTGGTGTTATAGGAAAATTTAATTGTGAAGGAACCATAGGGGGAGAGGGGCCAGATACGTTCATTAGTAGGAGAGGAAAATAGACTATAGAGAGAGGAAAGGGCAAACCTCAACTGAATCAAAAGCTGACTCTAAAGTTCACTGATGCCCAACCAAACCAGAATATGCCAAGAGGAGATTGAGTTCTAAAATCTCCAGTAGCCAGAAACTCTCCTGCCATGACTATTGATGAGGTTCCTTTTGATAGGGTCCCAAACAAGGTTGAGGATCAGAGGTTTATTACCAATCCACCAGTCTGAATATAAGCCAATTGATCTAGCATTACCTAACCTCCACTTGGTCCCAGTACATAGAAAAGGAAGAGAGCTAGTAACTGAGTTCCAGATAGCTGAGCCACGAGGTGGGTAGAAGAGAAGAAAGTCTTCATCTTGTGTTAGATATTTAGATCTCAACAGCTAATCCCAGTGATAATTACCTTGAGAAACTTCCTAACCAATTTTAGCTAGCAAAGCAACATTCATATCAGCAATCTATCTAATACTAAGCCCGCCTAGAATGGTCATCTTACAAACTTCATTCCAAGAGACTAGGCAAATCCATTTTTTGGCCTACACCCCTGACTAGAGAAATTTCTTTTGGATTCCCTCAACAAAATAAATCACTGAGGAAGGAATTTTGAGAAGAGACATGAAATAGATGGGTAAACTTTGAAGAGTAGCTTTGACCAATTGAAGTTTTCTAGCCTGACTAAGAATTACACCTTTCCAAGCAGCCATTGTTTTTTGGTATCTCTCAATGACAAGATTCCATAGATTACTGGTTTGTTTGCCTTGGAAAATGGGAATGCAAAGATAGGAGGAGGGTAAGCCCACAATTTTACAACCAAATATGTCATTAATCCTTCTTTGAGTTTGAGCCACTATGTTTAGGAAGGAGATATTGCTTTTGTTGAAGTTAGTCAATTGTTGAGAGACAAGTTGAAAGTCTTCTAAAATTTATTTCAGGGCACGAGCTTCAATCACCAAAGCAACACTCAAGAGTAGAGTGTCATCTACAAATTGGTTGTGAGTTGTACTAGGGGAGATGGAAGTGATTTTGATTCCAGAAATGACTGATTGACTTTTGGCTGCCTCAAGAGCTATCATAAGGGAGTCTTCCATTAACAGGAAGAGGAGAGGAGACAGAGGGTCCCCCTGTCGAATACGTCTACTATTTTTGAAGAAGCCTACTAGGATTCCATTTATAAGGATCAATATGTAAGGGGTTGCAATGCAAGAAAAATCCAATTGTACCATCTATTGTCAAACCCATAACTTTTTAGCACTCGGATCATAAAATTCTAGCTAACTCTGTCGAATGCTTTTTACATGTCTAATTTGAGGATGATCCCCGTAGACTTCAAGTGATGGGATGAGTGGATGGCTTAATAAATGGTGATGATACCCCCTTGGATAAGGCACCCACTGATGAATCCATTCTGATTCATCATGATGAGGTCATTCATTAAGGGCTTAAGTTGAGTGGCTTACATCTTGGTGATGATTTTGTAGGAGGTGTTGTAAAGGCTAATTGGCCTAAAGTTGGAAACTGATTTAGATCTAAGAGCTTTGGGAGAAAGAGCTATGAATGTGATGTTCCACTCTTTCAGGAGGGCATTGCTGGAATGGAATTCCTTAACCACCTTGTAAAGATCTTGCTTGATGATTTCCCAGAATATTTGGAAAAAGGTAGCAAGGAAGCCGTTAGGGCATATGGCTTTGTCACCTTTTATAGTGAAGATTGTTCTATGAATTTCCTCCATAGAAAAGGGTTTCTTTAAATTTTCATTCATGTCCTCAGAGATTAATTTGGGAATGTGTTGGAGCATCTTGGACATAGCTTTCTCATTGGGAGGGTCCTCTTCCTAAAGGAGATTAGAATAAAAGGAGACTAATTCCTTAGAAATCTCAATGTCAGAGGTTAAAGTGTTACCTGCCAAAAGAAGCAATTCTTTGATTTTGTCCCTGATTTTGCATTTAGAGGTAGTAATGTGGAATAAATGGTGTTGCGGTCTCCCTTCTCCATCCAAAGTGCCTAAGATCTCTGCTTCCAATAGGTCTCTTATTCCTTTAGGGTATTGTGGAAGTCACTGTGAAGATGCCTTTCTTGTTTATTGAGTTGTTTCATTCTTCCTTTAACCTCCATCAAAGCAGAAATGTTAGCAATTTCCTGAGTCAACTTTTGTTTATGAATTCTGATGTTTCTGAACACATTGTTCTTCTAGATCTTAAGATGATTTTTTATTTCCTTAAGTTTGCTGGAGAACTTAAACATTTTAGAGCCCTGAATTTTGATATCCCACCAACTCTTAATAATAGGGTCTAGTTGTTTATTTTCCAACCAAGAAAGGTCGAATATGAAGGGAGGATTTTTTATGTTCATCTTGTTATTGGCACAGAGGATTAAAGGGTTTTGGTTTGACGCTGCTTGGGATAAGGAGTTAAGAAATAAATCAAGGTAAAGTGAGATCCAATCAAAGGATACCAAAGCCCTATCCAATCTGATCTGTATGTGATTTCTTCCCACTCTACGATTAGACCAAGTGAAGGAAGTACCATGAAGGTCCATATCAAGAAGAGTCTCCCCCCGTATAAAGTTAGCCAAAGCTTTCATGTTGTTAGGATTAACAGAGACTCCACCTTGATTTTCGAAAGGGTATAGGGTATAATTGAAGTCTCCCATAATGAGAAAAAGGATATTTCCACTTTTTTTATGAAATTTGAGATGTTTTTCCAGATTCTTTCACGCTGTGATTCCAAGTTTGGGGTATAAACATTTATTGTGATATAGGAAGCACTATAATCTACATCTTGGAAGAGAGTGCATAGAAAATTGGGGTGTTGCAGAAGACAGTCACCTTTGAATTTTTGGGGTCCTAGAGAGTGCATAAGACTCCCAAATTATCCTTTTTGAGTTTGGTTTCCTGAAGCATGATAATGTCAGGAGAGTGGTTAAATTTCATATCCTTGAGGACTCTCTATTTTTGCAGAGAGTTCAGCCCTCTAATATTCCATGAGATCACCTTCATTTCTTAGATTTAGATTTGTTCCCCACAACCATGGGGATGGTGCTCTATGTTCCTTGGGCCACATTTAGGGCTGATTCTTGTTGTAGCTTAACATTTCCCGGGGTACACCCATAGACTTTCTCAGATTCGGTATCAGGTTTCCTACTACTGCTTCAGGTCATACGGGGATTCAAAATTTCATCAGAGGATTAAGTGTATGGGGAGATCAGGGTATCAGAGAGGGGAAGGAAAGGAGGACCAATGAAAGTGGAGTTTGAAGGGGGAATCTTTGTGTCAAGCTTGGGGAGAGGGGGGAGGGAAAGGAGGAGGTTGGAGGGTGAGGAGCAGGAAGGAGGAGAGGAGGGGGATGCAGTAACCACCGAAGGGGGACCACAAGGGAGGAGGGGGAAGGGGAGGTAGGGAGTCAAGAGAGGGGGCCAAGTTGGAGTCGGCAGTGATCTCTCCTTCTTCTAGGAGGGCAAAGGGGTTTGATGTGGGGATGACCGAGGTTTCTTTCGGAATGGTCTTAGGGATATATTTTCCTTTCATTTTGGGAGACATAACCAAGGTTTTGGGTTTAGGCTGAGGCTTAGTCAGGAAGCCAGAGGCTCTGTGGCCTATGCTTTTGGAGATTGAACATGCTTGTGGAATATATTCATATTCAATAGATTGAGACCAAGTTCCAAAATCAGATAATAGATCAATCAATTTCAAGAGAGGGAAACTTACATCAGTGTTAACATAGAAATGAGCATGAATGAATCTACTCTTGGCCTTAGTGGCTTGGTCTATTGTGATTAGAGAACCCATTGATAGAGAAATACCTTCAATAAACGCAAGGTGCCATAGCTCTAGAGGAAGGTCTGGAATACGATCCTAGATTGGAGCCTATGTCATTTTTTAGTAATCGGGTTGAATCCAAGAGATCATTTCTTGATGAATAACCCTCTTCTATCGAAGAACCATGGACCACCTAGTAGAGCTTGAGAAAAGTATTCTTTCATGCTGAAGGAGAAGAGGACAAATCTGTTTGGCATCATAGATATTTCCAGTGCACCACAAGGGTTCCATTTCAGCTAGGCCCATTTTTTGATGTCTTTAAGGGGGGATCTGGGACCCAACAGCTTGCCGATAATTGAAAAATCCCTGGAGGTAGAAGCATCGTTCGTGATGTGAGAATGGGTGTGAAGAGAGAGGTACCCATTAGATAACATGATCGTCAACTTCTCTGAGTGGGACGCAGATGAGGACCCCACCACAATTTTCTTCCAAGCCTCGGGGGGACGCCGGGGAGACAGACCCCTCGAGTTTGTAGGGAATTAGTCCCGATCTAGACCAGAAGGGTCCGACATCAAAACCAACACCAGGGAATTTAGAATTCAAATATTCAGAGGGTGGCAAAAAAATTTCCATCGATGAAATATCGTCACATCTTTACTGTTAAAAATAGAAGATATTTCTATAATTATTCCTTCAAACTTTTCTTGATTTAAAGATCTACTCATAGTTTCTGCAATTAAGATAGATAGAGAAGGAGATATGGGATCTCCTTTTCTTAATCCTATTGTGTTGTTAAAAACCCACATGGAGTTCCATTAACTAGAACTGAGAATTTAGTTATGGAGATACAATTTTGGATTATTCTCCTAAATTCTTCACTAAAACCAAACCTAACCAAAAATTTGTGAAGATAATTCCACGAGACTCTGTCATAAGATTTTTCCATATCAAGATTTATCACCATGGTTGCTTTCTTATTATGCTTGATAGAATGCAATGTCTCCTAAATTGTAACTATGATGTACTAAATTTTACTTCCCAAAAAAAAAACCCTTGTTGATGAGAGATAAGGGAGGGAAGGAGAAGATGAATTCTTAAAGCTAGAATCTTAGAGCACATCTTGTAGATACAATTACAAATATTGATTGGTTTGAAGTTTGTAAAATCTGCAGCATTATGGTTCTTCAGAATGAAAGCTAAAAAGGTTCAATTCATATCTTTCAGCATCTTCTTGTTTTTGAAGAATTATAGGATGGTTAGACATACATCATTCTTGACTATTTATCAGAAAAATATAAAGAAGAGGGTTGGGAAGCCATCCATGCCTAGGCTTTATCCAAACTCATAGTCTTCAGTATGAATTCAATTTCCTCAATAGAAGGAACCTTAACAACATATTATTATCTATATCTGAATCAATTTGTGGAAGGAAATACAAAAAAGAGATTCTTTGGAGTTGTTAGAAGAAGGAGATGAAGATAGAAATTTGTTGTAGAAAGAGATCGCAACCTTTTTTATTTCACCAGAATCTGTTAAGGTAGACCATCCTTCCCCATAAATGTTGTAAATCCTATTAGAACCTTTTCTTTTCAAAGTTGTAATATGCAAGAACTTCATGTTCTTATCCCCTTCTTTAATGCATTGTACCCTATATTTTTGTCTCCATAATGTCTCTTCTTTTAAGAGAATATGATGGTGATCTGCAAACAACTCTTTCTCTCTTTATTGACCTTGCTCCAGCCTATCACAACTTAAGTCTTCCACTGTGGATTGCAACGCTATTTTTTCACTCTCTAAGGAACTCTTCTCTTCAAAAATATTACTAAATATTTTTTTATTGCACCCCTTCAGTTTGTTCTTCACTTTGGCTAGCATTTTTGAAACTCTTAACATTGCACTACCTTGAACATTAATATCCCACCATTCTTTGACAATATTTGTAATTTCCTCATGTTGTAGCCACATATTTTCAAATCTTTAAGGAGTTCTTATTCTTTCCTTATCTTTCTCTTGGAAAAGTAAGGGATTGTCATCAGATCATATTCTAGGGAGGGACAACAAATAGGCCTCATTACTTAACCAGCCTCGGGATGTGAGATCTCTATTCATTTTAACTTGTATTAATTGACCCCCCCTTATCTTGTTAGAATAATTATATTATCCCCCTTTCAACTAAATATCCATGAATCTATTTTTCATTATGAAGTTCTATAGTCTTCCATGCTTTTAGTAAGGTCAATATTCCCCCCTTTCTTTTCACCCAACATTAAAGGAGTATTGACTTCACCCATAAAAATCCATTCCTTATAAGATATTATTTCATGGAATTTAGACAACTGATTCCAGAAAAAATTTCCTTTCTTCGTTATGATTAAGTGTATAGATATTTGACATAACCCACATTTCATTGGTTTTATTATCTTTAAAAAAATAGTCAAATGATGTTTTTCTTAGTAAATTTATTATATTTCTCTTTACATTACAATCGTTGGCAAGTGATTTTATTGAATGAGGTGTGTTTCCTTAATTGTTTAAAATCATGCTTGTTATGGATAAATCATCTTTGCTTTTGGATTCACTGGACTAAAATGATATGGCTTTCAGGAATCCATTTTCACTTCTTATAGATAAGTTGCAATCAGATTTTTAGAGTTGCAAACTTATCTCTTGTACTGACTCATCCTTGGATCAATTTCAGTGATCCAAGGAATGTTTTAAATCTTCTTAACAGACTGAATGGTAAATTGACATTCATTGGTTGAGAGACATAGCGGACAGAACCTTGTATGTTACAAATTTCTTTGGACTTGAGTGATCATGTCTTCATTTGGTTTTATGTTGTGCTTGGGTCTTTGGGATTCACCTTTGCAGGGTGCTTAATGGTGTTAAGGGAAATAGAAACCTACTTCAGGATTCTTGAGAAAGAGAGAATATAAACATGTCCTATATCTAATAAGGTCTATCCTAATGGGATTCGAGACTCAGGTAAATTTTCCTAACTCTTTCTATGCCACTCTACGTGGGATGACATCCTAACCTAAGTTGTTAATACTAAGTTAGTATTTAGGGAAATAACCTAAGGGATGCTAAGTTATTTATAACCTATGCCTAATACTATTTGGTTAAGCTATGTCCTAACCTAAGGTGGAAATCTATTTGTTTAAAGGTTATATCCTAAGGTTATACTTTTAAATTAACCTAAGATCTAACCTAAGAAAATTGTATCTATCCTAAACTAATGGGGTATGAAAGGGAACCTATGGGTCGATTGGTAAGTGGGAGCTAAGTGGTGGTTCCTAAGCTATTAATGAGATGTGATTTTGATTTAATAGGGAAGAAGTACTACCAGACTTGGTAATTGCATGAAAATTTAGTGGAACCTACGTGGAGGCATCACTAAGTTTGGAAATGCATGTTGAAGTTCAATTTGGTCTCACTAACTTTGGATAGTGGTGGCTAGGAGAGATAAGTGGGAATATGTAATTTATTGTCATTAATTCACCTCAGTTTTGGCATGTAAACCATCTAGGAAGGCATGCTGGTAGATTTTTTGGGGGTTGCTTGGTTTTGCATGCTTCACGATTTTTTCTCTACATGGAGCTATCTAGTTCTTTGAACCAGTAGTTTGATCTTCACCTTGTGGCTATTTTTGATTTCTCTGATCTATTTTCGATTCGAGGAAAGTATATGAGGCATTTTGGAAAATTTTTATGGTTGGTTGATCTTTCTTGGAGAAGAAGAGGTGTTGGAAACTCAGCTGGAAGTCTTCTTCGAATTGGTAGAGGCACTATTAGGCATGATAGGCTCTACCCATTAAGATTTCTTGCTTTCTTCTAAATGATTCATTAAAACAATTCTTCTCACTTGAGATATATTTTTGCATGATGTGTCTGGTTATTTACTTGCATGTTTTCAATAGAATCTATGTGAGTTTTGGAATGTGAATCCATTGTTGTTAATGGTAGTTTTGGGAACTTTCTCTGTACTAGTTATTAGTAGTATTCATGTAAACTTACATTTGAAGCTCTGTAACTTGTATTTGAAGCTCTGTAGCTTGTATTCAAAGCTCTGTAACTTGCATTCGAGACTAGTATTGACTGAACTAGCTTTGTTGCTTGTATGGTTCTGAATCTCTATTTTAGTCTTGTGTTTTGTGAGCTTGAAGTGGAGCTTCATGGTTGTTCTAAGCTTGTATTGAAGCTTCGTGATTTTTTATGAGCTTTTATTGGGATTTTGTGTTGGTTTTTGACTGTGTTGAAACTTGGTGTAGTTCTAAGCTTTGGTTGAATCTTCATATTCAACAACTGTACTTGTATTCAATTATTACGAATGCTGAACTTACTGTTGAGTTATTGAGTTTTGTTTTGTACTTACATTCTGAACTGGAGTTTTATTCTCATTTAAGGATTTGAGAATACTTTGACTCGTATTAGAGCATTGGTGTATTGTTTTTGAGCTTATATTTAGGGCTTCATATTTCTTATAGGCTTGTATTTGATCTTGTGTTTGTTTGAGCCTGTGTTAGAGGCTTATAAAGTATGAACTTATGTTTGAAGCTCATATTTGACACTTTATAGGTATTCCACTATTACGTGTTCTGGACTTATGTTGGAATCGACGTGTTTACCTGTATTGTGAGCTAGGTTTGGTTGGTATTTGGTTTTGAAAATCTTTATTCTCTTTTAAGACTGTCTGCTCGAACGGGTCTTGAGAGTTCTATTTTAGTCGAAAGTAGACCATGTAATTTCTTTTTGAAACCTCTTATGTTTTTCTTCTTGTGAGGGAATGGTTGTGTTACTTCTATATTTTAGGCCACATGGTGTTCTTGAATTTGACAAGGTGTGTGAATTCAAAATGTATCTTCTTCTTCTCTGCCATGAGCAAAACCGTGTCTTATGGGAAGCTTGATTTTTTGTTCTTAGAAATAAATGGACTGGAACAACATCCTGTTGTGGGATTAGTTGATATTTAGTTTGTTTGGATCAGTCGTTAAAAGATTAGAGATTATGGAAGTAGATTATTTACTTTCCTTCTTATTATTCATGTTGAAACAAATTCTTTCTTGTCATAAGCTTTTAACTGGAACTTGATAGGCTTGTGTTGATTCTGTTTAGTCGAGATGGAAAGAAGTTTGGGACAATACTTTTCCTAAATGAATTGTTTAGTTTCTTACTCTCTTTTGATCTTTTATCTGATATTTTATCTGATTTTTGGAATTTAATAGAATGTGAATCTAAAACCTATTATAATGAGTGTCGTATGAAAGAATACAATATTCTGTTTAGAATGCTTATATTATTTTTCTTTTGGGATCGCTAACTGCTTACTCATTTTCATTAAGTGTTGATGTCTTGTAATGGGAATTGAGTCCTTTGAGTCTACGAGATGTAGTGATCCTTGTTTATCTCTCACAGTTGTAGATTTTTGTTCCTTGTTGGATTCATTGAACGAGTCTTTGGTTTTTAAAAGAGAATTGAAAATGTTCTCTTGGGGATAGTAGACTGTTTAGAATCTGTATTGTGAATTTTGTTTTGAGATTTGAATTGAACTTGAGCTTGGTGAATGGAAATAGGAAACCAGTTTGTAAGTTTTGTAATGGAAAGTTTGTAGTGTGCATTCTTTGACTGTGCATTCGGTTTTGTGTTCTCTTTTGGGAACTAGATAAAGAATTTCTAAGTTTGAATTAGATAAGGGATTTCATTTCATAGTATAAATGAAATGAATTATGGATTGGGTCCTTTTTATGTTTGAGATCCTTTTTCTATTGACTGTATAAATTCATTGACTGAACTTCTCTTTAATTGATTCTCTTCTGAGATGGGAACTTCTTGTGGATTGGTTAAGAGATTTATTTTACTTGAGTATAGCTTGGATTTTTGGATAGTCTAGTTTCAGACCTTTGAATTATATCTACTAACATATAGAAGTTAGTAAGACTTTCAGTTAGACTGTTTTGTCTCCTAATCTTCTTGGATTGAATTGGGATTCTTGTTTAGATGTTGTCTCTTTATTTATGGACTCCTTATATTGTTATCTTTGGACTGAGGTAGTGTTGAGTGTTCTAAACCTGATTCTATCCTTCAGATGATTTGTGTATAGGGAATAAGAATGTTTTGATTATCTTCTTTTGTTTATATGGAAAGATGAATCTTCCTTATATGAGCTATGTTGTAATTAACTTCTTTTACTGCTTAGAAAAGATAAATGTGTATTTCTATTCTTATGGAATTATGAAACAATTGGATGACAAGACGAATTGATTGTTAAAATTTTTTTGATATGATCAATTAAACCTTGTGATATAATTCTGATGTTGCAGATTATATTAAGTTCTTTTCTTAAAAGTGAATTCATACTCTTTTATGGTACTTCTTTTCTGGATGTTATTACTTATGATTGTTTGTATGATGTATATTAATTGTTTCATTAAAGTAGAGTTGTTTAATGGAACAATTAGTGGAATGCACTTTACTTTAATGATTAGTGCTTATCATGCTTAGTTCATTGAACTGACCCGTGCTAGCAATTTTGTAGATGGACATCGTAAGTGAGAAAAGAAGACAAGAAATTTTATGATGTATTGGTTTATTTAATTTGGATCTTATGCAAAGAGTTTCGAATCATTCTGGGATGTATTGGAAAATAAAATTGTTGTTCTTTTAAGATATTAATTATGATCGACATGCAGAATGTCTAAATTGCATTGTCTTGTAAATGTATATTTAAAATCATGAATTGAAAGGTTTGTGTTGGACTTCAAATTTGTGATGTGAAATTCTTTGTACTTGATATGCCAAAAATAATAGTGATATCTTGGCAGTATTCTTTATATCTGTTTGTATACTATTGTTGTTATCATTAATGAGTTGGATTAAGGAGATAATCTCCTTTATATATTATATATATCCCTATTAAAATGAACTTGTTAAAATTGTAAACTATATCATTCTTTAACTACACAACTATAGTTTAATAATGAAATATGCATGGGACATACAATTAAACTATATGTGTAATGAATGATAAAAAGGTTATGTTAAAACCTAACATTTAACCATGTAGAGGAAGACTCTTCCTCTCCCAAAGAATGAAAGATAAGATGAATAGTGGTTATGATCCTTAACCTTTATAACTTTCTTTTATAAAGTAAACACTAGCTGAATCTAGGTGGATGTCACACTTGATTTGGACAGCTAAGTTGCATTAGGAATTAAATGTTGATGTTTGTTGTCCTATTTTTGGGATAACTGCTTGTTATGCCATGTTAATGAACAATAATGCAACAAGGATTAATGAAGTTCTCCTTATCTAATTAAGATAAGTATGGGTAAAGAACTTAATAAATGTTGGAATTAGGGTTAGGCATGGTTGTTGTAATCTGAATCTTAATCCAATTTAATTATGATTAATGACCACTAAGGGGGTATGTACATCTTGATGAATCAGTTCTAACAGATGTTGGCACATGCCAACTATAGGACTGTACCCTTGAGAAGTCCTGGGATTTCTCGAGGATACAATGTTGCAGTTGACATGTGGCAACACCCTACCATATTTGTTCATCTAGATTTATGCACATCTGGACTTGAACTTAGTTTCTCTCTAGGTCAAGTTAGTAGCATGTTTAGGATAGGTAGTAGCTTTCAATGACTCAGGGTACCTCGGCACATCCGGTTGACTTAGGTCAACTGAGTATGCCCATATACCCTAAGTCATCGTGAGTGTCTTCCTATAATAAATTATGTTTCTAACCTGGGCTAGGGTCAAACCTTGGGCAAGTGGACTGACGGTAGTCAGTAAAGACCATTCTAGATAACAGAAGAGTGAGGTGAAGGACGTATTCTAGAATGATGAGTATGCCATCTAGGAATAGTAACATGAACAGTATGTTGAAAATCTTTGGCCAAAGTATCGCAAGCTACTGGTTGCGTTGTCCTATGTCACCTAGTTTAAAGCAACATGATGTCAGATGAATATTGGTAACAAATATTCAGATAGGTTCTTTAAACAGATCACTCAGTACCCAGAATAGGGTAGGAGAACCAAGTATACATAGTATACATAAAGTATTCTATACTTTAAGTTAACATGAGAGATCGGTTGGTAACCGAGTCATGGAATGAGAGATCGGTAGTATACCGAGTCATTACAGTTGCATATGGTTATCTGTTATGAGATTGATTGGCATGGAATGTGTGTTCTAAATGATGTTTTATTTAGAACAGAGAACATTATGTTTAAAAAAAAAATTCCCTTGTTTCTAAAGTCTTAAAATGGGAATGTTACATCTTGGTATCAGAGCTAAAGGTTGCAGCTCTTGGACCTATTGTGTCCATAATCTGATGAAACTTAAATTTTCTTATTAACAGAAAATGGTTAGAACAAGAGGAAATGTTGCAAATAATCCTCCGCCTGAGGAAGGAGCAGCAACTTCCCAAAAACTCGATGAGATCCTTGCTGCCCTATTGGACACAAGAGATCATTTGGTTGTACTTGAACAACAAGTAATGGGAAATGAGGAGGAAGAAGATGCTGATAACAATAATCAGCCACCTCCTGAGGACAATGCCAATGTAGGTGTTGATAATAACAATGTGAACATACCTGATCAGCCTGAGAACAAAAAGGCTAGGCTGGACAGCTGAACTCACTAATGATATAAAAAGGATATGTCCACCCAAGTTTGATGGCACCACATTAGGAGATGGGGATGAGAATTGGCTCAGCAAAATGGAGAAATACTTTGCAATAAGGAATTTCTCAAAAGAAACAAAGGTGATATGGGGAGCATATCAGCTTTCCCATGAGGCATCTTCATGGTGGGACAGCCGTAAGGCTGAGTTAAACATTGATGAAACTAATATCACATGGGATCAATTTAAAGGTTACTTTAGGCAACGTTGGCTGCCGCAACTTTACTATGATCAGAAAATGACTAAATTCCAGAACTTAGCTCAAGGAAAGCTAACTGTAACTGAGTATTGGGAGTGGTTTACTAAACTCCTTAAGTATGTACCTCAGTACCAAACTGATGAGAAGTTTAGGATATGGAAATTCATCATGGGATTGAATCCCGTTATAGGAGGAGAGGTGGATGTTCACAGCCCAACCATGATGGAAGGGGTTGTTGAAAAGGCCATAAGGTAGGAACAAAAATTGAAGGCAATTTCTGCTCATAAGGAGGAAGTAAGGAAGAAAATTCCCAACTCCTCTTCATCATCTCTTACACCTAAGAAAGGACCATGGAAGAAATTCAGAATGAAAAGTAAGTTTTCATCTGATACTAATAAGAAAGCAAGTAACAAACAAGTTTGCTGGAAATGCACGGAACAACTTTGTCAAGAACAATAATAATGGACAAAAGTCCTATGGGGGTCAGAATGATAACTCTAAGGCTGGAAATAAACCTGAGCCTAGAAAGGGACCTGTAGGAGGCTGTTATAACTGTGGAAAAGATCATTACGCAAATCAATGCCCTTTGAAAAAGGATGATCGTAATCAGCAGCACAAGATACACACTGCAGTAGCTGACAAGCAGGCTGAGAAACAGGCCATGCCTATAGAAGTTCCAGGTAAGTTATTTGGTTTACCTATAACTATTCTTTTTGACACCGGAGCTACTGAATGTTTTATTTCTAGTAAATTAGCATCAAAACTAAAAATAAAAGCTAGAAACATGGATAAAACATGGACTGTACAGTATGGAAACAATGTTGTTCATATAGTTAGTATGTGTCTTTTTGGAGCAGTCCTTGATTTACCTAACTTTTCCACTGAAGTTGATCTTTATGTTGCACCTTTGGGGTCTTATGATGTAATCATAGGTGTTAATTGGTTAGCAGAACATAAGGCTAAAGTGGACTATTTTGAAAAACACATTAGTTGTTTAGATGACCTGTAGAAAACAACAGAGATTCAGGGTGTGAAACGTGAGATTTCTGTTAGAAAACTGTCAGCTATGCAACTTAAAAAGGCCAAAAATAAAGGTTGTACCTTATATGCAGTAAAAATTGTAGAAACAACTGAAGAGAACAATGATGTCATGGAACGATATCCACTGTTATGAGACTTCAGTGACATGTTTCCAGAAGAATTTCCAGGTCTTCCACCCAAAAGGGAGTTTGATTTCACAATTGAGATCAAGCCTGGAATAGAGCCTATTTCTAAGGCACCATATCAAATGACTACTATAGAATTAGTAGAGCTTAAGGCTCAGTTGCAAGAAATTTTGTCTAAAGGTTTGATTAGACCAAGTGTTTCACCTTGGGGAGCACCAGTAATTTTTGTGAAAAAGAAGGATGGAACACTTAGATTGTGCATTGATTATAGAATGTTAAACAAAGCAACAATCAAGAATAGATACCCACTCCCTAGGATTGATGATCTATTTGATCAGATGCATGGAGCATCGGTATATTCTAAGATAGATCTTTGATCTGGATATCATCAATTGTGGATTAAGGATGAGGACATTCATAAAACAACTTTCAGAACAAGGTATGGACATTATGAGTTCACGGTTTTACCTTTTGGATTAACAAATGCACCTGCAACATTTATGAACTTAATGAATAATATCTTTCAAGAATACTTGGACAAATTTGTGCTCATATTCTTGGATGACATTCTCATATATTCTAAAAGTATTGAGGAACACCATGAACATCTGAAGATAGTTTTAGAAATTTTGAGAAAGAGATGGTTATATGGTAAGCTATCTAAATGTTCTTTCTATGACACAGAAGTGCACTATTTGGGACATGTAATAAGTAAGAATGGAATTGTTGTAGATCCTTCTAAAATTGTAGCTATAACTGAGTGGCCTACACCAAAGAATGTACATGAAGTTAGAAGCTTCATGGGGCTTGTTGGTTACTATAGAAAATTTGTAAAAGATTTTTCTAAGGTGGCTGCACCAATAACTTCTTTACAGAAGAAGGATAAAAAGTTTGTTTGGAGTGAGAAATGTGAAATTGCATTCAAAACTTTGAAGGAACAGTTAACTTCAGCACCTATTCTAGCAGTACCAGATCCTAATGGAGATTTTATGGTGGTAACTGATGCATCTGGTGAAGGTCTAGGAGGTATTTTGTTACAAAATGATCATGTCATAGCTTACAAAAGTAGAAAACTAAAGTTACATGAGTTGAATTATGCTCCACATGATTTAGAGCTTGCTGCCATTGTTCATGCACTACAAGTTTGGAGGCATTACCTACTTGGTAAACCTTTTGAATTGAAAACTGACTATCTTGGGCTGAAGTATATCTTCACACAGCCAAATCTTAATGCAAGACAACGAAGATGGTTAGATTTTTTGTCTCAATATGATTTTGACATCAATTATATCAAGGGTAAGGAAAATAGAGTGGCTGACGCTCTAAGTCATAGGAAGCACATTTTTGCTCTTATAACATTGAGAACTCAATTTAAAGATGAAGTAAAAAGTGTTATGGAATCTGATTCTTACTTTCAGCAAGTAAAGACAGTGCTTGCTGCAGATCCTAATGATTTGAGGTATAAAGGTTTTCACTTTGATAATGAAGGAATCTTAAGATTTGAAAACAGGGTATACATACCTTCGCTAAATGATTTAAGAAAGAAATTATTAGTAGAATTTCACAATTCACCTTTTTCTGGACACCCTGGTATTATAAAGATGCTTGCTGATATAAAACAACAATATTTTGGAAAGGAATGAAAAAGGATGTTATTGATTTTGTGACACATTGCCTTGAATGTCAACATGTTAAAGTGGAACATATGCACCCAGTCAGTTTATTGTATCCTCATAGCATACCGCAGTACAAGTGGCAAGTGATAAGCATGGACTTTGTACAAGGGTTGCCTATGTCAAGAAATAAACATGATGTTATTTTAGTAGTTGTGGATAAACTAACAAAGGTAGCACATTTTATTATTGGTAATCTGAAGGATGATTCTCCTGTATTAGCTAAAATATTTGTACATGAAATTTTCAGATTACATGGAGTACCTGAATTAATCATATCGGATAGAGATCCTAGAATGATGTCAAGGTTTTGGAAAATGCTTAATGCAGCTCTAGGAACTAAGCTGAATTTTAGTTCTGCGTATCATCTGGAAACGGATGGACAGACTGAAAGAGTTAATCAAGTTTTAGAGGATATGTTATGAATGTATTGTATGGACCAGCAGTATAAGTGGGAAGAGTACCTTCCACTAGTTGAGTTTGCATATAATAACACATATCATGCCTCTCTTAAGATGGCACCTTTCGAAGCATTATACGGAAGAAAATGTAGAACCCCTGTTAGTTGGGATAACATTGAGGATAGAGAAGTAATTGGACCTAAAATTCTTACTAAAATGGAACAAGTTAAAATGATTCGTGAGCGCTTGAAAGAAGCAGCAGATAGGCAAAAGAGTTATGGTGATCTAAAGTGGGTTGACAGGAAATTTGAACTTGGTGATAAAGTCTTTCTTTGGGTTAAACCGAAAAAGAGCTCTATAACTTTTGGCAAGGCTGCCAAGTTATCACCTCATTATGTGGGACCTTTTGAGATAGTTGAAGTAATCAACCCTGTAGCTTACCGTTTAGCATTACCTCCTGCTTTGTCACGAATGCATGATGTTTTCCATATTTCTTTGCTTAAGAAATACATTTCAGATTTATCACATGTGTTAAATTGGAATTCCTTGTAGGTCCAAGACCCAGGAATAATCATGGTTAAACCCATTTGAGTGCTGGAAACTCACCAGTTGCATTTAAGAAATCATGAGATAAGTCAATGTAAGGTCCATTGGGACCAGTTTAATGAAGAAAGTGCAACCTGGGAAAATTTGGACGATATGAAAACTACTTTTCCATATTTATTTGATCAGAATTGACTATGATGACTGATAAAATTTGTGATTTTATCTTTATATGACAATAAGTCTGCCAGTTATGGACAGACAACTATTTGTTTTTGAATAAACAACTATGTGAATGCTGATTTCTGGAACTTTAAATTCAGATATTGTTGCAAACATATGTTAAGAAAGTGAATAAATTGATTATCCTGAATGCAATGATTAAAATGAGATAATCATCGGGATGATGATTCTTTTTAGGAGGGAAGTATGTAACACCTTGAACAAACTGTTATATTTCTCTTTGCATTACAAGCGTTGGCATGTGATTTTCTTGAATGAGGTGTGTTTCCTTGATTGTTGAAAATCATGCTTGTTATGGATAAATCATCTCTACTCTTGGATTCATTGGACTGAAATGATATGGCTTTCAGGAATCCATTTTCACTTCTTATTGATAAGCTGCAATCAGATTTTTAGAGTTGCAAACTTATCTCTTGTACTGACTCATCCTTGGATCAATTTCAGTGATCCAAGGAATGTTTTAAATCTTCTTAACAAACTGAATGGTAAATTGACATTCATTGGTTAAGAGACATAACGGAATGAACTTTGTTTGTTACAAATTCTTTATTATCTTGAGTGACCGTGCTTGCATTTGTTGTATGTTGTGCTTGCTCTTCTTGATTGACCTTTGCAGGGTGCTTAATGGCGTTAAGGGAAATAGAAACCTGCTTCAGGATTCTTGAGAAAGAGAGAATATAAATGTGTCCTATATCTAATAAGGTCTATCCTAATGGGATTCAAGACTCAGGTAAATTTTCCTAACTCTTTCTACACCACTCTACATGGGATGACATCCTAACCTAAGTTGTTAATACTAAGTTAGTATGAAGGGAAATAACCTAAGGGATGCTAAGTTATTTCTAACCTATTGCCTAATATGTCCTAACCTAAGGTGGAAATCTATTTGTTTAAAGGTTATATCCTAAGGTTATACTTTTAAATTAAACTAATATCTAACCTAAGAAAATTGTATCTATCCTAAACTAATGGGGTATGAAAGGGAACCTATGGGTTGATTGGTAAGTGGGATCTAAGCGGCGGTTCCTAAGCTATTAATGAGATGTGATTTTGATTTAATAGGGAAGAGTACTACCAGACTTGGTAATTACATGGAAATTTAGTGGAACCTACGTGGAGGCATCACTAAGTTTGGAAATGCATGTTGAAGTCATTTTTGGTCTCGCCAACTTTGGATGGCGGTGGCAAGGAGAGATAAGCGGGAATATGCAATTTAATGTCATTAATTCACCTCGGTTTTGGTGAGCAAACCATCTTGGAAGGCATGCTGCAGATTTTTTGGGGGTTGTTTTGTTTTGCATGCTTCACGATTTTTTCTCTGCATGGAGCTATCTGGTTCTTCGAACCAGCAGTTTGATCTTCACTTTGTGGCTATTTTTGATTTCTCTGATCTATTTTCGATTCGAGGAAAGTATATGAGGCATTTTGGAAAAAAATTATGGTTGGTTGATCTTGCTTGGAGAAGAAGAGGTGTTGGAAACTTGGCTGGAAGTCTTCTTCGAATTGGCAGAGGCACTATCAGGCATGATAGGCTCTACCCATTAATATTTCTTGCTTTCTTCTAAATGATTCATTAAAACAATTCTGCTCACTTGAGATATATTTTTGCATGATGTGTCTGGTTATTTACTTGCATGTTTTCATGAAATCTATGTGGGTTTTGGAATGTGAATCCATTTTTGTTAATGGTAGTTTTGGGAACTTTCTCTATACTAGTTATTAGTGGTATTGTGAATTTGTAAACTTACATTTGAAGCTCTGCAACTTGTATTTGAAGCTCTATAGCTTGTATTCGAAGCTCTGTAACTTGTATTCGAGACTAATGTCGACTAAACTGGCTTTGTTTCCTGTATGGTTCTGAGTCTATGTTTTTAGTCTTGTGTTTCATTGAGCTTATAGTGGAGCTTCTGTGGTTGTTCTGAGCTTGTATTGAAGCTTCGTGATTCGTTATGAGCTTTTATTGGGACTTTGTGTTGGTTTTGGAATGAGTTGGAACTTGGTGTAGTTCTAAACTTTAATTGAATTTTTGTATTCAACAACTATACTCGTATTTAGTTCTTGTGAATACTGAACTTACTGTTGAGTTGTTGAGTTTTTTTCTGTACTTACATGCTCTGAACTGGAGTTTTATTCTTCTTAAGGAATTTGAAAATACTTGAACTCATAATGGAGCATTGGTGTTATTTTGAGCTTGTATTTAGGGCTTCATGTTTCTTATAGGCTCGTATTTGATCTTGTGTTTGTCTGAGCCAGTGTTAGAGCCTTGTAAATTCTGAACTTATGTTCAAAGCTCATATTTGACACTGTACAGGTATTCCATTATTGCATGTTCTGGACTTATGTCGGAATCGACATGTATTTACTTGTATTGTGAGCTGGGTTTGGTTGGTTTTGGTTTTGAAAAGCTTTATTCTCTTTTAAGATTGTCTGCTTGAAGGGGTCTTGAGAGTTCTATTTTGGTCGGAAGTAGACCATGTAACTTCTTTTTGAAACCTCCTCTGTTTTGCTTCTTGTGAGGGAATGGTTGTATTACTTATATCTTTTAGGCCGCATGGTGTTCTTGAATTTGATAAGGCGTGAAAATTGAAATGTATCTTCTTCTTCTCTACCCTAAGTGAACCCATGTCTTGTGGGAAGCTTGACTGTTTTGTTCTTAGAAATAAATGGACTGGAACTACATCCTGTTGTGGGATTAGTTGATCTTTAGTTTTTTTGGATCAGTTGTTAAAAGATTAGAGATTATGGAAGTATATTATTTACTTTCCTTCTTATTATTGATGTTGAAACAAATTCTTTCTTGTCATAAGCTTTTAACTAGAACTCGAGAGGCTTGTGTTGATTCTGTTCAGTCGAGATGGAAGAAGTTTGGGACAGTACTTTTCTTAAACGAATTGTTTAGTTTCTTACTCTCTTCTGATCTTTTATCTGATTTTTGGGATTTAATAGAATGTGAATCTAAAACCTATTATAATGAGTGTCGTATGAAAGAATACAGTATCACTGTTCAGAATGCTTGGTATTGTTGTCTCTTTTGGGATCGCGACTCTACTTACTCATTTGCATCAAGTGTTGATGTCTTATAATGGGAATTGAGTTCTTTGAGTCCGTGAAATGTAGTGATCCTTTTTTATCTCTCACAGTTATAGATTTATATTCCTTGTTGGATTCATTGAATGAGTCTCTAGTTTTTAAAAGAGAATTGAATGTTCTCTTGGGGACAGTAGACTATTTAGAGTCTATACTGTGAATTTTTTTTTGAGATTTGAATTGAACTTGAGCTTGGTGAATGGAAATAGGAAACCAGTTTGTAAGTTTTGTAATGGAAAGTTTTTAGTGTGCATTCTTTGACTGTGCATTCAGTTTTGTGTTCTCTTTTGGGAACTAGATAAAGAATTTCTAAGTTTGAATTAGATAAGGAATTTCATTTCATAGTATAAATGAAATGAATTATGGATTGGGTCCTTTTCTATTTGAGATCCTTTTTCTGTTGACTGTATAAGTTCATTGACTGAACTTCTCTTTAATTAATTCTCTTCTGAGATGGGAACTTCTTGTGGATTGGTTAAGAGATTTATTTTTCTTGAGTATAGCTTGGATTTGTGGACAGTCTGGTTTTAGACCCTTGAATTATATCTACTAACATATAGAAGTTAGTAAGACTTTCAGTTAGACTGTTTTGTCTCCTAATCTTCTTGGATTGAATTGGGATTCTTGTTTAGATGTTGTCTCTTTATTTATGGACTCCTTATATTGTTATCTTTGGACTGAGGCAGTGTTGAGTGTTCTAAACCTGATTCTATCCTTCATATGATTTGTGTATAAGGAATAAGTATGTATTGATTCTCTTCTTTTGTTTATATGGAAAGATGAATCTTCCTTAATATGAGCTATGTTGTAACTAACTTCTTTTGCTACTTGGAAAAGATAAATGTGTATTTCTATTCTTATGGAATTATGAAACAATTGGATGACAAGACGAATTGATTGTTAAAATTTTTTTGATATGATCAATTAAACCTTGTGATATAATTATGATATTTAGATTATATTAATTCTCTTCTGATTTAGTGAAAGTGAATTCATACTCTTTTATGGTACTTCTTTTCTAGATGTTATTACTTATGATTGTTTGTATGATGTATATTAATTGTTTCATTAAAGCAGAGTTGTTTAATGGAACAATTAGTGGAATGCACTTTACTTTAATGATTAGTGCTTATCATGCTCAGTTCATTGAACTGACCCGTGCTAGAAATTTTGCAGATGGACATCGTAAGTGATAAAAGAAGACAAGAACTTTTATGATGCATTGGATTATTTAATTTGGGATCTTATGTAAAGAGTTTGAATCATTCTTGAGATGTATTGGAAAAGAAAAGTGTTGTTCTTTTAAGATCTTAATTATGATTGACATGCAGAATGTCTGAATTGCATTGTCTTGTAAATGTATATTTTAAATCATGAATTGAAAGGTTTTGTGTTTGACTCAAATTTGTGATGTGAATTATTTGGTACTTGAATGCCGGAATTAATAGTGATATCTTGGCAGTATTCCTTATATCTGTTTGTATACTATTGTTGTTATCAAATATTGAGTTGGATTAAGGGCATAGTATAATCTCCCTTATTATAATGAACTTTTTAAATTACAAAATATGTCGTTCTTTAACTACACAACTATAGTTTAATAATGAAATATGCTTGGGACATACAATTAAACTATATGTGTAATGAATGATAAAAAGGTTATGTTAAAACCTAACATTTAACCATGTTGAGGAAGACTCTTCCTCTCCCAAAGAACGAAAGATAAAATGAATAGTGGTTATGATTCTTAATCTTTATAACTTCATTTATAAAGTAAACACTAGCTGAATCTAGGTGGATGTCACACTTGATTTGGACAGCTAAGTTGCATTAGGAATTAAACGTTGATGTTTTTTGTCCTATTTTTGGGATAACTACTTGTTATGCCATGTTAATGAACAATAATGCAACAAGGATTAATGAAGTTCTCCTTATCTAATTAAGATAAGTATGGGTAAAGAACTTAATAAATGTTGGAATTAGGGTTAGGCATGGTTGTTGTAATCTGAATCTTAATCCAATTTAATTATGATTAATGACCACTAAGGGGGTATGTACATCTTGATGAATCAGTTCTAATGGATGTTGGCACATGCCAACTACAGGACTATACCCACGAGAAGTCCTGGGACTTCTCGAGGATACAGTGTTGCATTTTACATGTGGCAACACCCTACCGTATTTCTTCATCTAGATTTACGCACATCTGGACTTGAACTTAGTTTCTCTCTAGGTCAAGTTAGTAGCATGTTTAGGATAGGCAGTAGCTTTCAATGACTCAGGGTACCTCGACACATTCGATTGACTTAGGTCAACCGAGTATGCCCATATACCCTAAGTCATCATGAGCGTCTTCCTATAATAAATTATGTTTCTAACCCAGGCTAGGGTTAAACCTTGGGCAAGTGGATTGACGGTAGTCAGTAAAGACCATTCTAGATAACAGAAGAGTGAGGTGAAGGACGTATTCTGGAATGACGAGTATGTCATCTAGGAATAGTAACATGAACAGTATGTTGAAAATATTTGGCCAAAGTATCGCAAGCTGTTGGTTGTGTTGTCCTATGTCACCTAGTTTAAAGCAACATGATGTCAGATGAATATTGGTAACAAATATTCAGATAGGTTCTTTAAACAGATCACTCAGTACCTGGAATAGGGTAGGAGAACCAAGTATACGTAGTATACATAAAGTATTCTATACTTTAAGTTAACATGAGAGATCGGTTGGTAACCGAGTCATGGAATGAGAGATCAGTAGCATACCTGAGTCATTACAGCTGCTTGTTTGTTTGGTCTACCTAAACCTATTTTATTTTTCTTATGGGTAGTTTTCCCCCCTGACGTTTCGCCTATCTTTGCTAGTGTTTTCAGAATCTATGTGGAAGCTTTATCCTCTCCTTCAGTTATTTCCACTCTTTCAAAACTACCTTGTTCATTTTGTTTTGAGATTTCACTTCATTTATGATCATTTTAATTCTTCTTACTTTTGTCTCTCTTAAAAATCCATATTTAGAAATATCCACAATCTCCTCTAAACCCATAAAATTGTTTAAGGTATTGGAGAAAGGTATTACTAAATTTTCAAGATTAGATTCCTCATCCTGACCCTTTTTCAGAATGTGGATTTCTTTTCCTTTATCGATACCTCCCGCAATAAAGGTTCTAGATTCTTCAATTATATTATCATATCCACCTAAATATGTGTCTTTGTTGCCTCAAAATGTGGTTATCAAAAGGCCTTTCTATGATACTGTCTATTCCTAACTTTAATGAAGCCTTAATCATCCACCATTGGGGAGCTGTTAGATTAGGGTATTTCCACCTCACCTACCTTAGGGAGTTCATATCTGTTACTTTCATTGATAACAATTCCCTTATTTGGGAATAGAGCTCTATCCATTTTTGTCTACTTAGAAGTCTCAGTTCCTTTTCGTTTATACTATTTTTACCCAATTTGGGAACTTCTTTGTAAACCTTTGATATTAGCATTTTGCATTTTTGTTTCACATGTCCTCACCCTTGGCAATTTTCAAATTTGATCTTCTTCTACCACATTCCTACATGGGATGTTAGAGCTATAGATTTAGGTAAATAGGTTCCCATTAGTGAGTAGATATAGAACCTAGCACAAACTTCCCTTGTTTTGTGAGGGTGACATTGTCCACTACAAAAAAAGTAAAAAGGGTGCTAGAAATCCCTTTGAAAACATCTACATCCCACAATTCCAAATGTAAACCTAGAAATCACACGTACACAGGGAACTGGTTGATGTTATCCTTATCAGGATTAAACATCAAAGTTCATTTACAAAGAAAAAGACCCATTTTACCTAGGAACCAGGGGCCATCATTTAATACCCTTTGAGTATATTCAAGGTTGTTGAAGTTGAATAAAAATAAGCCATTAGGAAGGGCTGAGACTTCTAGATGAGCTCTTGTCTTCCATTTCCTGGTGGACCATGACCTTATCAATTCAATATTCAGTCTTCCTCCCACAAGCTTTCCAATCAAGATATGTTCCATCCTACCCAAATTTCTATCAATGATACAGTCAGGAATCTCAAGATACATACCCATGTTGTTCTTTCTAAGTTAAGGGATGATCCCTGGGCTTTGTTCATTTCCAAAACTCAAAATATTTACAAACGAAAATGGGCCCAGTCTCACCTATCTATGACGGAATTTATCTCTTTGTCTTTGTTTCATCTGCAGGTGGAATCTACCTTCCATCTCTTTCTCACCCATTGTTGTTTGAACTATCTCCTCTCTCCTTGTGGTCCTCACTCCCACCCATCACTATCAATTTTATAACCAATATATTATGTAATTGATTAAAATATCATTATTTACTTTACTAACGAGGTTTTAAGCTCCATTATTTGAATATTTTTTCTTGTTTTCACATTATACTGGCATTTTACGAAAATGTTATAATGCCAAAATTATAAAATATTATGAATGCAATATTATAAGTACTATATTATGTTTTGTTTTCTATATGAATTATTTAATTAAATATGATAATACAACTTTGTATGAGATGTCATTATGATCTAATAATTGTGTAATAAAAATAATAAGATAAAAAAGAAATAAGAAAGAGTACTTAATAGACTTAAGTATATATGATGTACCAGTTAATCAGTGGGAAACTAAAATTTTATAAATCAGAGACTGTGTATGAGATAATGAGAAATCATATTGCTTCCTTTTTATAGCATCAACTTTCACATAAAAAATAATTAAATTTTATAGTCATAAGACCATACCTGATTCCACTATATCATAGCATGAAAGTAGTTACGACGATATGGAACAAAGTATGAAGGTACATTGTGAATTCATGAAATAGTACAAAAGTAAATATTTTTCTTGGGTAAACTAAAGTAAACCTAGTATCTATTAATAAGCATTAATGATGTCTAATTAATACTATGAAATGGTTTAAGTATTATATTTGACTAAACCTAATTAATTATCATAGATCGATATAGTTGACATGTATAGAATAAATCTTACGTCTTCAAATTAACCTAATAATAAAGAGAATTAAACTTATCTAACCTCAGTATGGCAGGGTGTAGTGATACTTGTGGATGTAGATGAATGATGCTTGATGGTTGCACTTAGTATCTGCAAAGATGTAAGCTCCTTCCTTGCAAAAATACCTGCAGATCACAACTACTAAACAAAACATGATTAATAAAATATTACGTGGATTTCTTGGAAAAGGCCAGTCCCCAGAAACCAAAGGACTTTCTAAAAAGGATGTCAATATGCTTTTATAATCAAGTGGTTAGATGATATATGATAGATGGTAGTAATAACTATTTTAATAAATGTTTCATTATTACAAATATAAAGCATATAAATGATAAGCAATGATGGATAAGAACTATGCTTAGAAATCTAAATCTAAATCAATATCTCAATTTTAAGAGGAAGGAGAACTCTCATCTTCAGTGTACTCTTCCTTAAAGAATTCTAAAGTGTATTCTGGTTCTTCTTCTTCTATGTCAGAATTGGAATCAGAATCAGAATTAGAATTTTCAAAATTAGTTTGATCTTTAGATTCAATTTCAAAGATCAAATATTTTAATTTAGCTTCGTATTAATACTCAAACTAATCTAAATAAGCTTAGATACGTAGAACCTCAAAGTAGGCATCCCAAAATTCTTATGTAGCATCATAAATCCTTTGAGTGGATTCAAAAATGGCTTGCAACTGATCCAAAGGGGCTCAATGAATGGCACACAACTCAATATCACATTAAACTTTGTATTGTTTCCAATGTAATGGATGACAAATGACATATAATGAGTTGATGATAGTTATTTCATGTCGTTGACCCTCTATTGCCATATAAACAAGACATATACTGGTGAACATGTTGTAAGTAATAGAGATTTAATACAATTGATAAATTAAATCTGAGTAATGCTACATGGAAACATAGTAGAAAGGAATCACAAGTGATTCTAGTAATCATTGGCAATTCTAGGAGATAATAACAGACTGAAAAAAATGTAATATCTAACTAGTTACTGTTGAAAACACGATGTTCCAAGGACTTTCATTATAGCATGAAACAAAATACGTGAACATATAAATAAAAATGTAAAGTGATATCTGACCTTGAATATGATGGATAAAATTGATTAAACTTGTAGCTGAATGATGATTTGTTTATCACCAATAGGCTTTAAAATGATTCCCAAAATTGATGATTGTGAATGCCAATCCTGGATAATAATGCATTGACATTGATGTAGTATAACAAGGATGAACTCTTGATAGGAAACTTAGGCTCCAAAAAATGTGAGAAGACGATCCCAAAAGGAGACTAGAAAATGTGGTTAAATATTTGCTTCTGATTTGCCAAATCGCAGGAAATTTCAGTTTGTTTGGGTTTGTTTAGTAAATGGTTGGAACAATTTTCTAATTTGAGATTTTTTTTTGTATTTTCAAGGGATGGATTTGTTGGGTTTATTTGAAAGTGTCGAGTTGACTAGTGATGTGTCTAATTTTTTTAGGGAAATGATAGGATAAATTATATCATACTAATCTAGGTATGATTTAGGATAAATGTGTAGATGATTTTGATGAGTGTATAAATGATTTTAATAAGTGTATAGGTGGTTATTATAGATGTGTCCTATTAGGGATATATAATGGATTTTGGGGAAAATAGATTTAGGAGGATTTAGGAAAATGAATAGGTTAGGTATTATTATTTAAAAATAATGATTTTTCAAATGTGGATATGAAATATTAAAAAGTAGAGGAGTATTATGTGGCATAAGGTATTTAGTTAATCAAATTAATTGATTAATTAAATAAACATGGGGGATTTTTCTTGAGGGGTGTCATGTGTTTAATTAGTGATTTGGATAAAAATAAAGGAGTGCATATTTTTTTGGTTTACATTTGCCCCTTTTTTGTAGAGGTTTTAATGACAAAGAGTTAGACAAAAATAATGAAGAGCTGATTTATATGGGTGATCCAACTATAACGAAGTACATGGAACACCAATGTTTGTATATGATGTGTTTCATAAAATTTCCCCCAATCTAGGGAATACCAAAACAATATGTTCTACTAAGGAATTAAATGATAGGGGGACCAAGGGGTTCGACTCCTATAGACATATGATTCGCAAAGGCGGGATAAATAGATGGGGAAAGTCAAGTGATGGAGGAAAAGGGAAAACTTCTCATAGATGAATGATGAATCCCAATATTTATTTTGTTTGTTTGATTTAATTTCTCAAGGATTAGTGTCCATTGAAATTTTTAGGGAAAATGAGGGGATGGTGGCTAAAATAGGGGCAAATCCCTAGTGATTGACAAAATCGTTAACTATTAAGGTAATTTCCCTGAGGTAAAAAATTAGGCTATAAATAGCCAATTGCGGTGTCATTTGCCTCATTGTTAGCATGGGTAAAAATAATTTTTGGTGAGCAAGAGCATGTAAAAAACTTGTTTTTGTGAAAAACGTGAGGATTTGGAAAAAAATGGCATTTTCTAGAAAACATCGGAAGCCCGTAATGGTTGAGGTCAGAAATTCAACCTATGTTGTTAATTTTTGTGTGGATTTTTGTAGTTTTTTAGGTTTTTTTGTCATTTTGGGGAGGTACGATGCTCTAGGTTAAAATCACAGGAATCGTCAGCCATTCATGCAATCGCCAATGATTGAAGTGAATCATCAGCAATTCACCTGTAATGTGGATAGTTTAAATTTGTGATTATTGACATGATTTTAAAGAAATGTTTCTAGGTTTATATGGTGTTTGTGTTTCAAATATAGTTGAATGTGTTAATGCCAATTTAGTTGATGTCAATTTTGTGATGATGTCAACATTTATGCATAAGTAATTATATGTAGTCATGTTTTGTTCACGATTATAGAATTTTGATTTTAGACAATTATGTGTTATCGTAATTATTTGATGTTTTAGATGTTGTTGGTATTTTTTGAAGTGATGATGTTGATGTTGATGTAAGGAAATTTTCGATATGTTTGTGATGATATTTTTGATATTTTTTGATGATGATACTAATATTTATTTTTGTTTTTTTGTGTTTGCAGATGGATGCTAAGTTCACTATCCATGATCATATACCACTGATCTTTGATGAGGTAAGGTATGACATGACAGATGATGATTGGGAGCATGTTGAGGTTGTTGGTTGTGGTGTCATGAGACATTATCGATGGTTACACAAATGTCAAAGTTTTATTTTGGCTTTGCTAGAGTGGTGGAATCCTTCCACCGATACTTTTTTCTTGCCTACTCGGGAGATCATGATTACTTTAAAGGATGTACACCATATCCTAAGAGTCCCTATTTGTGAAGAGGGTGTATATATTATTATTGAGGAGGAAAGGTCTAGTGTTATTACTAGATTATATGGGGAGGATGACAAGGATACCATATATGAGTCAGAGCCTTTATTTGATGGCAAACTATATTCAGCTAATATAGAGGGTTGTAATTAGATCTCCATGATAATGATGGCTATTATTTGTTATGATTTTCCAGATTCTGGAGGAGGCCGATTTCAATGAATGATGAAAAGGGTTATGGTCGAGATGATGGAGCATCACACTATTTTTTAGTGGGGTCTAACCCTACTTACACAAACATTTAGAGAGTTATGGGCCTGGAAGGCCCACAAGAGGTATGTTATTGATATTGGATTCTTACTATAGGCTTGGGCCTTCGATCACATTTTCATTGCTTGAAAAAAGGGATTTATGTGGGGGGTTGGTGATGGGCATCCTAGATTTTTGATATGGAGGGAAGACGCAGGTCATGGGTTGAAGATGAGGAGGATAGGATACTATCGGGAGTTATTATCTAGATTATAGGTGGGGGATGTGGTATGCAGGACTTAATTGGATTTTCTTGTTTGGATTGGGTACCCACATGAGTTGGTAGGTTTATAGTAGGCTAGGTGGCTTCAGGCTCACCAACTAAGTGATCATGAGTTACTTATTTTTTATCATGTTAAGAGATAGTTTGGTTTGGTACAAGGAGTTCCTGAGGAGCATAGATAGTAGAGGTGAGAGGATGGAGATACAAAGACTCTGTGGGTAGTTATGACAGAGCCCGATATTATCATAGATCTGCAGGGGGCCATGGGTCCCAATGATGAAAGTGTGGTTATGTGTATTAATGATGTGAAGGTTACTCTTGAGTATATAACATGGTGGACCCAAAAATTGAGGGATTTTGACAAGACTTCAGTTATATAGATATTATTACAAAGAGTTAGACGAATGAATGCTTAGGTAGTGGGAGGAGCACCTACACAAGAGGGAGTGGAGGGTGCTAAGGATGAAAGTGAGGAGGAGGGTGATGATTATTTAGTTACATCTATTGTAGTAGTGATGGATGAGAACACCATAGTAAAGGGAGAAAGAGATGCATCTCAGAGAGAGTGAGATTACCTTCTAGGAGTTTGGGATACATTAATTACTGAGTGAGACAATTTGGTTGCTTAACGTGATGGAATCAGAGTAGAGTTAGCTCAGGATATTGTAGATAAAGTTTGATAGAAGGGGAAAAGAGATGGGATGAGTAAGGCCTTAGGGATTACCGAACCTTTTGTTTTTCATGTGGAGTTAGTAGAGATGGTCTAAGCCAATAGACAGAGATTTCAAGCTAGTGGGAAAGCTAGTAGCCAGAGACCAGGGGCTACTAGATCGAGGCCATAGGCTAGTGGACAAAGTCTATTTCTGGCATCTGGGATGGTTTCTAGGGATCATTATGAGGCATTATGGGAAGATCATGATTATTATGTTAATATTATTATGCATGATTATCCTGATGCCACTTTGTATGTTGATCATTTGGCCACTAAGGTGGCAAGCCATAGTACTAGTGCAATGAGTGTGGGTCACCCACCTCAGAGATCTGAGCGAGTAGGTAATAGCCAAGGAGGAGATATTGGTGTTGATGGTGATGTAGGAGAATTAGGAGGTGGATATGCTCAAAGAGGAGAGGGAAGTACAACCTCTCCTAGTCAATCCCTTGGAGGTTTCCATTTTACAATCATATGATGTGTTTGATATACATGTCAATGAAGCCTTTGTTTGTATGACATTGATATGATATATTTTGATGTATGGATTTTAGAAGACCATTTTGATATGATGATTATCACGATGTATATGGACTTGATTTATATGATGATGATGATGATGATGATGATGAGGTTTATGACTCTTGTTATTTGAATTTCATCATTCATGTGTATGTTTTTAATTTTAAAATATACTAGTGTTTGATGAATTTTGATGGATGCATTAGTTATTATATTATGGTTTATGTACATGTTTGATAAAATGTTGAATTGTTTAATTAATTAAATGATCTTAAAATGTGATCTGAAATGAACCATGTAAAATGGGATGATTTCCCCATGATGGATTTCACTCATACACAATGGGTTTTGAAAGCTTGAACACACTTGCACTAGTATCCTTGATAAAATTTAAATGCAATTATCAATGGATAGTTACATGATTATTAACAGAAGGCAGGATTGAATGAATGTTTCTTTTTAGGACATGAAATGGGTTTAAACATGTGTGGGTATGGATAGGAATAAGGCTCTCTTTTTCCATGGGTTGATGGAAAAATGCCCCAAATTTTCATATTTGATTTAAAAAAATAGATCAATGTGGGAATTTCTCTATGAGGGGAAAGTTAATCAATGCGGGAAGCTTTCCTAGATGATTTTGATTTTTATATATTTATTTTGAAGGTTGATCAATGTGGGAAGCCTTTTTTATGAGTATCCATCCTTCAAGGGTATGGTCTACGATTGTGACTGGTAGCTATCCTTTGTGGGATCAGTCTACTTTTTACTTTCAACTTTTATAGGTAGTCATCCCTTAAGGGATCTGTCTACAATTTTGATGGATGGTTTTCCTTCCCACATAAGAAGTGACATAAATGTACTCTCCTCCCCCCACCAGTATATCTAGATCCATCTCTCTCTATATCATATCTCTCTATATATCTCTTTATATCATATCTCTCTCTATATTTCTTTTTGAATGAGACTCTATATCTCTCTCTAAATGAGTATATATATGGCTGAGTTGATCTTATGAAGTTGTTCGGGGACTTCCCCCACCCCTATATAGATTCTAGATGGGCTCCTTATCTATATGTGGGGGGATTCGGCCCTCCATAGAGAAGATCTATAGGGAGGGGGGTATCTGAGTGCCTATGCCTATATATATCTACCCTCCCCTTTATCCCATATCTCTATAGAGGGGGGATATGGTAGCTGAGTCCCCAGGTAGCCCTATTGAAGGATAGTGAGGGTTAGTTGTTAGGTTTGATGTTTGATTGAAGATGGATAGCCCCTCTATCTGTATGGGGTCTAGTTCTAGGCTGACAAAGTCCCCCGCCCTAGGATAGGTAGTCCCCTGTCGGGGAGATACCATGCATTATAACTATATACTATTATAACTCAGTTGAAAAGGAACCATTCAAGGGATCAGTCTATCATTTATTTTTTACTTTTGAGAATTGCATCCAAATGATTTCAATATGTATATTTTAGCTAAGGGAAAGTCCCTAATAGACCATTTTAAGGAGGGGAGAAGATATATATATATATATATATATATAATCTACACATTAATGCCCCATGTCATACCTTTTACATGATAGGTGAGTGTGATGATTAAAGGGGTTCCTACAAAAGAGGAACTTCTCCAAAGTGAAATATGTGACAAAGAGAGATGTGGTGTTCATTTTTAAGGTATATCTAAGGTAATGATGGATAACCACATGCTTTAAAATCATTACTATGACAAGATGGATGATATGACAAAGTGAAAAGATTTTAAATGTAATTACTGTCATAAAAATCAATCATTTAATAGTAAAATGGACGCAAGTGTAAGGAATTAAATGGTTCCTTTTCAGGTTCACCATCAAGGGAAGTGAGATGACATGCTCTCGACCCATATTTGTGAGTGGTGATGTATGGACCTATCCAATTAGGGGAAAATTTTAAATGTTTACTCAGTTCTAATTGAGTGAAAATTTGATTTTATTTAAGTACAGGATCACCAATTTTAAATTCACATTCTTTGATATGATTTTTATATGCTCATTTAATGTGTTCTTGATAAAATTGATGATGTTCAGGGGCCATTAGACATTTTTCATCTAACAGTTCAAGTTGTGTTAAATGGTCTTGTCGATATTGTTCATCAGGAATGAAGTCCTTAAGTGATACAAGAAGTGATGGGATTCAAACTTAAATAGGTAAGAAATCTTTATATCCATAGACGAATGAATAAGGTGTGGATCTCATAGGAGTACATATGCTAATTTGATAGGCCTAGAGAGAAAATGGGATTCAGATATGCCAATTCCTTCCTACATCATTTATTATTTTCATGAGGATTTTTTTAAGAGTTTTATTTGAGGCCTCAGCCTGTCCATTTTCTTCGGGATAATTTGGTGGTAAAAATTTGAGTTTGATGTTGAATGTATCACATAGTTTTTTAACTTCTTTATTTTTAAAATATTTTCCATTATCTGTTATAAGTTTATATGGGATGAAAAAATAATATATAATGTATTGGTATATAAAATTGATAATAGGTCCCAACTTAGTGGATGCTAAAGGGATATCTTCAACAAAATTAGTGAAGTACTCAGTAGCTGTGATAATAAAGTGATGTTTTTGAGATGATTTAGGGTTAATATCAACAATGAGGTATGACCCCCACTGAAACAAAGGCCATAGGTCCTAAGTTGATTGTAATGCTTGACTAGGGACATGGATGAGATCTGAGTGAAGTTAACATTTAACACATTTCTTAACATATTCAAAATAATCCTTGGTTATAGTATGCCACTAATACCCTAACCATATGACACTTTTAGTGATGGAATTTCCACTGAAATGTCCACCACAAAATCCATCATGGACTTATTCAATTGATTTTGTTGAATCATGTGATTTAAGGCACCATAATAAGATACCATCAAAGATAAGTTTGTAAAGGATACCACCCATAATGAAAAAGAAAGTGGCACATTGAAGAAATGACCATTTAGTGTTACGTGATAAGTCAGAAAAAGTTTTTGATTTGACAAGATAATCGTATATTTGAGTATACCACAAATCAATTAGATTATCATCAATGATGTTGATAGGAGGAAGTTAATTTTTATGTGAAGGATGATCCAATCGTTGAATGAAGAAAACTACTTTAGTCTTGTCTTTTAACTCTTCTATTTCTAATAGGGTGAGGGATCCTAAATATTCCATTGTATCTGTAAAATTATTAGATGATCATGGGACTGTTTGGATAGTTTAATGATCAAAACCATCGAGGAAAAAGTCAACGTTAGCTTTATATTTTTGTAAGATTTCATTTTTACACTGATTTTTCTCCTTTGAATTAACTGATCATAATTTTTTAATCTCCATATATGTTTAAGATGTGAACACCTATGAGAATAGTGGTCATGAGACCCATGATTAAAGCCTCATATTCTACAATATTATTAGTGCATTCGAAGTTAATTTTGAATGATAATGATTAGGAATTCCCTGAGGAGGTATGATAACAATTCTATCTCCTCCCCCTTCCTGACATTTGGAACCATCAAAGAATAGAGTTAGATTGACATGGATGAATTCATACTCATCAACATTATTGATGGATACATTTGGAAATTATTCAAGAGGAAGTTTATTGTTGGTCAAGGGATTGTCAACGAGCTGATTTGCAATGGATTTTCCCTTAATATATTTTTGTGATATGAATTTGAGGTTAAACTCAATCCTAAGCATAAGACATCGGGTGATACAATCACTATGATATGGTTTAGAGTGTATAGTTTTTAGAGGATTAAAGCTAGTAAAAACAAATATTTTTTGATTAAGAAGATAATGATGAAACTTGGAAGTGGCGAAGTATAAATCACAATATACCTTTTCAACTTCAGTGTAATGGGTTTCATATTCATGGAGTGCATGGATGATGTAATACATAGCTTTTTCATAACCCTGATTATCAATTTGAGTGAGCATGGCTCTAAGGGAATACTCTGAAGTAGATATATATAAATAAAATGGATCTCCTTCATGAGGTGGTGTAATCACAGGTGGTGATAGAAGATATTATTTAATTTATTTGAAGGTTTTATGATAATCAGAATCCTAGTGAAAATCAACATCCTTACAGAGAAGATGATGAAATGGTTGAAAATGGTCAAAAAGTTGTGATATAAATCATCAAATGGACTATAATTTACCCTCAAGACTACAAAATTGTGTAAGATTACATGGAAGAGGCATTTCAATGATGGACTTAACCTTTTTTGGGTCAACTTCAATATCTTAGATAGATATAATGAATCCTTAAAGAATTCTAGTGAGGACACCGAAAACACATTTTAGAGGATTGAGACGAAGAAAATACTAAATGAGATGAGATCAGATGGATTCAAAGACATCAAGATGATCTTTGTATTGCTTATATTTTTTTAAAAGGTCTTCTACATAGTCTTCGACTATTTTATGAATGAGATCATGAAAAATGTAATTCATGGCATATTGATATGTAGCTCCTTCATTTTTAAGGCTGAATGGCATGACACAATAGTAAAATTTTCCCCAAGGCATAATGAAAGAGGTTTTATGTTGGTCATCGGTGGTGATAAATTTTTTATTATTTTAAAAAAAACCATCCATAAGGGAAAGCATTTCATGGCTGGATGTTATGTCAACAATTTGATCTATGTTTGGAAGAGGGAAATCATCCTTTAGACAAGCAAGATTGAGATCCCTAAAGTCTGTATAGATACGTAACTTGCCTAAGGCTTTTGTTATGGGAATGATGTTAGAGATCCATTGTAGATAATCTATGGGTATGATAAAATTAGTGGATAAAATGCATTTTAACTCTTCTTTGACAATGACTTCCATGTGTGGATACATTTTGTGGAGTTTTTGTTTAATGAGCATAACATTTGGATATTCTACAATATTATGTATGAAAATGTTAGGATCAATTCCAATAATATCACTATATTACTAGGTGAAGTCTTGATAATATTTAAATTGTGAAGCTTTGACACCTAACGATTCCCAACTTATCCAACCTTTTATGGGTATTACATCTCCGATTGACCGAATCATGTAAGTATGATAGGATCAACAACCTTCTTCTTACCCTTTACATGCTAACTGTGGTGCCATTTTTCACTTCCCTACTAGTTGAATGTTTCAAATTGATAGCGATACATGCCCTAGCTGTCACAATCTTCAACTACCTACTATGGGAATTGTGTAATTCCTTTTTCAGGCGATTGCATCTTTCCTCTATCTATGCTTAATCAGGTTAGTACCTATTTGCTCCAACTTATGTGCACATAATAGGAATCTGTTTGATGCTCATGGTTGGACTAGCTTTGTAAGCAGTCCATTAGGATTTTTTCTTCATCTGTGGTCCCAACCTTTGCATCTGGATACTTCCACAACCTTCAACTAGCTACTACTTCTCACATCACAAAGAGCTCTCTAAGGTCAATATCTGATGATGATCCTTACTCAATGTAGCTCATGTTCACCTTGGATCTAGTGGTTCTCTCCTTCTCTTTTACAATTCTCTTCACAGTTGGGCTTCACACAAGCTCTTTGATCGCATGTGTTCTCAAAATCAAGGTTTAGAGTGACTTTGCTTGCACCCCTTTTATAGATCATGTATTTAATGTTCATAATAGCCACATGCAAATGCTCCTCACCTACGGACCACTGGTGAAGATTCATATTAGAATCTATTTGGATTTTATCATGTTTTTCTCTATTTTCTTCCTCTCATGTGCATGCTTGTTAGTCAACCTATATGGGATTAATGATACTCAAGCTTCCCATAAAAGCTATTTTTCCTTTCATGATAAGCGGGATCTCCTTGCGAAACACACATATCTTACATTTGCACTAATTTCCAAGTGATTCTATCCTTTTTCTACCTCCCTTGCATTAGTCCTAAGCAACCCTTTAATCATGCGGTTTCCAATAATGAGGAAATTCATGTAAGTAACATCATGTCTTAAGCACCTTGTACGACTATCATCTAGCCATTCATAATACTAGTAGTTCTACGCACCAATCTATGGATTTCCACTAGTAGACCATTCTTTCACACCATTTGGATGTGCACATAGGATTACCAGTACGTCGTTTGGAATAAGTACATCATGTAGCAATCAACCATTTTTTTCTTGTTCTTTTGTACACTGGTTATCTGCTATCACCCTCATGTTCATACTAAAAGCAATGATGGTGAGTCCTTTACACATCAACGCTACATATAGTGTAATAAACTCCTATGAGTGTCCTAGTAACTTATTATAATGAAAATAAAGAAAAATAAAAAAGAAGAGTTTTGGAAATGTTAATCTAAGTGTCAAATATTAACTTATTACAAACACTGTTGGTCAGTCAAAATATGTGCACTAGTGTCGAAAAACATACAGAAGGTTCGTGTGGAAGAACATGAGTGCATTCAAAGGTGTGAAAGGGTCAGGATTAAGGATCATGTATCAAAAGAGAGAGAGGATAGTAATGTTAGGACTAGTAGCACCACTCATTTCACTTTTGATACGAACGTCATTAATTTGGAGATAAAGTGATCGAACACAGTGGTACCAGTTATGATACTTCTCGTTTACACGCATTGGCTATTTTTACAAGATCGGATATGAATGATGATGGTTGCAGATGGGTACAGGGCTCCTGAGAATAGATTGTACTAGGATGACAGTATAATCTACAAGGTATTGTCTAGTGATTAGCAGGGCTTGCAATCATGTGGTTGTTATATGTAGAGGTGGCATGTGGCTAATCAGTTAACATGATGACCTATTTTAATGGGATATGGATGTAAGTGGTGAAGGGAAAGTCTTTTACATCTTAGTAAATGGTGTAAGTGGTGCTGTGTAGTATGAGATATATAGACCATAGATATGTAAGGAATGATATTATTGTAACCATTTATGTTGTTAGAAGTTCTATTATGTGCATAAACGTATACTTACTGTTTATTGTGATAGAAATATTCTATGTGTTACTTGCATTTAGATATAATGGCTACAGAATATTGGTTGACCATTTCAAGGTGTTAATCATGGGTCTATAGTCATTATTCTGTGCATACAAGTAGTGATTTCACTATGACATTTATCTTGGTGATTCATGATTCTTTAAGATCTATATCTGAATATGCTCTATTGTATTAATGATGGATATGAATGCATTATATCTTCATGACAATTAACATCTTGCAAAATAACCCTAAAGAGGAAGGCTTGGTACCAGGTTTGCGTGCTTCAGGTGATGCACTCAAGTGGAAGGCTGAGTAAACGTGTCAATGGAATGTCTTGGGATTTTTCTAGTAATAATCACACGAGACACTGAAATCATACCAAGCAGGTTTCCATTGTCGATGGACCTCGTTTTCAGTTGTTTTCAGGATGGTAATCGTGATGAAGACATATTGGTTGAACCTAACAAGTCATCTGAGGAGTGGATTACATAATTCCCTGGAAGAAGAATACACATGAAAGTTTAGTATGGGGATCTAAGTTTCAGGTACACTTATCATGCATGGGTGAAGCAATAAGACTATGTAGAATGTAGTTGTACAATATCTTCTTCGTTGATGATTTCTAGATAGTATAGTTTATGAGATGGCAAAGTTTCTTATCCATCTAAATGGGGAAGATTGATAAGGTATCGTCTTACACATTGTCTAGTACGATGAGGACTAGGAATTTCAACGATCCTTCTATGATGTTGAGGTCTGAGAAAAGACTCAGGGTTGTGGAATCGACATGGTTCCGATGGTGTATTTGAAGGAATTTTGATATCTTGGACAGTACTCTTTTTTGTGAGGTCCTTATCATCGTTGTACATGAGGTAGGTATGAATGTCCAGTTTTTTATGATATCGCAGGGTAACTTGACCTATAATGAAATTCCACTTACGATCAAAATTTTGACTTGTGGACCTTGTAGTTTTGGAGAAAAAATCGATGGTAGAACTAATTTATGTCACCACACACAGGATTAAAGAGGCTTGTAATTTCTTGAAGGATGGAAGACCTAGCAACAGAAAGGAAAAGAGAGGCATCAGGTGGCTTAAGTATAATGAGGCATGTGAGAGGTGTAGATACAAGAAGTAGCTATGGTGCAGAGAAAATGGCGTTGGTGGAGAGAGATATATTCGGGAAGGGTTTGAAGTTCATGCACGAAGACGTGGAACCCAAGCATTAGTTTTAACTCCCCCATGTTGGCAAAGCAGATGGGGATTAGGTAGATACCCTCCTCAGCCTCACAGGGGTATTTTTGTTGGTTATGGGGAAGTAGATTTTTGTTTAATAGGCCACGAGTTTTGCGCATCTCGAATCCACCTATCAACCTGGCCCTTCAGTGGCTGTGTACGTTGATTCAGTAGATCTAGATATTGGTAAAAGAGGGAAAAATGAGAACCGATGTCAAAAATAATGCACCATGACAATGTTGTTTCACTCTGATGGTAACGTTGAAGCTCCAATATAATAAGAAAGATTTGAAATAATGGAATGAAAAATACAAGTAATAAAACAAGTATACTCATACTCATAGATCGAATACAAATAGAGGTGTTGTGTAACCCCCATGCCTAAACAAGGAAATAATATCAATGACACCACTGATGCATATGATGCCACTAAAGGAGGATTTAAAATTTCAAATAAATAATGTAACTCCTATGACACACTTACGCAAATGACGATGACATATTCTATGATAGAATATGCCAATTTTCATTTTACTTCCTAAGACCTATGACTCTCGCAAGGCGAGATGACTCACTAGGTGATGTGGATGATGAATAGGTATGTCACACACACCAACACCCCCCATTCATCAAAGCTGAGGAAGAGGTCATGGTAAGCTAGAACAGAAAATAAGACTCCCCTAGAAAACTAAGAAATATGTGTCAATGGGGCCCAACAACTAAATTCCTGATAAGGTGCCCATGTACAAACAACATCTTTCTGGAAAGAAGAAGAGGAGAAGAAGGAGGAATATATAGCCTAAAGAAGATGGGTGGCTGTAGCAGACCTCACCCCAAGAAGAGCTGCAAGTGAAGAAACTTTACCCCAGTGAAGGGCTTGATGAATATGTCTGCAACCTAATCAACTGTCTAAACATATTGTATGTCGATGATGTTTTCATGTATTAGCTCCCCTATGAAGTGCATGTGAATATCAATGTGCTTCGTCTGCTGATGTTGAACTGGATTTCTATAAATCGAGATAGTGCTCATTTTGTCATAATAGATGATGGTAGGCCACCAAAAGTGGATGCAAAATTCTGTCAAGATACCCTGTAACCAAATAGATTATGTGGCAGCGTTAACTACTCCTCTTTACTGTCAATGATATGGCAATGATGTTATTCTTCTTGTTGGACCAACTAACATGACCTAAACCAAGAGTGAAACTATAGCCTAAGGTATACTTTCAATGATCTAGATCACTGGCCCAATCTGATTCTGTAAATCCAACCAAGTCAACCTCAGTCCCTCCTAAGTAATGAATCCCATCGGTGTGAGTGCCAAAAAAATAGTGAAGGATCCACTTTTCTACTTTTAAATTCAGCTCATGAGGCTCCTATATAAATCTAGACATGATCCTGATAGCATACGAAAGATCTGGTTGAGTGTGAGTAAGGTAGATCAAGCTCCCCACTAACTGTCAATAAAGGGTACTGTCAGCCAAGGGGGAAGAGAAATAAGAAACCAACTTGACCCTGGAAAGAAAAGGAGTAGGTGAGGACTTACAATCGGAAATGTGAAACTGAGCAAGCAAATCAAGAGAGTACTTAGGTTGTGATATCATAATTCCCTAGTCAGATTGTGAAATTTGGATCCCAAGAAAGTAATGAAGAAATCCTAAGTCATACATGGAGAAATTTTTGGCCAAGGAGATCTTCACAAAATTAGTGATAGAGGAAGAGCTACACATGATAAAAAATTCATCAACATAGAGAACAAGAATAAGCATGGATTCATCCTGCAACAGAATATACACATTTGGGTAAGAGTGACACCAAGTGAACCCTGATGCAAGTAGAAAGGAATCCATCTTTGCATACCAAGCATGAGGGGCTTGTTTAATTCCATAGAGAGAATTATTTAACTTGCAAATGAGGGATGGATCATGGACATAACTCGGAGGTTTTTCCATATAGATCTCTTCCTCTAGGTCCCCATGAAGGAAGGCACTCTTAATTCCCATCTGGTGGACTTCCCATCTATTAGTGGCAAGGATGGCAAGGGTCAGTTGAATGGAAGTCATCTTCGCAACTGGAGAGAAGGTTTCCAAGTAATCAACCCCATCTACCTAGGATAATCACTTAGCTATAAGTCACACTTTATACTTCTCCATTGGCTCCATACTTTGTTTGATATATCCACCCACACCAAATGAAATTTCTTTCTTTCCTAAGAGGGGTAAGATCCCAAGTGTTATTCTTTATGAGTGAGGAATACTCCTCCTCTATAGTAGAGTCCCACTCAGGAATCTTAGAAGCTTCCTAGAAATATGGTAGATCAGAATCAGAGGAGAAGGAGTGGGGTCCAATGAAACTTGAGTGAGTACGTCTCTCATCTGAAGGATCTCCAACTAAATATCTAGCACTCTGTAAAGTTTTCTTAGCCCAAAGAGGTCCCAAAGGTTCAATCTCAGAGTCAAAAGATTCTTCACTCGAGTGATAAGGGACATAGTCCTCATCATCACTATTTTCAAAATCAGAAGACTCAGAAGTTTGAGGAGAAGGGAGAGGAGTGACTCCCTCAAAAACATCATCAACTGAGGAGTCAAAATATGAATTAGTGGGAAAAAGAACCTCAATGGAAGTCAAAGTCAAGGATGACTCATCAAACTTCATACTCCTCTCAATATAGAGCTCATGGTTAGTAGGGTTCAACAATCGATATCCCTTCATGCCATCTGAATACCCGACAAAGATACAAGGTTTGGATTGTGGATCCAATGCCTTGTGTTTCTTCTTGGGAATCTGAGCCATAGCCTTTTATTTGAAGACTCAAAAGTGATCAACATCAGGCTTGTGTCCAAACCAGGCTTCAAAGGGTGTCGTCCCTCTTATTTCCTTATGTGCAACATGATTCTACAGTGGTAACAAGCACAATTCACTACTTCATCCTAATACTACGGAGGAAGGGACTTCGAGTGAACCATACAAGTGGCCATCTCCTTTAATGTTCGGTTCCTTATTTCTGTAACGCCATTTTGGGAAGGGATATAAGCAAATGTACGCTACAAATACATCCCCTTAGAAGTGTAGAAATCCTCAAACATATTGCTTATATACTTACCTTCATTTTTAGTTCGAAGAAACTTGATAGACTATTCCACTTTTTTATCAGCAAGAGCCTTAAAGTTATGAAAATGCTCAAAGACTTCAAACTTAACCTTAAGAAAATATACCCAAGTATAACTGTTAGTGAAAATCTACAAAACCCCCTAAATGACCTTCAAATCTGCACTTGAATTGGATCATTTAGTGTGATTACACAACATTGAGTTTTCTCCAAGGTTTGGGACCTTTGCAATTGGGGAAAACTCTCTAGGTTAAAGTTGGTTCTTACTCCTCTATTTAGGTGTATGCATGTAATTTTTTCAGAGGTTCTGATTCAAAAATCCTACTCTAGAACTACCAAGGAGACAGGGTTGAGAGAAGCATGTAAGGGGAAACATAACTAAGCTAAAATGGTGATACACCAAAGGAGTGATGAATACAAACTTTCCTGTTTAAACACAGACCAAAAAAATGTAATACTGCAACCATGCATAGATGACCAAATTACAAAAAAAGATCAGATGAGTGCAATGAATGTAATAAAGTGTTGAAAATCACCCAAAAAATTATTTTATTGCTCCATGGAATTGATACAAAGCATCACAATGGCCAAAAGGAAAAATTTTTATTTACAGATTCATGGAAATGCCTGAAAACTCCAAAAATTTGCTGCAAAACAGAGAAAAAGGAGGGGCAAAGCCAAAAATATCCAACATTACAAAAGATTGAATCCCTTCCATTTATAGCTGAAGTAAGGAGAGAGAAAATAGAGGAGGAGGCAAATCATGTCTCTAGGCTCAACCACCCGCCATTAATCCTTTCAAATCACCCTGTAAACCCGTCAAATCGAGCTTTGTTTCTACCTTGCATGCTAGGGAAACAAAAATAGTAAATAGAGTAAAATGTTGTCTTCAAAGCAATATGACCTCACATTTATGGTGTGAGAAGACATTTTAGGGTTTTCCCCCATTGAATTGAGCATCCTTGGCGTGTGGGAGAAAGCAACCATAGCAGATCGAGTAGAAAATGACCTGTTCTAAGCAATATGATACACATTAAAGGCATGAAAGATGTTTTTAACATTTCCTCCATTGAAATGTGAAAAAATGATGTTTTTATGACTCCAGTGCATAGAGGAGATTAAGATCTTTCTTATAAGTCTAATTTTTCCCAAATCTGATCTCTGGATCGAAAGATATGCCCATCTAAAGATTTAGGGCAAAATCATAGCATAAATTCAGGCACAAATTTTGAGGCACGAATAAGGGCACACTTGGCAGCAAAATCAGATTTTGAAAATGGGTCCACGGGATCAAAATTTACTTTATGCACTTTTGGAAAAAATTTCCAAATAACCTCTGTGGGTCCACCACTCCGAGACACATGGCACCTCCTGATTTGTCCGCAGGCTGAATACCTATCCTTTTCCTTCACATTTTCATATTGGGAAAATTTCTCAAAAACTCCCCACACCCTGCCACTCCACCACTCCACCTTGATGTGGACACATGTCATCTTCAAAATGATACACGAGCCTTTTCTCCATTTTCTCCTTAGCGGGCCTGCGGGCTAAAATTCAACTTTGAGCATTTTAGCCAAAAGGGAAAAATTTCCCAAATCTCTCTGCGCCTTCGATAATGCACTTCCTTCCCCTTTGTGGGCCTGTGGGCCAAAATTTTCCTTTTCACCCTTTGACCAAAGCACTAAAAAATTCAAAATCCTCTTGACGCTCACCACTTTGCCCTGACACGCGGCATCTTTTCATTGGCTGTGGGCTTGTCTAGGGAAAAATTCCCCTCCAAACCCCGCCAAGCCATAACATGAAAATTACAAGGAGTTAGGAGCAAAATTTTACCTTTCTGGAAAGGTAAGAAAAATTTCTATCTGATGGAATCATACCCAAAAAATTTTGAGTCCCTGAAGCATGCAATAAATTCATTTTAAATACTAGGAAAGGAAAAGGAGGAGGAGCTAGCCAAAAATAAGCATGGGCTTATTTTGGATAACACTTTTGGAAACTTAGAGGGGTCATCTGCCTGCTAGATGAAATGACCAACTGACTTGAAGCCTCCATTGGGCATGGAGTCATGAATGCAACTGCTTGTTATTCTCAATTCATTAGAAAATCTGTAAGATGAAGATTGTGAGAGTACAAAAATCACTTTGACCTGGAACATGATATATAAGAGATGCATCCTTGGGGCAACAAAACCTATGCCAAAGCACTTAGGGAAATGTAAATCTAAGCTACAAAAAAACAATGTGTATCAACACTTTGAGGTATGAAAAAATATAAGCTAATATGTACAAGGTGAGAAGTTTCCCTTCTAGTAACAATGCTTTAGATGGATTCCATTAACTGGAATCTACAGTTCCTCACCATCCAATGTAGACAATTAGAAGGAATTTCTGTTTTTGCATTTTGTGACCATGTAGGGGCCACTCCAAATGGCATCAAATTGTGAATTCCTTCCTAGCTTTGCTCGGTCTGCATCCCATTTCAACACTAAATCTCCAACTTGGAAAGTTCTAGCCTTAGCTTTCTTATCAAAGCTTCTCTTGATCAATGCTTGGTCCTTATCCATTGTTTGGGTTGCATGCTCTCTGATTTCTTAGAGTTCCATTAATTCTACATATCTAACGTCCATGGGCTTATACTCCAACAATTCTAATTACTTCATGAGTTTCAATGTTGGCAACTTAAGTTATATAGGAGAGACTTCCTCTCTCCCATAAACAAGTCTGAATGGAGAGTTACATGTGGACCTCTTGGGAGCTATCTTATTAGCCCATAGAGCTGATTTGAGCTTAGTGTGCCAAGTCCTCTGATTTTCATCAAGATTCCTCTTGATGATCCTTAAGAGATTCTTATTTGTGGACTCAACTTGGCTATTAACTTGAGGGTAATAATTTGATGAAGTGCTCAAATAGATCCCATTTCTAACATCCCATTCAGTTACCTTTAATCCTATGAATGCCAATGCATTATATGATATTATAGTGGCAGGTGTACCAAATCTGGTTGTTATCCCCTCATAGAAGTCTAGAATACTAGATTCATTTGTCTCTTTGAGTGCCACCACCTCAATCCATTTCATGAAGTAGTCTGTTGCTATTAGAATCCATTTGTGCCCTTAGTTTGAGTTTGGATTAATGACTCCAATGAAGCCCAAACCCCATTGCATGAATGGCTAGTCAACTGAGATTGGGTGCAATGGAAGTGATGCTAACCTCTCTTTGCCTATGAAGAATACACAATTCTTACACCTCTTGATCCATGCATAACAATCACTAAACACTTTGGGCCAATAATAACCAGACTTCATGATCTTCAGAGCTGTCACTCTTAGAGAAAAATGACCCCCAATTGATCCATTATGGAACTCTTCTAACATTTTCTCAATCTGATTTGTCCCAATGCACCTTAGGAGCACTCCATTAACATATTTTTTAACAAGACACCATCAACAAGTATATATAGAATAGCCTACAATCTGAAGTGTCTTATTTTGGAATTTTTCATCTTTTGAGGGCATAGGCTTGTTTGTAAGAAGTGCAAGGAGTGAGCACACCACCATTTTCTTCCTGAACATCTCTTTGTTCTTGGCTGTCTTGCAGCACCAAAACAACATTCTTCTCCTTACTTGCTTCAATTGGTTAACTCAAGGCCAATTGCTCACAAAATCCCTTTCCTCAAACGAGCTTGGTGACTTTAATCTCAATGTCATACTCCATGACATGATTAATCCACCCTGCACATTTTTCATTTAGATTTTTGTTGAGGAAGAAGTCTTTAACTACCACAAGAGAAACCAACAGTTGAACCTTGTTGTTTGAAACTAGATGCTTAAATTTCTTCAAGCTCCTAATCACTACAAGAACATGCTTCTCAATAAAGGAATACCTTACTTCATAGTCCTCCAAGCTTTGGCTAAAGAAGGAAATTGGCTGCTCTACATTTTCTTCATTTTGTCGTACTAAAATTGCAAAAATTGTATCACCACCACCAAATGCATAAAGGATGAAGTCTTTGGAGAAATATGGGTTAATGAGAGTTAGAGCCTGTAAGATAGCTTCTTTAATTTCCTCAAACCTTTCCTTACCTTCAGTTGTCCATTTGAATGTCATACTTTTCTTCAACATCATAGTTATTGGCTTGACAAGGGCTGCAAAGTTTGGAACAAACCTTCAAACAAAATTGATTCTTCCCAAGAAACTTTGAAGATCCTTCTTATGACTTAGCAATGGCAGTAATGTTATTGTTTCAACCCTCTCTAGATCAATTGCTAACCCTTATTTGAAAACAATGTGGCCTATGAGCTTGCCTTCATGCGCTAGGAATATGCATTTTTTGGGATTCAAGGATACCCCAAATATTCTACATCTTTGGAACACTTGTCTCAAATGAAAGAGATGGTTTGCTGCACTTTTGGAAAATATAGTAATATTATCTAGGTATATCAGCACTATTTTGTTGATCAATCCCTTGAATGCCATATACATTGCCCTTTGGAAGGTATCTCCAGCGTTAGACAACCCAAATGGAATTTTTCTATATGCATAGGTTCCCCATTTGGTGGTGAAGGCTGTTTTGAACTGATCATCTTCCTTTACCACGATCTAATTATACCCTGAATAACCATATAGCAATGAAAACCTCTTAGAGCCAGCAACAACTTGTAAAATCTACTCCATAGAAGGAATTGGGTAGTGATCCTTGAGGGATGCTCTGTTCAAATCTCTAAAGTCTACACAGAACCTTATTTCTTCACTCTTCTTTCTAATTAAAACCAAGTTTGCAACCCAGCTTGAATGTTTGATGGGGAATATGATACTTTTCTCTATTAACTTATTCAATTCCTTCTTCATGAGAGGCTCAATGTGTGGATTGACTGGTCTCTATTTTAGCCTAATGGGATTAACAATTGGATCTAGTTCAATTGTGTGTTGAGCTAGCTTGGGATTGAAACCTCTCAAGTATTCATATCTCCAAGCAAATATATCCTGGAACTCTTGGTAAAGTTACATGAATTCATACCTTTCTTGCTCGGTTTCCACTTTACCAATTTGAAGTGACTTGCCTTCTCCAACTGAGATGGGTTCTGAATCCTCTCCCTTGAATTGGATGTTTACTTTCTCCTTCCTAAATTGATCATTAGTATTAAAGATAGACTCTAAATTCACAAGTCCTTTTGGTAGGTTGTTGGTTCTCAGATGTACCACTTGATCACCATACTACTGTCCCAACTTTTCCTAATTTTTGGTTGAAAACTTAGCTTCATCTTGTGAGAAATTGATGATTTGTTGGTCACTCTCAAACACTTGCTAACTCTCATTATTTTCTGGCACTTATGGCCTCACTATCACATGGATGTTTGGCTACATTTTATGTCTTTTGATACTCTCCACAACATAAAAATTTTCTCCAACTGCTACAAGCCTATCAGCATCTTGGTTCTCTTTCCTAGGGATGGAGTTGATGCCAAAGCCCTCAAAATCCTCAATGATATTTCACACCCTATTCCTATAACTTTTGAGCAGGTCATTCTTAGCAACATGTTGTCCTTTAACTTGATTTACAATCATCTCACTATTACCAAAGACTTGTAAGTTTTTGATGCCTCTCTTCCTTGACCAATGTAATCCATGTATCAGAGCTTGATATTCAGCAGTTTTGTTAGACCATACAAACTGAAATCTAAAAATTGAATAATACTTAATGCCTTGAGGTGAAACAAGCATAGCTCCTCTTCTTGCACCTTGTCTACTTCTTGATCCATCACAGAACAACTGACATACCTCATTGTCATCTTTATGGTCTTGCTTGGTGATGTTAAGAAGAGGTTGATTTTCTTCATGCATGTAATAGAATCCTAGTTTATATTCCTCCAATTCTTTGTAGGGATCAAAAGCATGTACCGTGCTTTCCCATTCATCAAGAGTCAAATCTATAATGCTTCCAACTTTGGTGTCAGCTTCATGTGTTCTTGGATAATCCTCTTGATCAAACGCTAAACAGTTGGCATTGATTGGGATTGGAGTATGAGGCTCGATGTGAAAGTTTGCAATAGGTTCAGACCTGATTGTGGCCTTGGCTCCATACCTTGTCCTAAACAGCATGTGTGACCAATCAACATATAGGTAGCCTCCAATTCTAGCTATGAAATCCCTTGACAAACATATGGCAAAGAGTGGTGGAAAATCTATCACCAACACATCTTACAAAATAGTGGCATTGGGGCATGCATGCAAAGTAAGGCTCAGATCTTTAATTAACCCAACTGTTGTTACTATTTTCCCATCTAATTACACCATGGCCTTGGATATGACTTCATATTGAAGGCCCAGATGATCAGATATTTACTTGGGAATCATGGAACTACTTTCCCCAGAATTAATCATACAATTATGTACTAGTTTATCCCCAATGATCAATGAAACATAGAATGGAGGGGGATTCAAATGTTTACCTTTCTATCCTCCATGATTCCCCTTAGGATGAGTAGCATTTGTGAGTACCTTCTCTTACATATGAGCTAGCTGATTTGGGGTTGACCAATTCTTCATGGCAGTTGTAGCAGATCCCTTTGTCTTGGGATGGATAATGACTCCCACATAGATATGTTCACATTAGTATTCTTCATTTGTTCAATGATGTTAAATGGGGATGAACCATCTCTTTGCTGCCCTTTATTATGCACATTCTTTTCTTGTAGATGGGCTACAATAGCTGGAATTTGAGCTGGTCTAGAATGTGGCTTGGGCTTTCCTTACACATTTAGAATTTCATTTTGCTTGCCAACACCTTATGGAGTGATGGAAGGTTGTGAATCACTTCAATCTAATGACTTCCATTCACCAAAATTCCTCTTCTTTGACCTTGTGTTATCTTCTACACTTTGAGAAGGTGTTTGATTCAAACCACAAAAATCTTCAACCTGCCAATTCACAAGTGTAGTCTCATTTGGAGTTGTATCTTTTTGAGATGTCCCTTGTTGTTGGTTTGTTTCTCGACTCACTTCACTCTCTACACCAGTTTTTGTCATCATCAAGGTTTGGTTCAAAGCACCATTGAAGCACATAGATTGGCTGTGAGGTTCATTACATGGGAAACACCAGTCATAATCCCGATCTATATTATTTTTCACTGGCACTAAGGCATTAGAGGTAAATGCAACATTGGGGTTATAGGGCTGAAATGGTCTATTGGCAGGAGGCCTTACTTGATTGTGATTTGTATCTGGTTTGGGTGGCCTATTAGGCTGATATGGTTGTCTATTAGGCTAAGTTTAGGGATGATAAGAAGGCCTAAAACTTTGAGCTTGCTGTCTCTTGAGCATAACCAGCTCATAGCCCAAAATTTGCAATTGTTTCATAACTTCATGAAGCTCATTTGAGGCACTAGAGGATGAAGTAGAAGTTTCATTTGAACTATATTTTCTAGGGGTGGGAATAGGAGCTAAGGTAGGTGCTTGACTAGTACTTGTGCTTCCCAACTCTAGACATAAGGGCATAGGAAGCCTAGGTGCAAGTTTACCAGCTTGGATCAAATAATTCTCATCCCTAATGGTGTTTTTGTAAGTTATAGGTAGAGTTGCACCTCCCATAGATTGGATCAACATAGAAATGTTAGATATAAAGCCTTGAGAAAGTATAAGAAAGAACCTTGAGTTGTTTTCATTACTACCAATGGGATTCTAACTCATGTTCTTTAAAATATGAAATTGAAGTCTGTTAGCTACTCATTGGGAGCTCTCTTGATAGTTTTCAATTGCTCCAATAGAGACAATTTTTCCCCTTTCTCTTCAAATTGGTTATGGAAGGATATGCACAACTAGTTCCAATTTTAGATAGAGCCTGCATCAAGGCTCCTGAACCATTGCAAAGCTTTCCCTTTGAATGAAGATACCAATAATTTGATAGCAATTTCCATCTCAACAATCTCATGGATTGTAAAAACATTAGCAGTGTCTTTGACATGATCGCCAGGAGTGATCTGATTTTCTCCAGTAAAGTATGGGATGTTCTTCAATACTGCAATTGGAACTGAGTTTTGTGCATTAAGAGCAAGTGGGTTGTGCCATTATGACTGGCTTGAGAACCCTTGTTGATTGGATGAAAGGTCTACCATGGAGGAGTTGATAGAGTTTTGTTTGGTGGAGATGGAGACCTCTGAATACTTCTTCCCCTTTCTCTTCTTTTTGGGGATAATTGCAGATAGTTAGAAAATCCCTCTTCTCTGGTTCTTAACCTTGTTTGGATCCTTCTCATGAGTCTTCAAGCTTGGACTACTAAAACCAGTTGATTCTATCCTTTTGAAGTCACCAGATGTGCAAATCAAGGCTCTTCCAAGCAAGAAACTTACAACAATTACACATCAACTTTGTTGCAATGAAGATGAAGATCTCTAAGGTCCCACTGGGTGTGCCAAAACTGTTAGTGAAAATCTATAACACCCCCTAAATGACCTTCAAATCTACACTTGAATTGGGTAATTTAGTGTGATTGCACAAAATTGAGTTTTTTCCAAGGTGTGGGACCTTTGCAATTGGGGAAAACTCTCCAGGTTGAAGCTGGTTCTTACTCCTTTGTTTAGGTGTATGCATGCAATTTTTTAAGAAGTTCTGATTCAAAAATTCTACTCTAGAACTACCAAGGAGAGAGGGTTGAGAGAAGCATGGAAGGGGAAACAAAACTAAGCTAAAATGGTGATACACCAAAGGAGTGATGAATACAGACTTTCTTGTTTAAACACAGACCAAAAAAATTTAATACTATAACCATGCATAGATTACCAAATTTCAACAAAAGATTAGATGAGTGCAATGAATGTAAGAAAGGGTTGAAAATCACCCAAAAACTTATTTTATTGCTCCACAGAATTGATACAAAGCATCAAAATGGCCAAAAGGTAGAATTTACATTTACAAATTCATGGAATGGCTTGAAAACTCCACAAATTTTCTATAGAATAGAGAAAAGGGAGGGGCAAAGCCAGAAATATCCAACATTACAAAATATTGAATCCCTTCCATTTATAGCTGAAGCAAGGAGAGATAAAACATAAGAGGAAGAAAATCAACCACCCGCCATTAATCCTTTCAAATCACCTTGTAAACCCGTCAAATTGAGCTTTGTTTCTGCCTTGCATGCTGGGGAAACAAAAATAGTAAATAGAGTGAAATTTTGTCTTCAAATAAATCTGACCTTGCATTTATGGTGTGAGAAGACATTTTAGGGTTTTCCCCCATTGAATCGAGCTGATTCTTCATCCTTGGCATGTGGGAGAAAGAAACCATGGTGGATCAAGCAGAAAATAACCTGTTCTAACCAATCTGATATGCATTAAATGTGTGAAATATTTTTTTAAAGTTTTCTCCATCAAAACTTGCAAAAAATGATGTTTTATGCCTCTAATGTATAGAGGAGATCAAGATCTTTCCAACGAGTTTGATTTTTCCCAAATCTGATCTCTAGATCGAAAGATATGCCCATTTGAAGATTTACGGAAAAATCAGAGCATAAATTTGGGCACAAATTTTGAGGCATGAATTAGGGCACACTTGACGGAAAAATCAGAATTTGAAAACACGTTCATGGGGTTAAAATTTACTTTTTTCACTTTTGGAAAATTTTCCCAAAAAACCTCCGCATGTCCGCCACTCCGAGACATGTGGCACCTCTTGATTCATCCGCGGGCTGAAGACCTGTCTTTTCTCCTTTGCATTTTCATATTGGAAAATTTTCCCAAAAACTCCCTACTCCCCACCTCTCCACCTTGATGTGGACATGTGTTAGCTTCAAAATCATCCCTGGGCCTTTTCTCTATTTTCTCCTTGGCGGGCCTGTGGGCTAAAATTTGACTTTGAGCATTTTAGCCAAAAGGGAAAAATTTCCCAAATCTCTCCACGTCTCTGCCAACACACTTCCTTCCCCTTTGTGGGCCTACGGGCCAAAATATGCCTTTGCACCCTTTGACAAAATCACCAAAAACTCCAAAATCCTCTTGACACCTGCCACTCCACCCTGACATGTGGCATCTTTTCATTGGTTGTGTAACATCCTCATTTCTATATATTAGAACAAGTAAATTTTTTTTTTTTTAATAAATGCTTCCTGGTTCTAAATACATAATTTAGATCTCACAAATCAAAACAACCATTCTTATAACAGATAACCATATGCAGTTGTAATGACTCGGAGTACCTCCGATCTATTCATTCCATGACTCGGTAATCTACCGATCTATTCATGAGTATTAAGAGTTGGCATTTTCACTTTAACACAATACTCTTGCGGTTCTCTTCCCTAATCTGGGATTTAGAATGCTCTGTCCAAGGAACCTATCTGAATAATTGTTACCATTATTCATCGGCATCTCATCCCTTAGACTAGGTGACTTAGGACAACGCAATCAGCAGCTTGCGATACTTTGGCCAAAGATTTGAAACATACTGCTTATGTCTCGTATTCCTTAACGACATACTCGTCAATCTAGAATACGTCCTTCACCCCATTCCTATGTTATGTAGAATGTATTATACTGACTTCTGTCAGTCCCTCTTATCCCAAGTTATTCACTCGGAAATGGATTAGTAAGGTGACAACGTTATATGGATGCTCCCGAGGACTAGGGATACGATGACATACTGGGTCAACCCTAGTTAAACCAGTGTGTCAAGATACCCCGAGTCTCCTAGGCAGCCTTATAACATGACCACATTCCTAATCGGTCCAAGAGTAACTTGTTTGAGTTTAAGGTGTAAATCTTAACGATCAATGCAAAGGGTGTCGTCATAATTCACCTGCATTGTTGTATCTTCGAGAAGATCCTAATCTTCTCAAAGGTACAACCCTACAGTTGACTTGTGCTGTCAACCTTTAAATCCACCTCGAAAAGATCTACTTATTAAAAAGTGTTACATACGTTGAGTTAAATTATACCATAAGACGCTCCCTTTAAGGGTAGTCTTTCCCAATCCCTGGGTTCCTCACCTAGAATGACCTTTCTTAATAAAACCCAATACAAAAGAGAAGTTATTAAGACTAGAGGCCCCATCAAGGAGTTCATAGAATATACATAATTCTAAATCAACGAAATTGGACAATAACCCATAATCTTCACATGTGATTGCTAACCGAACCCTTTTTAGGTTTATTTCAGTTCTCATAACTGAATTTATATCTTACTTATTAGTATCGAGATATAGTGATTAAGAATCCAATTAAACGTTGTCCTGGCTTAATCAAGACTAGGAATTAATAATTTAATTCAGCTTGTTTAGCGTCCTGCTTAGGTTTATTTTAACCCTAGCTTCCAGAAGACAGTGATCTAAATTTCAATTTAGCTTTAGGTAGAACATACTAGAACTACTAAACAATCATAAGTATTCAGTCACATATTCTTGCAAGCTTACATTGATAATCACAAAAGTCTCCAAATTATACAATAATAACAATGCTCTTAAGATCATTTGAACCGAAGAAGGTCAAACTATCAAGATACAAATACAAACATATAAGCATCAAATATCTATTTCCATTCCTTTCAGAACTAATCAAATACATTTTATGCATTCAGCATACTTGATACAATACTCAACGGAAAAAGAACATCTTTCCTCATATAGTACATTTAGAGAATCAAGCTATAATTCATCATAAAACCAAATTAAACAATCTGAACATCCTATCAGATCTGCGTGCTTTTTACCAATTACGGCAACCATCTACAAAAATTGTCAACATGGGTCAGTTCGATGAACTGAGCATGATAAGCACTAATTCTTAAAACAATTGCAATCCACCAACTGTTTTCATTAAACAACCTATTTAAATGAGATCATTTCACCAAACAAGTAAACATATTTCAGACTATGCTCTTGTAACACAAACAAGACTATAAACGCGTAACTCATATTATAGTCACTAAATAGTCCTAGATACCTTTCAAATATTTCATCAAAATGTTAGTGACCAAGAAGACAAATGCATCTAAACAACTATCCATCTGAATCCCAAGGACAACAACATCAGATGGACTAATATATTCAACATAATAAATGAATATCATAACCTTTCATGATTCCATCAGCATGTTAGAACAATTCCAAAAGTTAGATAAAAATTATATCAACCTATACTTTACAACAAAAGAGAAATAAAACGAATCATACATATTTCCCTCAGAACTAGCTCATGACTGTACCGTCTCTCCAAGAGAAAAGAATTCACCTTAAACACATGCGAATAAATCAGACGAGACCACCAGAAGCATCACAGTTTGGTTAAAATTAAAATTAAACAATATCTTGTAGCTTACTAGCAGTACAGCAGCTCTCGCGCCAAGGCAGTGATGAGTATTCTATCCTAAATAGACTCCTCATAACCTTCCATATTATTATAGGAACGAGAAAATAGCTAGCGCAATCACTTGTCAAGGCACAACTGTTAACTCTTTATCTCAGTCAAGCACAAGACAAGAAAACCTCAACAACAAAGACGTAATCATGCACAAACATGACAACAATCCCTCTCAGCAACATACAGCTCATTCTAATCCCTACTAACACTGTAAGGCTTTAGATCCAAGGTCGAAATCAAAAGAACTTCTCTTTTATCGCAGTCAACAAGATACTCATTGACATTAAAGCAATTGATGTTTCCCTATGACTATGTAGAGATATTCATACGAAATCCATGCAACATGCACAGCCTCGTTTAACTGGAATTATTCAGAAAGGAAAAATAACATACCGTATTCACATATGAACTCATTCAGAGGTTGATAAGTATGGTATTCACGACCCACTTCTGATATGCATTAAATGTGTGAAATATGTTTTTAAAATTTTCTCCATCACAACAGTATTCACAATAAAGCTTCTACAGAAGCCGATATACAAGATAAATATAAGTTAAGGATTCCAACCGTGCCAACAATGGTAAATATTCACAATCAGGCTTATACAGAAGCTAAATACTGATTTCGTAACAGGGAATCCAACTGAGCCTCTACAACAATATTCACTCAAGCTTACACAGATAGGAAACGTAAAAAGTACACCAACTGAGTTTGTACCAAAAATTCATTGCTAAACGAAGGTATTCATTACAAGATAACAGAAGTCGTAATACTAGTTACCCCTCCAGGACTCCGACAGAATCAAGCTACCAGTATTCACATACCTGGCTTCTACAGTAGTCCATAATATACGAACCATTCCATGGAATCCATAGAGTTATTTTGTATATAAATAAATATATTGCAAACTATCAACGGGTTGAATCCCATAATTGCAACACAAGGGGGGGGGAAAAACAACTTCTACTAGGTCGCATTGAAATATTGTAAACACAACAAGTTATCCGTTCACAAATAACTTTAAGTATCATAGTGAAACCCAACAAGATTTAGTAACCACCACCTATAATAACCACGACAGAACTTACAAAGAAGTCGAATTATACTGATCATTCAAACAAAAGTCCAATAGTATCCTTTCCGACAAGTATCAACAACAAGTATCAACTGTAGCCTGAACCCAACAAGGAAACAATTCATGGGCTCCCAAAGAGCAGGTTTAGTATACTTTCTTGCATGCATTTCACAAACTTTATCCGGAATGCAAAACACAACGAGATAGTGCAACAGTTCGAAACACAATACACACCCATCAAGGGTTAAATTGAAAAATCGAACAAGCAAGAAGATACAGTAATAAAATCGCACAAAGCTACCATAAAAACCATCTGAATCCAAAAATCATCTAAACAGAGTTGTTCTAATGAAATCATTTGAAAGAAAGCAATATTTTTAAAGGTTAGGGCCTAACATGCCTGGTTATTTGCTTAAAAATCCAAAGAAGACCACTGAAAGAGCTCGAGCCTTCTCCTCTTTTTCCAAGTTAGATTCACCAACAAAAATTTATTATTTCCATGACTTATAAATTTTCCTTGCCAGAGAAAAGAGCGAGTTACACTCATATTTTCCATGCAAATCCAAGTAGACTGGTGTGAAGAACTAGTGATCAGATAGAGGGAAAATTGGATCGCATGAAAAACCAAACAAACTACTAGTTTTCCATTTTGCATGCCTTCCCGTGAAACCTAAGCTCGAAGACCGAGCTCATTAATTACATTTACTCCTAATTTCCCACTCAATCTCCATTTCCACCGACCGCCATAGTTGGCGATGGATAAAAACAGTTCAAAGACAATTTCTAACTTTGGCAACTTGCCACGTCGGCTCTTGCGAACCGTTAAAACTTCTACCAAATCATCTGTCCTTCATGCTTATCTACCTATTTAATGCCATAGAAACTACCGCCCATGGCTCGCACCCTTCCATAGGTCCCCTTTCTTCCTTGTTCATTAGTTAGGTTAGTAACATAGGTTAGTATTTAAGATGTGACTTATTCTAACCTCCATAGCACAAAGTTACTAACTTAGAATATTTAGCTTATAGCTTAGGCCTAGGTTAGATTAACACTAATCTAACCCATAGATCATAGTTTAGTTTTAGGTTACTAACCTTAATAAATCCAGTTTAGGTCTAACATTTCAAATGCTCAGAAAAAGAACCCACAACATACATTCACGAACAGAATTCACTCCTACACTGCCAATAGGCTAGTGAAATAAATTTATTTGAATTATTACTTGGTCCACGATCAAGACCTTCCTGATATTACTATTTCGGGAACCAATTCATTTAACATGATCAACCTGATTTAGACTCCAGAACAGTTTATTCAATGCATTCAGACCTTGCAACCTGTGAAAGGTCTATAATTTTAGTTCATCCCAAATAAACTTAAAGCATTACTTGGATCAATGCCATTGATCCAAGGCTGGGTCTTATAGATGGATAACTCCATAATTCATTCCAAGATCAGATTAAACTCAGGTGTAAAATGAAAGAATTAAAAGAGTCCAATTATATTCCGACTCAGTCAAAGATCTACAATTTCAAAGAAGATACAGTCCATATCAAGCATGACTTCACAATCAAAGGAACACATCCTTTTACAAAAGAAATCACATATCAACACTTGAATGCTTAGGAGGAAGTAACAACAGTTCAAGGTGTTACAGGTTACGGGCCTGTCTAGGGAAAATTTTCCCTACAAACCCCTCCGTGCCATAACTCAAAAATTACAAGGAGTTAGGAGGAAAATTCTACCTTTCTAGAAAGGTAAGAAAATTATCTATTTAATGGAATCATACCCAAAATTTTTTGATTCCCTAAAGCATGCAAAAAATTAATTTTAAGTACCAGCAAAGGAAAAGGAGGAGGAGTTAGCCAAAAATAAGCATGGGCTTATTTTGGATAACAATAACACGAAAAGTAATCAATGAAGGTTAGTATATATAGAGCTCTAGTGAAAGAAGGAGATGGAAAGGTTCTAGAAACATCACTATGAATAAGATCCAAAGGATTACTAGCTCTCCATGATTTTCCCTTATCAATTTATGTTTAGGGTGCCTTCTAAGGGTACAACCCCCATAAAGACGTTTAGAAAACTTAACTTGGGGTAACCCATTGACCATTTCATTTTGGCTCAATTGTTCAAGGTAATGATAATTTAGATGCCCAAAATGCTCATGCCATAGCTTGTTAACCTCATTTACATGAGTGAGCAAGGCATTTGGTGTCGAATTAGAAGATAAGTGGGAAAAGGTATACAACCATGAATGTTGATCCACATTTCCCTCAGCCAAAGTGTAGTAAGAGTTAAGCTCATGAATGATCACTGAGATAGGACCAAATTCCACTCACATTCCTTCACCAAGGTGGGTGATTTGGTAAACCGATAGGAGATTGGTAGAGATATTGGGAACACTCAACACTTGGTTAGATGTTCCACCCTCTATCTCTACCGATCCACTACTGGAAACCGACACATGAGTGTCATCACCCAACGTGATTTGGGACATGCCACATGGTTAAATGCTAAATAATTCAACCTATGAAGAATCCATGTGGTTTGAGGCACTAGAATTGATAATCCAAGTTGATGATGGAGCTAATCTAGCTACAAGGTCCTTACCTTTCTTCTTTTTCATATTTAGACTCCTTTGCTTTTGAAGACTTGCCCTTATGAGCATTTTGTTTGACGGATTCAAGAACACTTATTTTATTCTTCTGAAGTAATAATGTTAAGTGATCAATTTGTTTCCAAAAAATTTGATGCTCTTCATGGCCATGATACTTACAATAGGATCATTTACACTTTTCCTTCTTCGCTTTAGGCTTAGAAGTCGAAGTGTCAGTGTTGGGCTTAGCTAGGGTTTTCTTGGTCTTGGTTTCTTTCTTAGGTTGGTCCATTGTTTATTTATTATTTTCATTTTTCATTCCATTATCCACCACAAGGGCATGTGACTTGGATTTTAGATTCCCCATTTGAATTAGTTTGTCCTATTCTCAAATGAGTTGGGACGAAAAACTATCAAATGAGGGAATTTTCCAGGCACTACCCAAGGCATATTTTGTGGCATGGAATGTTGAAATGAAGAAAAAGTATTCAAGACCTAACTTATAAATAATTGACAAGATCAATTGAGAGTCTTTCTTCTCCACTTTACATTCCTTTAGAAGTAGTCTGCTGTGGAAAAACTTTGAGAAGAAGGCCTGCAGGTTTTCAAAGTCACTAGGATTTAACCCTAGTATTTTTTTCTCCAACTCATCTTCATTCCCAAACATCTCATTGAGAATTTTCTATGTTTCTTTGGGTGTCGAGGAAGTTTCGATGTGGAAGAGAAAGTCAGAAGAGATGTACATATAAAGAAGACCCAAGGCTTCATCATAGTGGTTGAACCATTTATATCTTTCGGGTTCATCATCAGGTTCTATCTCTAACCCCATGGTAATAAGGTACAACCCTTTACTTTGCAATACCAATATAATTTTAGATCTCCATTCAAATAAATTAAAAGGTGTGCGCACAGTACTTTAGAGATATCTATAATGAAGAGATAGAACCAACGAAAGTAGAAGGAAGGAGAGAGAGAGGAAACAACCACCCCAGAATAATATTCCACCCCCTGAGTTCAACACTTTATAGTTTAGTGTGTTGATTACAATCAGATGTGATTGTGCATTAAGAACTAGTCTATCACTCACCTTGCAATTAGGGTAATAACTTGCAAGATTGGAGAACACAATCAAGGTTCATTGGGCACAACAGTTCGACATTGTAAGTAAACATAAGAATGAGTGAAAAAAAGAAGGGAAACAGAAGGCCTTGTGAGAAATGGCATCTCATGTCGTACAAAACAATCCCTTTTTCATAAGACTATGACAGACACACTCATAAGTGCACAAGTAATAATAGGGATAGTGCAATGCTCAAAATGATTCGAAATGATCTGACACAAGCAATATAATGACACCCCCTAGAATGCATAACTTTATAAAGTAGTACATTTACAAAAATGATAATTCTATCATGTAGTGTGTGAAAAAACATGTAACTTTGACTTTAAAAAGTGCTCAAAATGGAGCAACGAGTCAGAAGCTTTAGCGAAAAAATGATTCCCACAACTAATGGAAAAAGCAAATAAGTGTTGCAAATAGATTAAAAAAATTCCCTAAATGCATGCAAAGAGTGTCTTATGTGTGCTTGTTGTAAATGGAATCAACTTTTAGATAGGGTTTGTTTTTATTGTGAGGGGCTATTAGCCTCCTGCCAACCCCGGACCTCACTCTATATCTTTAACACTCAAAGGAAGGACAATAAAACATGCAAATATAGCCCAAAAAATTCCAATCAAATGAGTGTTTTCACCTTAAAACAAGTGTGAACTAGGCTGATAATACTAACCAGGTTGAGTTGATTTAAAGGGTAATGCACCAAGTCGGATTGATGTGTGGCCGAGCTGGTTAGTTCACACCCAATTCAAGCTGTGGAGAGTCGTGTTGGTAAAAATTGAATGTGTTGAGTTCAAGACAGGTGTTCCACATGTTAGGTTAATGCTACGTGCTAAGTGGATAGGGAGTGACAGAGGTGTTGAAATCACCAGGAAACTGTCGAGCAAAACTACCAAGAATGAGAGAGGACCACGTGTCAACCAGGGGAAAGGTGGCTGAGTTATGCATGTAGAGTAATGGTTATAGATATTTTCTAGGTCTGCAATATCAAAATGGTTGAGCAAAGGTAACACATGAGGATTTGCACCAATAGGCTTATGGGAGTTGAACGGGTCAAAGGAAAATCAAGTCAGATCTAGGCCAAGCCTACCACAAGAAAAAAGGTTGGAGACACGTCAAGGGAACTCTCCACATAGTAGGGCCAAGCATACTCAACTTTTCATCCAAGATCAATGGAATGAAACTAGTGCCATGAGCTTGAGATGAAGGTGGATGCACAACGGAAAAGTAAATTCCAATCGATGCAATTGAAGATGAGCGAATGCAAAAAATTGTCCTCTCAAAAGCACAGACAATGTAGACTCTGAGTTGGATAAAACCCGAGCCTGCAGATGTGTGAAAATAGCATCGAGAGTGCTGAAATTAAACCATGACAACAAAAATGAGCTCAAGAGTATAGAAGCAACCATGGACAAAACTATCACATAGAAAACACCTCAAACTTTTAACTGTTAAAACATTAACCCAAGGTGAGAAATATGATTCCAAAGTAATAATCGAAAAAACTTGCATGATGGAATAAGAAGAAACCAGAAGTAATAACCAGCTGATAAATGAAGAGTGCACATTTTACCAAAACCTCGTGCTTTGATATCATGAAAGAGGGATATACAAGAACCAATATGGAAACAATGCACCACAATGAAGTTTTACTTCGATGGTAACTTCGTAGCTCTAACACAATAGGAAATATTCAAATAGTGGAAATAATATGCAAATAAGAAAACATGTCTAGTCATTCCCGTAGATCAAAAAAGGAAGTACAGATAGGGGTGTTGTGTAACCCCCATGCCTAAACAAGGAAAGAACCCCCATGACACCAATGACGCATATGACGTAAATGAAAATGAAAGATTCTATGATAGAATCTGACACTTTTCATTTGACTCGCTATGACCTATGACTCTCACAAGGTGAGGTGACTCACCATGTGATGTGGATGATGACTAGGCAGGTCACACACACCAAAAATTAGTTCAAGAATGGGTATCATTTTAGTAATGGTGTTAATGGTGTGGTGACCATGAACAACATTTATTTATGGTTGATCAGTGGATGGGGGATGATTTGGAAAGGGCTTCTTGAATATGTCAAGGTTTTTATTTGGGGATGAATTTGGATTATACAAGTGAAGTTCACTCTTGTCAATCAGGTCTTGAAGAACATTACAAAATGTACAAGACCTTTCAATGTCATTTCCTTTGACCCTATGATATTTAGAAGAGTCATTATCTTGATACCAAGATGGCTTAGATATAGATGTGTCGATAGGTCTAATAGTTGGGAGAGTTATCATATTTATAGTGAGTAACTTATAAAAGACCACACTATAAGTCTCTCCTATTGGTGTGTAATTATGTTGTGGATGAGAATGTTCCATAGTGGGATTTTATTTGGGAGTGGATTTGACTACTAAGGCATTCATAGCTGATTTGGATTTGTTGATACTAGAGGATGACTTATATGGAAACTCAGTTCGTGGCTTTTGAGGATGAAGCTTAACATAACCATCTTCTAGAACTCATAGTTCTAGCTTAAGGGCCATGGTAGAATATTTGTCAAAGGTTTGGAATGATTGAATTTTTAATGTTGAAAAAATATGTATGGTGCATGATCAACAGAAAACTTCAATCAATTCAGCTTGTGGTAATGTAAAAGATAATTGATTGATTGTACCCCTCCAATGGGAAAAAAAACCAACAATGGATTCATCCCCAAAGTATTTAATAACATAAATGTCATTGATAATGACTTTTTAAGCTATGTTTATAGAAATGTGTTCTACGAATAATTGTGTGAGTTGTGCGAAGGAGAAAAGGGAATATTTCTGAATGCTATTGTACTAGTCCAATGCAAGACCAACAATGGAAATGGGAAAAGTCCTCAACATGAGGTCTTGATCATGGGATATTAGATAACAGATGTGGTAAAAAGTATGAATATGTTGTTGAGGATCTTACAAAAATTTTAATAAATTTTGGAAGTTCCCAATGAGGTGGATATTCTTTGTACACGACTAAGTGATGAATATGATCATTGCATATTTGGTCATAGGAGAGCACATTTTTAGGTGAAGATGAGGTAGCTTCTAGACTGGATATACGATTCATGAGAGATTGAAGGGGATCAATTTGTGTTGATATATGTTAGTATGGGTCAGGTTGAAATACAAAATATCTAGGTTGTGAGTATATTTGGTACTATTGTGGGATGTTCTTCTGGTAAGGAATGATCTGTTGATGCACATTTTACTGGTAAGGGACATTTTCTTGTGGTATATTTTGTTGTGGGATTTTATAAGTGAGTGGAATGTTTTGTTGAAGTGGAACATTCTACTGAGGATTTTTTTCTGAGGAAAATAATGTTGAGAAGGAATGCTCTGTTTTACAGGAATATTTTTGTGTGGAATGTTTTACTGAGGAATGTTATAAGTAAGTGGAATGTTTTTTCGTGGGATGTTTTATTGAGAAATATATTGTTAGGAAGGAATATTTTGTTGTGGAATATTTTTTTGAGGGATGTATTGGTAAGAAGATAAAGGTTGTGAAGGTTGTATATATTGGTAAGGGTCTGGTTGTGAATAAGAAGGTGGTTTTTGAAAGGGCATAACAGAGGAAGCATGAGATGGTGCTAGATTTGGAATGATTTTAGCATGAATATATTTTGGTATAGAGATTAATGGTTGTGATGGTTGTAGTATCTATTGTGAAATAGGGTGAGTGACGATAATAACACTAGTATCGATCAAGGGGATAGATGTCAGAATGGTCATAGTTATATTATGAATACTGCTAACTGGTTGACATACAATAGTAGTAGCAAAAAAAGTTATTGGAGGTGCCTAGGTAATTGAGGATGATGGAGGGGTAGATAATAAGGAACTATTATTGTTTTATGGAGGTGTTGAGCCGATAGAAGGATCAGGTGAGGATGTATTTTTTTCAATGGTTGTGTCTTTAGAGGAAACCATATGAAGACTAAGAATAGGAATGGAAGATGGAACTTTTGACATTTCATGTTGACTTAAAGGTTGATATGGATGTATTTGTTTAATAACAAGTTTGTAGTTTAGATCAATAAGATGTGAAACCCCAGATGAAGGATCAGGGAAATAAAGTGGTGGTTCAGGTAGAGATTGTTGGTTTGAATCGATAGGATGTGAAGAATCAGTAATACATGAAAATGGTTTTTTATTCAGTGTTTGAATCCCTGTAAAATGAAAAAATTAGTAGGTCGAAGCATTGGCAATTTTTGGGGAAAATTAAATGCCTCACAATCTTCTGGATAGCTTATGTTTTGGCTCAGGGAGTTGGTCATGATGAGTGGTCAAACTGGTGGTCAGGATTATTGTGGAATTATCCAAGTTCGAGGAAGTGTAGAAAACCTGTGGATAGATGGCCGTCTAACCCCTGGGATGGATGGAAAAAGGTTGGACAGGTTTCGGGTTGGACAGTCATCTAACCAAGGATGGAAGGATGGCTCATTTGCATGGCTGGTAAGATGAAGGTTAGACAATAGGGTTAGATGGCCATCCAACCCCCCAGGTTGGATGGCCATGAGGATAGTTAGGTGGCACATTATATGGTGTAGGGTTGGATGGCCGTCGAACCCCATCAGTTATACGTGAAGATATATACGGTCATCCAACCCCTAATTTTGGACAACCCATAATGAAAGGATGGTGGTCATCAAGTTTGATGGTCATCACAAAAATGTATGACCTAGAGTTTATACATTCATCCAACCCATTTGGTTGGATGGAAATGAGGTTGGACGACCCACTCACAATTTGTATAGTGTAAGTTAAATGCTTGTCCAACCTAGATATCAATTCATAGCTCACGCGCTAGTCAGTTGTTTTCTCAGAGAAGGTTATATGATCAATGATGTTGGATGTCCATCCACCCAAACAATGGTTGGATGAAAAAAACGGTTGGATGAATCACAAGACAAGTGAAGGTAGGTGGGTGAATGATGGCTCAACAACCAGATTTAATGAGATATGACACTCATGACTTCCCGTGCAAGAAAGGTACCAAATCATATGACTTTCCATACCTCTTTAATGCATTATGTTGGTTAGTAGCACACATTTTCCAATATATTTTAAAATCCACCTCATTTTTAAGGGAGACTTTCTGTAATGTAAAGAAACTCTGTAAAATTTGTTCCAGAGATTTTATGATCTAAAGGCCTAGAATTTGGGAATTTGTAAAGAATTTTTTTCTTATGCCTATATTGTAATGGATTATGTGTGTTTTAAAGTAATAAATTGGTGTTTTGTGTATTTTATCACCCCAAATCAATTTGTTTACAGGTATATTGCATATTTTTCCTCCCATTATGTTTACAGGTATATTGTGCATATATTTATCTCTGTACAAGATCTTTAATTTGTTGTACTTCAAGAATATAGGGAATTGAATACTATTTTAGGCCATGACACCTCCATTTTATCTCTCCCACTTTTTTTAATCCCTATTTTTCACTCACTCAGATTTTCTCACCCTTTCTTGGTTAATCTATAACCTATCTACTTTGGATTTTGTTCACAAAACCACAATTATATTGCTGCCTACTTTAAAATAGAAAATGACAGATGAGCTAGTGATTTAATTTTTTATGCCTTAGAACTAAAATTTGGAAGAGACAATAATTAACACACACACATACGCCAAGTATTTTTATCCTGGAAACCTCTAATGGAGGAAAACAAGTCGGGAAGGTAAAAAATATCTTTCTTCCCTTTTTATCTTATTGGCCAATTCAAAATATAAGAGATATAAACTTTACAATAAGTGATAAAGGAAATTGAAAGTGTCTCAAACTTCTTCCCAACTACTTGACTACTCTGTTATCCAACTCTTTCTTCTAAAAAAATCAATTCCATCACTTTATAAATCTTACACTTACTTCCATGAAGTCTCTTTCTTTCAATGATACAAACACTCCTTCCTACATGTGTTTATAGATTTTCTCATATCCTCCAGTGGACTGGAGGATGGAAAAGGTCATAGAGGACAAGAGACATGGAATAAATTTCAGATTCTTGGACTCTTTGTTTCAAATTTTTATTTTTTATCCGAAAGTGACAGGACCACCGCATAATGCAGATTGGTGGTCATAAGAATGCCAACCTAGTTGGGAAATGGTTACAGGACTGCCACCATGGTTAGGTAGAAGTTATGTAACCACCGCTTTGCACAGAGTGGTTGTTATGTTAACATAAAGATAGAACCTTTGTTTCTTCATTTTCCTATTTTTTTGGTTGAACTAATGAAGTAGATTCATTTTGGATCACACCTCTCTTGCTTAGGAGGCTTTTGGTCCAACAAAATCTTACCAGGGGAGTAGATGAGGAAATAATTCAATTACTTTCTCCTTCAAGTACCACCGGGCCTTCCTTGGTGTCTTCCCTTTCAGTTCAACCTGCCAAGACTCTTGCAGACCTATTCTATTCTCCCTGACATTTTGTTGTAGCACTACATCCTCCTCCAATTAACCTCATGAGTCTAAGATGCAATCCTCAATGGAAGGTAGCAACTGTATTTCTTCATCTTCATCTTCATCTAGCATGGATGGCTCATATAGGTGCAAGTTCTGTCAGCTTACTACTGTGTACATCCTAATAAATGGCAGCAAATCAAATCAAAAGGCATTTTCTCCAACCTACTCCAATATAGTGAAGGGTCCATATTGTAGTGGCTTGAGCTTCTGTGCTTGACCTTGTAGTCTCTCTTTTCTTAAGTAAAGCTAAACTATATCCCCAACATGAAGCTTATGCTATCTTTGGTGTTGATCATGCCTAGCCTTATACTTGGCTTGAGATTTCTCTAGCTATTTTTTAACTTTGAGATGGAGTTTCCGGATCCTCTCCATGAATTTATTTTCTCTAGTCACCTCTGGGTCTCATGTCTCCTCCTCATCCTGCTTCTAAACTGCTATGTCCAATAGATTTGTAGGTAGATAACCTAAGTATGTTTGAAATGGTGACTTCATAGTATATGTGTGTATTGCCCGATTATAGGAATGTTTAATGTAGTTAAGGACTCATCCCAAGTCCTTGGGTATTTTCTATTATACCCTCTAATCAACTATACCAAAGTCTTGTTCACCACCTCTATTTGTCCATCTATTTGTGGATGGAAATTTTCTCTCCTCTTTAACCTGGTATCCATCATGTCCCACAAAGTAGTCCAAAAATTCCTCAAGAATGTGAAATCCCTATCAGAAACAATAGACTTTGGCAAGCCCAAATACACCCATACATTAGCAAAGAAAATATATGCTTCCTCATGTGATTTTACTACCTTTTTACATGCCATAAGATTACGCATCTTACTAAATCTATCAACAACATAGAGATAGTCATGACCTTATTTAGACATAGGTAATCCTCTTACAAAGTCTAGAGATATGTCCTCCCATGGACAAGTAGGTACTATAAAAGGTGTATATAAACCCTCCTTCCTAGTCTTAGGCTTGTTAGCACAACAAAGTTTACATCCATGTATAAATTTTGATACTTATTCCTGCATATTGGGCCAATACACGTAATTTTACAAGGGGGTTGGGTATTACGAACACCAAAATGTCCCACTAATATCGAGGTATGTGTTTCCATCATAAATAGAAGTCTTTCTTCTTTAGGCACACAAAGCTTTCCCCATCGGTAGAGCAGCCCATCCTTGAGATAACAATCTATAATCCTATCCACTCATCCCCTTGGGACTGCAACTATTGAAATGTCAACCCAAATTCTCTATCATGGGCATATACTTCTCTATAAGCTTCCTTCATGAAGGGATCGATATGAGAAATAGTGGCCAAGAAAGAGAACTTCTCCTATATAGGTGGCCTAGACAACATGTCTGCCACCAATTTTATACTACCCTTCTTGTATTTGATCACCAGATAAAATTGCTAAAGGAACCCCATCCATTTGTAGTTCCTTACTTGTTTTAATTTAGACTATGCTTGCAAATATTGGAGAGGTTTTTGGTTAGTGTGCACAATAGTTTCTTTACCCAATAAATAATGCTTCCATATTTTAATTTCCTGAACTAGTGCATAAATTTCCTTATCATGTATTGAATATTCTTTAACTACTGAAGTAAAATTTTCAGAATGATAGCATACGGGTTTACCTCCCTGAAGCAACACTTCACCCATAACATAATCATTAGCATCTATCTCTACTTCAAAGGGTTGTTGTAAATTAGAAAGAGAAAGTACTAGAGCATGAATAATCTTGTATTTCAATAACTCTAAGGATTTTTCTTGTTCCTTACGCCAGTAAAAACCCTTACTCTTTATGACCACTATGTGTAGAGCCGCTGCAGTCATAGAGAAGCACAAAATGAAATTCCACATGTACTGTACTTCTCCCTCAAAAATCCTAGTTTCTTTGTCTCTTGTTGGTGTTTTCCAATTGGCGATGGCTTCCACCTTCTTTGGATCCACTCGTATCTCTCCTCATCCAACAACGTGCCCAAGATAGATAAGTGACTGTTTGGAAAATCAACATTTCTTCATATTACAAAGCAGTTGTTTCTCCCTAAGAACTTGCAAGACTTGTTGAAAATTAGTAAGATGTTACACACATGTGGCACTAAAAATAAGGATATCATCTAGATAAACAATTACACATGAATCTATGAAATCCCATAATACATCATTCATCAATCTCATAAATGTAGCGGGTGCATTCTAAATTGGTGATATAGTAACTACTCTTACAAACCTTGTTTATTCTTGAAGTAAATCTTGCATATATCCTCCTCCTTCATTTTAAATTGGTGATAACTTGGATTGAGATCCAACTTCGTGAAGAATTTTTCATTCTAAAGATTGTCCAAGAGATCATCTATGTGGGGAAGTTGATATCTATTCTTTATGATGATCTTGTCCAAAGCACGGTAGTCGATGCACATTCTCAAAGAACCATCCTTATTCGACACCATCACAATAGGAAAACCACATGGTGATATTCTCAGACATATCACACCCTGGTCTAGTAGTTCCAAGATTTGTTTCTTGACTTCAGTACTCTCCAACAAGGATTTCTTATACAACCCAATGTTTGGTAGAGGGGACTCTGGAAATAGCTGAATCTCATGATCTACTTCCCATTTTGGCGATAAACCACTAGGAGCTTGGACAAAATTCCTAAAAACACTAAATAATACTATCCAAATCCTATTTTCCTTGGTTAGAAATATCTAAAAATTCTATCCAGTCTTTATTATCCTTTAACAAAAGTAAACAAAATTGATTATGATTTTCTAGAATAAGTTGTTTTTCTTGGTTAACACTCACCATAGTAGCATGTGTCTTACACTGGTGTGCTCAGATTTTGTAGGTGATCCCATCCTTGACCCATCTATATAATTTTTCATTTCTCATAAATATAACATCATTGCTATTCAAGTAAGGACTCCTAAAAACAACATCAAAAGCATCAAGTGGAATAACATCATCTTCCAATACATCAATATACTAGGAATTTATCCCAAACTTGAGCTTACATATTTTTTTACCTGAATTTCAACACCCTTCTTCACCTAAACCAAAGGATAGGGGTGTGGATGCTCGTAAGTCTAAATACCAAGATTCTTTACAACTTCTTTAGAAATCAAGTTAGACTCGGAAAAAATATCAACCAAAGCATTTACCTTATTTCTCTTGCTTTGGATTTTGAAATGGAATAGTCTACTCATGTCCTTTTCCTGGCTGTCCATGTTGGTGACCGTACATCCAAGCCTCTCATCTACATTAGAGACATCTTCGATTTCCATGTCCCCTTATTTCATTACAGTTGTCATGGACTTCTTTGAGTCCTTTTTTTTGGTTCTTCAGATGTAACACCAGATGCAAATTCCAACATGTAGCATCAGTATCACCATTGATATCACATTTCTTTTAAAAATTCTTAGGATCTTTACAAGTATTTAAAGTAGTGACAACTTGTTTACCTTTCCCTTTCTACTTACATTTGTTACTTATTTTCCCATGTTCTTTTTTCTGTTGATTTATCGACTAATTTTCCCTTGGCTCTATTTCTCCTTACTTTCTTTAATCATCTATATAGTATGCCTACACACATGCCTCATCGAGATCTTAGGGATTCGTGGATACGAATTTTCTTTGAAGGTGAGTGTGAAATCCTCCCAATTATTTACTGAGAATATCCTCATCCTCCAATTCCATATTCATTAACATGGTTGATGGGAACCTGATTTATTGGCTAAGTACAAGAAGGTGTGTGGGCACGCAAGGCTTTTTAAAGAAGGGCGCGCAAGGATAAAGCACGTAGGTTAGGGTTCTAGGAGGGTTTAATAGAACAAGTAGAGTGCACATACGTAAGGAAAAGAAGGATTTCGAGACTTAGACATACTTGGCATATTAGGAAGGACACATGAAAAGCATGACCCAACTACTTATGTAGAATGGATAAAGTGCCAGCCTAGTGATAGGTTGGCCTAGGAAGGAATATGCCCTGTGATGGAAGCTTCTAGAAGACCATCATGACAAGGAGTGGAGAGCTTAGGCTTGGAGTAGCATGCTCCCATGAAGGACCACATTTGGACACTTGGCAATGGATATGAAGCCTCAGAAAGGTGGGTTGGTAGTTCAAGAGACCTATAAATACAAGCACCCACAGAGGAATTAAGGGGGATATAAAGAGATAGATATATATCAATAGAGAGAAAAGATCTACATAAATTCTACAAGGAACTCTATTGGGTTGGGTAGATGAATTATAGGAGAAGGATGTATCAAGGGGTTTGGGGTTGTAAATTTTCTTTCAAGAGCTAAGGGATATAAATCCAATTATGATGTATGACTTTGGTCTACCATACTATAACGTTCTATAATGGATCTAATGCATGTGATGAGGTTATTGGACATGATGGAATATGATTATAATAGACTCTGGTTTATACATATATATTCATAGTTCTGTTTCATGTGTTATGTGAATGAATATAAACTCCTGTACATTTCCTTTTTAGTTCAGTTCTATACATTGTTAAGTATCTTTCTATTTGGAATGACAACATTTGTCTAGAAACTGTTCTAATCTCTATGAGGAATGTATGTCTCATTTGCATTCACTCTCTTTAAGTTCATATCATAGATGATTTTTCCTACTTAACTCACATAAAGGAGAGACTCGGCACCCTCGCATTCCTCGGGTGAGCACCCAGCGCCCACTGGGTGATAGGCCAATGCACATGGGGTTCCCTTGTTCCTGGGTGGGTGTAAAAATGACTACATCTTGGTTCCATTACTAGGACCTATTTTCAAAGTTGTAGTGGGAAATAACATACATCATGATCTATGTAATGAGTAATGATAGAATTCCTAACTCTGAAAAGTATTGAATCATGGTTCAAAAGCATAGAGGAAGAATTTTTTCAGAGATTCAACACTGGACCGAAGTTTGATTCATGCAAATGGGTAGAAGAGAACCTCTACTATGAGTTGTATGAAAATTTATTCTGTTACTTTCTAGTAGAGCTGTATGAATGGCTCTCAGAATTTGTGTCCAGATCAATCTGGTGTTATAGATCACCCGCATTGACCCAAGAAGAGTACCAGAGGCTGCAAGATGTAGATCTGACATGGACTTGTGTTGTGGATCATTGGTGGAAAGGAGTACTGGCTAGATACATTCTGGAATATGATATTTCTACATATTATTGTTCAGAAGTCACTGAGTTCAAGTTTTTGCGGGATCCTAGAGGATTATTTCTAAGTGTTATTCCTTTGGTGATGAAGATCTTGATCATTACCTTGAGTTTAGAGGCATTTCCAATGGTTATCTAAACCTTCTTTAGTGCTAGGCAAGGAAGCTAGGGTGGAAGAAGATGGCAGATATTGCGGCTGAGAAAGAAAGGGAGGAGATACGACTCAAGTATAGTGAGGCACGTGAAAGCGATATTACTAGATAATGCAAGGTTGCAAGTGTGATGGATACATGGAGGCAAACGTTACAGGAAGGTGTTGAGGTTCTCATGGAGGATGTGGAACCTGAGAATTCTATGCTACCCCATCTTGGCAAGTGCAGGAGAGAGATCCCTTCAGCCTCTAATAAGAGTTTATCACGTGGAGGGAGAAGATTCGTTAGCGTGCATCTGAACCCACCTAGTGACAAAACCTTGGTGCTTAGTCTTCCTAATCAAATGATTGTTGATAACATAGTTGGTATCGATGGGAGTGACCGATCAACACCCAGGAGGTATAATTTCTTGTTTGGAACTTCTATGGCTACACACTCTATTCTAGTGTTTGGAGGAATTTTTTAGCAAAGATAAAATACACAAGGTTTGGGTAACATGTTGGGGAATGGCATGGGGCATACACCTAGTAACAGAAAAATCTCGCGGACCATTGGTGCACAATTTAGCAGGATGTTGGGGACACTTGGCGCAACCACTTTAGACCCATTATTGGCCGTAGGAGGAGCTAGAGGCAAAAATGATGGATCAGGAGGCACAAGACCTGGTGGATCTAGTGGATCTGGTAGAGGAAACACTGGAGGAGAACAAGGATCTAGATGAGGAGGATAGGGGCCTTAGCCACCTCCTCAAGTAATCTTTGAAATTCCTTTACACTTGTCAGACTACCAGGGCATAGAGGATGTTGCAGAGCATGTTCACAAGTGTTAATTGTTATGGTGAATGAAGGGGATCATAACCCTATAATGGAAGGCTAGTCAATTTGTAATGACATTACAAGGGTGTGTGTAGAGGTGGTATAGGAAGTATGACCCCCATCAGATGGTGGTAGATTACAGTGCATTGAAAAATTCCTTCCTAGTAGAATTCCACATCCCTGATTTTGAAAAGAAGAGCATCAACACTCTTAAGGAGATTCAGTAAGGAATGGAAGAGAGTGTACAAGAGTATGATGCATGGTTTGAAACTCTCCTGTCAAAATTATCATATGAAATTCACCCTTCACTTCATTCTAAATGGTTTTTTGGAGGGTTGATAACACCATTTAGAAGAGCTTTGTCTTATAAGACTTTCACATACCCGCGTAAAGAGTTAGAAGCTTTTGTGCACGCCGAAGCTGTTGGAAGTGTTGATACTTGGGTTAGCCCATTCCTGGAAGCTCAAATAATTGCTATGGCCAAGTAGCTATAAATGTTATCAGCAAAATCAAATCATGAGACTCATAGTGGAATGTGGTGTAACGATTGTGAAGTAGAGGGGCATGCCAAGGATAGTTTCCCTTGGAAGACAGTACGCACCATAGTAGTAGACTATGAAATTTTTCATGGGGACCATGAGGCAAGTAGATGTCCCTTGTTGTAGCACACAATTTGGAAAAATGTATCTTACTACTATAAGATTTGTACCTCTACAACCCATGATACTAAGGATTATAGGCTTATTGACCAGATCCATTAGGCCATTGATCATGGTGTGTGCCAGACCAACCTTGCCAGTAGTTCCAGTGAAGATGACCACCATTATGAAGGAAAAATGGATGGAGGTGCATGTGGAAGAAGTTATCACGAAGGATTTCATGGTCATGGTAACTGCAGAGGAGGAAGAAGTGAGTTCCTGTGGGGAACATGTTACAATTGTGGATCTATAGAGCATTACAAATGAGAATTTCTAGATCTATTACAATGCTCGTGGTGTGGGAAAAAACACAAGTATGAAGAGTGTCTAGAGCTCTATGAGCATATGAACTAGCAGCACCAAAAAGATAAAGGCACTATTATGGTGAGTGTAAATAGGGCCAATTCATAATGGATGCCAAGAGTAGCACGTGAGCTAGAACTAACACCTATACTAGTGACAACGCGGGTAAAGGCCTTGCATGTGAAGGAGATGCCTAGACTAAGAACATTTGTTTCTAGAGAGGAGGTACCACATGGAAAGTACCTAGACCCTACCCATCATAAAGAGGTATACTAAGAGACTATTGATGTAATTTGGAGTTTACAAGGGGAGATACAATATATCAAGGAGAAATCGAGGCAAGTGGGGCAGTAAAAGGATAACGAGGTTTTAAGAAGTGACTTGGATGAGGTAAGAGAAGTATGTAAAATGTTAAGGTAAGAGAATATTATTCTCTTTCCTGGGATAATAGCTAAGGGAGAAGGTACCACACATTGAATTAGAGTGTGACAGACAAGTTTTATATGCAAACCTTTCTCCACACAACCTTGAGTAGACAAAGAGATCACTCTAAATGTAGTTGTTGATGGATGGCTCCTAAGAAATATCCTCATCGACACATGAGCAAAAGTAAATGTTCTTACCTTAGATGCTTGGCATCAGATGGGAAGGACCGCATTACATTCATCTTTGAATGTGCTATATATGGTGAACAAGATGAAGGCAATTCCCATTGGTGTCTTAAAATATGTGGTTATCACCATTCAAGGGCCCAAGTTTATTGGAGACTTTGAAGTCTTGGCGCTCACCGAGGCAGACAATTTTATAGCATTGCATGAGCACGCATGATATTACAACAATAATGCCAACATAAGGTTTAAAAAATATTATATCATTTTTGAAAACAAGGAAGAACAGGTGATCATCCCTTTGAAATACGAGAAGTTGGCACCCTAAATAGAGCCATTAGGAGAAGAAGTCCTTGATAGAATATATGTGCGCTCAATCAAAGATCCTGATATAATTCACCCTACATAAGAAGTTATTGAATTTGAGGATGTCAAGTCTATGAGTGATACCACAAGCATGGCATTTGAAAATTGGACATAGAGAACCTATGAGTTGATCAGACGGAATTTAAGAGGATCGGTAACCAAGGAAATATAGGCACGTATAGTCTGATGCCTGGGAGGAAAAAAAATACCACGTTACTCAGGAGGGGCTAATCTGGAAGATTTCTTGTGAGAAATGGAGACCTAGTGGAGAAATGAGAAGGAAAGGAGGAAAATGTTTAACTAAAACCTTCTCAGAATTGCTACACACTGGTGGGCGACACATCGGGAGAACCTTTGGAATGGTGCAAAGTAAGAATTACCTTCTTTGTAAGGTTTTTCTGGAGCAACACGCCCACGGCTATAAAAGAATACCATGGTAAAGAGAACACTTCCTTCCATATCTAGGCATGTGAGACAACCTAGATAGGGGGCACAAAAGTAGTACCACCTTCATTATGGGTTCATAAGTTGTACTCCACCCTACAAGATTGTGCACGTGTGTGGTATATCCACTCAGAAACATGTCATCAAACTCGTAATTGGAAAGAATTAGTGGTTGATCTCATCCAAACATTTGAGTATCGGAGTATGAAGCCATCAGTACATAAGGTGTTGTAAGTTGTCAAGCTCCTTACAATAGGAGATAGTGTTATGGCAGAGGATAGAATACAAGAATTAATAAGTGAACCTAGCCTAGAGTCACGCATTGAAGAAGAAGAAACATAAAATATATAGCTTGAGTGCGCATGTATAGAAAAAGATAAGTGAAATATGGTGTATATTATTGATGAGGAAGAGGTGGAAAGCTTGGATGTTAACCATTCTTTAGGGACACACAAATTCATATATAGTGCTAATGAATGGGCACACACCTACCATGAACCTTTAAAGACAAAAAGGGTTAACATTGGCTTAGAAACAGAACCCAAGGAGGAAATCATTGGAGACTATTGATTGGAGAAAGAAGTCTCTAAAATCATTGATCTATTACATGAATTCCAAGATTTGTTCCCACGTGGGTACTATGAGCTTAAAGGCATCCACCATTCCTTGGGGGAGATGAGTATAAAGCTGAAGGAAGGTGTGTGCCCAATCAGGAAGAGGCCATACTGAATGAATCCTAATTTTCACATAAAGGTCAAGGAAGAAATAGACAAAATGATATCATCAGGTATCATTGAGGTTATGGAAGAATTGGAATGGATAAGTCCAATCGTGATTAGTATCAAGAAGGACGAAAGGATAACAATCTATGTTGATTAAGGGGACAAAAATTCAGTGTGTGTCATTGACCCATTCCCAACCCCATTTACTGAAGAAATCTTAGAGGGAGTGACAAGACATGAGGTCTACTCTTTCACTGATGTATTCTCAAGATATCACCAGGTAAGGATTGGGAAGGAGGACCAGAGAAAGACAAATTTCACCACTGAGTGGGGAATTTTTTCATATACGACCATTCCTTTTGGGTTGAAGAATTCACCTATTGTGTTCTCGCACATTGTGGTGTAAGATTTCCAGAACTTCATGTGTTCTCGCACATTGTGGTGTAAGTTTACCTGGATGACTGGAGAGTATATGGGTTAGTGAAGGACCATTGTGACAGCTTGAGGTTGATGTTTGAAAGGTGTCAACAGTTGAGGATATCCATCAACATTAAGAAATGTGTCTTTACTACCCCATTTGGAACATTATTGGGGCACATCATATGTAGGGAGGGTTTACTAGTAGATCCCACCAAATTTCTAGTAATTGTGGGATTTGGGGAGCCTACCAATCAAATTGCAGTGCATGGATTCCTTGGACACATGGGTTACTATAGGAAGTTCATCAAGGGATACACCAAAATCGTCGTGCCTTTAGAAAAGTTACTTAGAGACAAGAGTGATTTCCATTGGGTAGAGGTGTAACAGAAGGTGTTTGACACTTTAAAGGATAGGCTTATCACTATACCCATACTACGACTCCCCTCTTGGGATAAGCCCTTCCATGTTCATGTTGATGCCTCAGGAACTACCATTAGAGCAGTACTTACACATCCTGGTGAAGGGATTGTTGATCATCCTTTGTGCTTTGCAAGTAGGAAGTTGACACCTACAGAGTAGAATTATACCACAACTGAGTGCGAGGCATTGTCAATGATCTACGCGCTCCACAAGTTCAAACAGTATCTTTTGGAAACCCCTTTTATATTTTACATTGACCATATGACATTGAAATATTTAGTGAACAAGCTTGTTCAACAAGGGCACATATGTCGGTGGGTACTATTGTTGCAAGAATTTGAGTTCACAGTTGTTGTCAAAATAGGAAAAAGTAATTCTAGACCTGATCATTTATCCAGAATTGACTCGGGAGAGGATGTACAAATCATTGAGGATACCATGCCAGATGCACAACTATTCAGGTTGTGGCACATGCCCTCAGACTTAGAAGATCTTACAGTATTTCTGAAGACATGTATAGTACCGGAAGGAATGAAGGAATTGGATAAAAAGTAGTTAGCTATATGTTCCACACCCTACATGTTGATTAGTGGGGATTTATAAAAATTAAGACGTGATGAGATTCTGCACCGGTGTGTGCTAGAACATGAGCACCTAGCCATAAATGAAGAGTTGCATGGAGGTAGTGTAAGTGGGCACTATGCAGGCAATGCCACTGCATGTAAGATAATGATGGTTAGATTATGGTGGGAGACCCTATATCAAGACTGTAAGGAATATTGTAAGGCATGTGATCATTATCAATGCATTAGCAAAACATGGAAAAGAGATTAAATGCCTCTGTGCCCTATTCCCAGCCCCGAGCCATTTGAAAAGTGGGCTATAGAATTTGTAGGCCCTATTGCACCAGCCATGCGTAGGACTGGGTCATGTTATATAATCATGTGCATAGATTACTTGACACGGTGGGTAGAAGTATCACCTACCAAGGATTGTACAGCAGCTACTGCAGCAAGGTTCTTATGGGAAAACATTATTACAAGGTATGGATTCTCTTTGAGTCTAACTAGTGATAGGGGTACACATTTCTTAAATGATATGGTGAGGATTCTATTAGCACAATTCATGGTGGTTCATCACAAGACTACCCCTTACCATCCACAAGAAAATGGAACCATGGAGGCCTTTAATAAAATACTAAGTCATACCCTAACCAAAATTTGTAACGTTGGTAGGTAAGATTGGGATGACAAAGTATCAACCATTCTTTGGGCATACCAGACAACCTACAAGATGTTAAATAAGGCCACACTGTTTCAATTGGTGTTTAGCGCAGAGGCTGTCCTACTAGTTGAATTCATGTTACCATTGTTGCGTATAGTGTGCACAAGAAACATGGTTTTCCAGTAAATGGAGCAATCAATAGGTTATACCCCGAATTTTTTATTTAATGCGTAAGTTAGATTGAATGATGGAAATACTTTCTAGAGATGGAGCCAAATGTACTGATAGGAGATTCAAATCAAGATGGGAATGATCTTTTTTGTATGAATCATATTTGGTACAAAAAGTTGTGTAGCCATCTTTCGAGTAGAGTGGTCTACATTGCTATTTTGAATTTTAAAGTTTAAGATATCTTTTCTTTGAGGAAATTAAAAGTCCATTATGACTTGGATTTTTTATGAGTAGCCATCCATCGTAGGGAGTGGTATATATTCCTATTTTTACCATACTATGGATATTTTACTTTTCTATGATAGGAAGAGCATTTCCTAGGAGACCACTTCAGGAAGGGATGTAGGTTAGTATGCACACCATACAAAAATTATAATGTCTGATTGGAGTAATGGTTAATAAGGCGGTATTACCATTATAAGTTTAGGGGAACTTATCCATGTAATGCATTTTATGTTATAGTGTAAAGCTTTCTCGGTGCCTATATTTAAGTGTCATGATTTCAAGGTAACCAGTAAGATCATTAATATTTTTAAATGCATTATAGTTGTACAACACATCGTTTAGGATGAGGTGGATATAAAGTAAAAAAGATAACTAAGTGTGAAATTCATGTGAAGTATAAGTGTTAGAAATCCCAGTTGAATGGCCCTTTGTAAGTACAAGTGCAATAAGAGAAAAGTTCCACTTTGATGGTTGGTACCATCAAGGATAAGGCTACATTTTGATATGCCCTAGATCCATAATTTTTCATGAATTATAAAATGGTCCAAGATAATTTAGAGTAAAACTTCGTTATGACGGAATAAGTACCTTTGGCACTGGTAACTAGTGACACGTTTGAATATTCTTTCTAGATAGATTGGATACAGGCCAGATAGGTTAAAGTCATGTTGTTTAATCCATGTAAGGTTAGGTGCATAGGCTTGGGGTGCTTGAGTACGTGTCTTGGTAGATGTAATGTTCCATAATATGTGTTGTAAGTATGATGTTTGTCTAATAGTAGCAAGTTAATGCTAAAAAGCATTCTTGGTGATAATATAGAAGGTCAGGATACTTGAGGTTGTGGAAGATTGCAAACACAAAGATATGAAGTATCTCTTGCAAACTAGGGTTTCCAGAGTTGATCCGTGTAAAGAGAAATTTGAGAAATTTAACCATGAGAAACTAGATTTGATCTGCTAACCAGAAGGAAAGAATTTCGTAGGTGTAGAGAAAAAGAGTTGTGGAGAAGAACCGTCTTCTGAAAGAGGATATTTCAGTTAGGGTTTAGCCACTAGGGTACGGGCTAAAAAAAGGTTTTCTTCACAATTTTAAGATTTGGGACTAGAGGAGGTAGAAAAGTAGAAAAAGTAAGAGAAGAGAAGTGCTAAGATAACATAAACTATGACACCTAAGAAACCAACTATATCACATAAGAAGTTGAAGGGAAAGGGAAATGGAAAACAACTAGAAACCCCTAGAAGCATGAATGAAGAATGGTACGTAGAGATGCAATACCCATATGGGGTTTTATTCAGGAAGGAATGGGAGTCCCACTTAAGAAAAATTATGGTGAGGGATTACAACCTGTTATCAAAATTTCACCCCCCAAAGTTAATTTGATAACATGCATCAGAGTTTTTAGTTCCAAGCAAGTAGATTGATTCAAGGGAAAATTGTAAAATTGGCTAAGTCCTGCTCAAGGCCACCATTGGGACAGTTGGAACAATTATACGTGGAAGGTGCGGATCAGCCGAAAAGCCTCTAGGCAACCCAAATAGAAAAGGGACATCTGGGACAAATGGACGTGAAATGCCCAGATCGGCCGAAAGAAAGAAAATTTTTCCAAGTCCTTTACTGGGAGCAAGCGGGACAACAGTGCGCGGAGGACGCGAACCGACCAAATCAGGAAAACTGGAAGAATTTTTCCCAGACAACACTAGGACATTTGGGACAAATGGATGTGAAGGATGTGAACTGGCCGGATCTGCTGAAACAGGAAACTTCAGCACAAGGACAAGTGGGACAAAGGGGTGCGCGGGATGTGGATAGCCAAAGGAGCCAAAAGCCAATCAGATCACGCCACGTGTCACCAGCAGAAAAGGGACGAGGAAGCCCATTTTGGGTGGATCGGAGGATTCTGTCCTGCGAAGCACTGGGACATCTAGGACAAAAGGACATGGTGGACGCAAAAATCCAGCTGGCCCGTGGAAAAATCATAGCATGACACGTGTCGCCAAGGAAAAAGGTCCAAAAAGTCAAAGGGGCGACTTTTTGAGCACTGATCCGAACCAATGAAATAGTGCCACGTGTCCAAGTTTAAGGGGCCCATAAGAAAAGCCCATGAAAAGGTGGAGAGAGAAAATTGCTCAGTAAATTAGGGCATTCCACGTGTCGTCCAGATGGTAGAGTGCGGGAAAAGATTTTAAAACCTGTTCTTGCCTGTTTTGTGCCCTAAATCTTCAGACCTTCGTATCTTTCGATCCAGAGCTCGGATTTGCACGTTATTTATATCAATGGAAAGCTATTGAAATTCTCTACATGATTCTGAGATCAATCTTGCATTTCGGTGTAGTTTAGAGGGAGAAAAATTAAGAAAACTTCTCTCACGCGTGGTGATAGACAAAAGTAATGCTTCAACAACCAACTTTAATGCAGCAGATAGCTTGCCGCTCCTGTTAGATAGCCTGCCATTTTGCTAGGATCCGCTACTTCTGTCATAATGAGATGATTTTAAATGCTACCAAGAAGTGGTTGGGGTAGATTCTGGATTTCCTCTATCTTTCCTCTCTCATTTCTTGATATATATTGTAAAGAAGAGCTCCTTTAAGGGGTCAGACATTTTTGTTTTGCATCCTCCCTTATTCCCTCGCTTGCCAGAGAATTTGTGGAGCTTTCAAACCTCCCATATGGGTTGTAATTCCAGTATTTTTGCCTCTTGGCCACTGCAATGTACTATATTGACTCTTGAGCAATAATATATGTGTTGTGATTGACTCTCAACCCTCTCATGTATTCATTGCGGTCATTTTGATCTCTTATTGCAGTTTGGTTACCTATGCATGGTGGTTTTTTTGCATCTATGTGATATGTGTTAAATTTGCAAAATGAATGTCTAACATTCCTCGGTGCATCACCTTTGTAGTTTAGGTTTTATTCTATGCATTTTCTTACCCTGTCTCCTTGGCATGTTAGATTAGGCTTTAGCAAACCCTCTGCATTTTTTGTGTGCATCTGAACAGAGGAATATGAACCAGCCTTCTCTAGAGAATCTTTTCTCATCTTTACAAGTCCCACGCTTGGAGAAAGGATTCCATGTTGTGCAATCACACTGGATGCCTGCACATCAACCTAGAAGCCTGATTTGCATCCAGGGGTGCTGTGAGTCTGTAACAACAGTTTTGGCATGCCCGGTGGGACCTAGAGGTCTCATTTTTATTGCAATAAAGTTGATATGCATCTGCTGTAGTTTTCTTGCTTATAAGAGCTATTATCTGCATATCTGGCAACTCTAAGGGGAAGAATCGACTGGTTTCAGCAGTGCAGGCCTGAAAACTCATGAGAAGAATCACCACAAGGTCAAGAGTTGGAGAAGAAGAAGTGTTGTTTGAATACTTGCAGTTATCTCCAAGAAGAAGGCAAAGAGGAAGAAGGATTCAGAGGTCTCCATCTCCACCAAACAGAAATCTCTCAACTCCTCCACCCGACAGGCCTTTCATTCATTATACAAGGGTTTTAAGACTGATTAGAATGGCTCAGAACAATCCCTACGTCAACTTCATAGGCAGCAGCCCACTTTCTCTCAATGCACAGCATCCAGTTCCTATTGCAGCCTTGAAGAACATTCCCTACTTCACGGGAGAAAATCAGACTACTCCAGGTGATCATGTTAAAGATATTGCTAACATTTGTGCAATCCATGAAATCAATGAAATGCAAGTGGCTGTCAAGTTACTGGTATCTTCCTTCAAGGGTAAAACATTACAATGGTTTAAGAGCCTTGGAGTTGGTTCTATCACAAACTGGAATCAGCTGTGTATTGCACTTCACGAGCAATTTGGAGAGAAGGGAGACAACTTGTCTCTTTTGGAGCAGCTGACAACTATTAAGAGAGCCTCCAACGAGCAGCTGACTTACTTCAACTTTAGATTCCAAAGGTCTTGGGATAGGATTCCAGTGGCAGTCAGGCCAACAACAGAAGGTGGTTTTCTATGTTACCTTAAAGCTTTGAATTCTGATATTTCTATGTTAATTCAGTCCATGGGAGGCACAACAATCCCTATGGCTTATAGCATTTCCATTAGAGCCGAAAAATATCTTATTCAAGCTGGTAAACTAGCTCCTAGGACTCCCATGCCCTTGTATCCAAACTTAAAAAATCCAAGCACTAGTCAAGCACCCACTTTGGCTCCTATTCCCACTCCTAGAAATCAGAGTTCAAGTGAAGCTTCCACTTCATCTCCAAGTGCTTCGAATGAACTCCAAGAGGTCATGAAACAGTTGCAAAATTTGGGAAATGAGCTGGTTACTATTAAGAGGCAACAAGCCCAAGGTTTCAAACCTTCCTATCAACCTCAAGCTCAGCTTAATAGGCAGCCATACCAACCACAAAGACCACCTAATCCAGTTGCAAATGTGAATCAAACAAGGCCTCCCTCTAATAGACCATTCCGGCCCTATAATCCAAATGCTATATCTGCCTCTAAGGCATTAGTGCCAACACAGAACAACATTTCTCAGGAATATGACTGGTGCTTTCCATGCAACGAGCCTCATAACCAATCCATGTGTTTCAATGGTGCTCTCAATCAAGCACTGATGGTGACAACTACTGGTGTGGAGGGTGAGGGCAGTCAAGGAAACAGTCAACAACAAGAAACATTCCAACAGCAATCAGCCCTAAATGACACCACGTTGGTGAACTGGCAAGCAAAAAATTTCTGTGGCATGAATCAAGCAGTTTCTCAAGGTGTCGCAGCCAACACAAGGTCAAAGAGGAGAAATTTGGTTGAAGAATAGCCATTAGCCCTAGCCAATCCACCACCTTCCATGGCTCCACAAATGATTGGAAAGCAGATTCCAGTTTCAAATACACAAGGGCAGCCAAGAACAACCCCTAGGCCAACTAAAATGCTAGTTGTTGCTGCCCACGTACAAGGAGTAAGTGTACAAACCAAGGGACAACAAAAGGATACTTCATCCCCGTTCAGTATCATTGAACAAATGAAGAAGACTAAGGTCAATATATCAATGTGGGAATCCCTATCCATCCCAGGACAAAGAGATCTACTGCAAGCTATGTCCAAATGTTGTTGTCTTATAAGATATATCAATCATAGACCTTCCACCACTCTTTGTCCTTTGCTTGTCAAGGGACTTCACAGCCAAGATTGGGGGGTATTTGTCTGCTGATTGGTCTCACATGCTGTTTAGAACAAGGTATGGAACTAAGGCTACAATTAGGTCTGAACCTATTACAAACTTCCATATTGAGCCTTACACTCCAAGTCAGATTAATGCCAATTGCTCAGCATTTGATCAAGAAGATCACCCTAGTACTGATGAGGCTGACACCAAGGTTGGAAGTATCCCGGACCTAACTCTTGATGAATGGGCAAACAAGATACATGCTTTTGATCCCTATCAAGAAGTAGAAGAATCTAAGCTGGGAGTCTATTGTATACATGAAGAAAATCAACATGTTCCTAGCATCACCAAGCCAAGCCATAATGATGACAATGAGGTATGGCAGCTGTTTTTTGATGGATCAAGGAGTAGGCAAGGCACAGGAGGTGGAGCCATGCTTGTTTCACCTCAAGGCATCAAATATTATTCAACTTTTTGTTTCCAATTTTCTTGTTCAAACAACACAGCTGAATATGAGGCCTTGATTCATGGACTTCATTGGGCTAGGAAAAAAGGGATAAATAACTTGTAGGTGTTTGGGGATAGCGAGCTAATCATCAACCAAGTTAGAGGACAACATGCTATGAAGAATGACTTGTTGAGGAGCTACAAGAATAGGGTATGGGACCTCATTGAGGATTTTGAAGCTTTCAACATTGTGTCCATACCTAGGAAGAAAAATGAAGCCACGGATAGGCTCGCAGTAGTTGGAGCAACGTTTGATGTGGTTGACAACATCAAAAGGGAAAAAACACAGCCACATATCCATGTGATTGTGAGGCCAGCAGTTCCAGATAATAACACAAGCTGGTAGGTGTTTGAGAACGATCAACAAATCGTCAATTTTCTATAGGAAGAGGCTGAATTCTCAGCTAGAAATCAGGACAGATTAGAGCAGTAGTATGGGGATCAATTAGTGCAGCTGCGAACAAACAAGTTTCCTAAGGGTTTAGTAACATTGGATTCTATCTTCAACACTAACGACTAGTTCCATAAGGAAAAGGCTAACATACAGGTCAAGAGAGAAGATTCAGAGCCAATTCTGGTTGGGGAAGGCAAAAAATTCTTCAAATTGGTAAAGTGGCCACTGAGCAAGAGAAATTAGATTTCATACAGCTTTGCCAAGAATTTCCAGATGTCTTCGCTTGGAGCTATGAAGACTTGAGAGGATTCAATCTGAAGTTGGCACAACATACCATAGAATTAGATCCAAATGCTAAACCCATCAGGCAGAAGCAGAGACCTGTCAACCCTCACATTGAGCCTCTAAAGAAGAGAGAGCTTAACAAGCTAATAGAGGCAAGCATTATATTCCCGATTAAGCACTCAAGCTGGGTTTCAAACTTGGTTCCGGTCAGGGAGAAGAGTGGAGAAATCAGGTTGTGTGTAGATTTATGGGACCTCAATAGGGCATCTCTCAAAGACCATTACCCACTTCCTTCAATGGAACAAATATTACAAGTAGTATCCGGTTCAGAGAGATTCTCTCTCCTAGATGGCTACTCAGGGTATAATCAGGTGATGGTGAAAGAAGATGACCAATTCAAGACCGCTTTCACCACCAAATGGGGGACCTATGCCTACAAGAAGATGCCATTTGGACTGTCAAATACTAGAGCCACCTTCCAAAGGGCAATGGATATGGCATTTAAGGGGTTGATCAACAAAATAGTTCTGATATATCTTGACGACATCACTGTATTCTCAAAAAATGTAGTGGATCACCTCTGTCATTTGAGGCAAGTATTTCAGAGATGTAGAAGATTTGGGGTATCATTGAATCCCAAAAAGTGCATATTCTTGGCTCACAAGGGAAAACTTCTAGGCCATATTGTTTCAAAGGAAGGGTTGAAGCAATTCAAGCATTGCCATTGCCAAGTCACAAGAAGGCTCTTCAAAGCTTCTTGGGAAGGATCAATTTTGTCTGCAGATTTGTTCCAAACTTTGCAGCTCTCGTAAAGCCAATAACGCTGATGTTAAAGAAGAGCATGGAATTTAAGTGGATTTCTGAAGGCAAGGCAAGTTTTGAGGTAATAAAAGAGGCTATATCACAAGCCCCAACTCTCGTCAATCCAGACTTCTCCAAGAACTTCGTGTTATATGCCTTCGGTGGTGGAGACACAATTTCTGCAATCCTAGCACAACAAAACAAAGAAGGATTAGAACAACCAGTTGCTTTCTTCAGTCAAGGCTTGGAGGAATACAAAACTAGATACTCTTTCATTGAAAAGCATGTACTTGCAGTGATCAAGATTTTAAAGAAATTCAAGCACCTAGTCTCAAACAACAAGATCCAATTATTGGTCTCTCATGCGGGATTCAAGGACTTCCTTCTAAACAAGGATCTGAATGAGAAGTGTGTAGGGTGGATAACTCATGTCATGGAATATGACATCGAGATTAGGGTCACCAAACTAGTACATGGAAAGGGACTATGCGAACAACTAGCCTTGAGTCAACAGGTTGAAGCAGGTGATGAAAAAGAGACTGTCTTGGTACTACAGGATGGCCAAGAACATGAAAATGATGATGTGCCTACTCCTTGTTGGACTCAGAATATGATACACTTCCTACAGATAGGACTATGCCCTCCGGAAATGAGCAAAGCAAAGAGGAGATACTTCAGATTACAAGCCATTCCATATGTGCTTGTTGATGGTGTCTTGTTTAAGAAAGACATCAATGGGGTTCTATTGAGGTGCATTGGGACTGGTCAAATTGAGAGGGTGTTACGAGATTTTCACGATGGAGATTCTGGAGGACATTTTTCCCCACGAGTAACAGCTCTCAAGATAATAAAGGTAGGGTATTATTGGCCCACGATGTTCAATGACTGCTATACATGGATAAGAAAGTGTAAGAAATGTGCACTCTTCACAGGCAAAGAAAGACTAGCAGTGCTTCCATTGCACCCAATCTTGGTTGACCAACCATTCCTTTAATGGGGATTGGACTTCATCGGGGTCATCAACCCAAACTCAAGCCAAGGCCACAAGTGGACTGAAGCAGTAGCGCTCAAAGAGGAAAACGAGTCTAATATATTAGAATTTTATGAAGGAATAGTGACCAAGTTCGGTGTGCCAGCCACTATCATATTAGACAATGCATTGGTATTCGTAGGTTCCAAGATTACAGAATGGGCTGTCAAGAATGGAATCTACTTGAGCACCTCTTCCAATTATTACCCACAGGGTAATGGATAGGCAGAGTCCACGAACAAAAATTTGCTAAGAATCATCAGGAGGACTCTGGATGAAAATCAAAGAACATGGCATACCAAGCTAAAATCAGCATTATGGGCTGACAAAATAACACCAAAGAGGTCTACAGGTAATTCCCCTTACAAGTTAGTCTATGGAAAAGAGGCAGTATTGCCTATATCATTAGAACTGCCTGCATTGGAGTTCATGAAGCAGTTGGAGTTGGCTGAGTTCGAACCAATGGAGGCCAGGTATGTAGAGTTGATGGAATTGGAAGAAATTAGAGAACGTGTAGTTCAAACAATTGAGAAAGATCAGGCCTTAGTGAAAAGATGGCTTGATAAGAAAGCAAGAGCAAGGACCTTCCAGGAAGGGGACCTAGTTCTGAAATGGGATGCAGATCGGGAAAAACCAGGAAGGCATTCCAAGTTTGATGCCATTTGGAGTGGCCCCTACATGGTCATGGAATGTAAGAATAGCAATGCCTTCCAATTGTCTACATTGGACGGAGAAGAACTCCCGATTCCGGTCAACGGAATCTACCTTAAACATTGCTACTGAAAAGAAAAAGTTTTACCCTTGTAAATATTAGCCTAGATTTCAATTCCTCTAAGTGCGTATGCACATTTTCTTGTTGTAGTTAGGTTTCAATTTCCCTAAGTGCTTTGGCATAGGTTGTGTTGCTCCTGGGTTGGTTTTCTATAGTTCAACGTGCTCTCAGAGAAGGAGTTACAGTATCGGGCTCGGGATCAGATATTAGGTTGGTTTTAGGTTATTGCCTATGACTCCATGCCCAATGGATTGCTAAAAGGCCATTGATCTTCTACCTAGTAGGCAGGTGACCCCGAAAAGTCACCAAATTGTTATCCAAATTTCACCCCCCCATAGTTAATTTGATAACATGCATCAAAGTTTTTAGTTCCAAGCAAGTAGATTGATTTAGGGGAAAATCGTAAAATTGGCTAAGTTTTGCTCAAGGCCACCTTTGGGACAATTGGAACAATTATACGCGGAACGCGCGGATCAGCCAAAAAGCCTCCAGGCGGCCCAAATAGAAAAGGGACATCAGGGACAAATGGACACGAAATGCCCGGATAGGCCGAAAGAAAGAAAAATTGTCCAAGTCCTTTACTGGGAGCAAGCGGGACAAGAGTGTGTGGAGGACGCGAACCGGCCGAATCGGGCAAACCAGAAGAATTTGTCCCAGACAGCACTAGGACATTTGGGACAAATGGATGTGAAGGATGTGAACCAGCTGGATCGGCCAAAATAGGAAACTTTAGCACAAGGACAAGTGGGACAAAGGGGCGCGTAGGACGTGGATAGCTGAAGGAGCCAAAAGCCAATCGGATCATGCCATGTGTCACTGGCAGAAAAGGGACGAGGAAGCCCATTTTGGGTGGATCGGAGGATTATATCCCACGAAGCACTGGGACATCTGGGACAAAAGGACGTGGTGGACGTAAAAATCCAGCTGGCCCATGGACAAATCACAGCATGACACGTGTCGCCAAGGAAAAAGGTCCAAAAAGTCAAAGGGGCAAGTTTTCAAGCACTGATCCGAACCAATGAAATAGTGCCACGTGTCCAAGTTTAAGGGGCCCATAAGAAAATCCCGTGAAAAGGTGGAGAGAGAAAATTTCTCAGCAAATTAGGGCCTACCATGTGTCGTCCAGATGGCAGAGTGCGGGAAAAGATTTTAAAACATGTTCTTGCCTGTTTTGTGCCCTAAATCTTCAGACCTTCGTATCTTTCGATCCAGAGCTCAGATTTGTACGTTCTTTATATCAACGGAAATCTGTTGAAATTATCTACATGTTTCCGGGATCAATCTCATATTTTGGTGTATTTTGGAGGGAGTAAATTAAGAAAACGTCTTTCACGCGTGGTGATAGACAGAAGTAATGCTTCAACAACCAACTTTAATGCGGTAAATAGCTCGTCGCTCCTGTTAGACAGCCCGCCGTTTTGCTAGGATCTGCCACTTCTGTCATAATGAGATGATTTTAAATGCTACCAAGAAGTCGTTGGGGTAGATTCTAGATTTCCTCTCTCTTCCCTCTCTCATTTCTTGATATATATTGTAAAGAAGAGCTCCTTTAAGGGGTTGAACATTTTTTTTTTGCATCCTCCCTTATTCCCTCACTTGCCAGAGAATTTGTGGAGCTTTCAAACCTCCCATATGGGTTGTAATGCCAGTCTTTTTGCCTCTTGGCCACTGTAATGTACTGTATCGACTCTTGAGCAATAATATATGTGTTGTGATTGACTCTCAACCCTCTCATGTATTCATTGCGATCATTTTGATCTCTTATTGCAGTTTGGTTACTTGTTCATGGTGGTTGTATTGCATCTATGTGATCTATGTTAAATTTTCAAAATGAATGTCTAACATTCCTCGGTGCATCACCTTTGTAGTTTAGGTTTTATTCTATGCATTTTCTTACCCTGTCTCCTTGGCAAGATAGATTAGGATTTAGCAAACCCTCTGCATTTTTTGTGTGCAGCTGAACAGAGGAATAGGAACCAGCCTTCTCTAGAGAATATTTTCTCATCTTTACAAGTCCCATGCTTGGAGAAAGGATTCCATGTTGTGCAATCACATTGGATGCCTGAACATCAACCTAGAAGCCTGATTTGTATCCAGGGGTGCTGTGAGTCTGCAACAACACAACCATCTCACAAGCATGATAGGAAAGGAAATGACGTTGGAGTTAGTACACCCAACAAACAAAAGGACAAAAAATGGTTTACCTATCTATAGTGAAGGGGTAAAAGTAAAATTGGAGAAGGATTACTGCAACTCAATGAGTTGCCTTATTTTGGCAAACCTGAGTGCCTCTATCAGTGGTTAATGTTACGCATACATGAGGATCAATTTCACTTCATAGGATGCAATATGTGAATAACTCCTCAGCTAATTTCAAAATTCATAGTCATTATATATGAAGGAGAGAGTATAGATGAATACCTGAGCGATAAGGAAGCTATCAAAGGAACCGTCGACACATATGATTATACGAAGGGGTCATGGTACTTGGATATCATGGAGATCCCAGACCCTATCATGAGAATGGACACATGCCTCGTTACCAAGATAAATGACCAAGAAAGGTGGACACAAGTAAATAAGGCCTAGTTAAATGTGTGAAGGAAAATTTCAGAAGGTACCATCTACAATTGTTTTTCCTTCATCACAGATGAAATTGTTAGCAACGTGCAGGAAGGAGACAAGATACTCTTTGGTAATTTCCTTTTAACGATTGTGTTTTTTGAAATTAGAGTGTCATATGTGGAAGATAAGTTTGTTTGTGAATATCTAGAGGAAGACCCCTCTCCCATGAAAAAAATCAGAAAGTACACTTGTGATAGCATGACAGCTGCTCACAATGAACGCTTGGAAAAATGGTATAAGCACTTAAGATATGCATTCGGGGTGGAGTGGAGGATCCTAGAGAAGCTCCCAGTGCTAGTTGATGGAGAAGCCAAATTTGTGGTGTATGAACACTTCTACATTGGCAGATTTAAATTAACAGATGAAAATATGAGCCCCTGGTGCTAGCTCCCCTTCTCCTTCACCACTCAATATTTCCAAGCAAGGGTAAAAAGGTTTAAATAAACCAAAAGGCTAAGGTTGGACCTTAGTGAGGTGGATCAAGACCAAAAAGATCTACAAAGAAATCTCATTTGCCTAAAGAAGTGCACGTACATGGAGAGGTATGTCTCCCATGAAGTTCAAATGAAAAAAACCTTAACTTTGCCAATAGAAGGAAGAACCACGGTAAGAGTATATCTATGCATAAGACCAAAGTTTAAGAAAGGTGCATACCTGGAATATGATGTCTCCATTCTTGAAGACCCCATGGGAAGAAAGAATCATGTGCTGGTAAAGAAAGGAAAAGAAGAAGTGCAAGAAAAAAGGCACCAAGTCTCCAAGATACACCAACGGTGGGCGCCCTAGGGACAAGTTCTAGAACTAGCACTTACGTGCACATGAAGAGGTCCCCAGTCAAGGACGAGGCACTAGAACAAGAAAATCCTATCAAAAAGGATTAGTCACCAGAGGAGGAGGAAGAAGGAGCCAAATCTCCTATACTAGAATCCCAAATTAGGAAGAAATAGAAGGTGATGGGGGAGGCTGATTCGGAGGACACAGAGAGATTTGAGGCCTACATAGGTGACATGGATGATGATGAAGAAGATGAACCTGAAGGAGCCCAGGAAACACCAGTGTTTGATGTGTATGATTGTGTAGAGGAAGGGTATCTAGGAGGAGGAAGGCACCCAAGATAAGGGAGGAAGCGAAGAAGTGAGTATGAAAAATCAGACTCCAAGACTCATGCAGGAGCAGATGAACAAGGTAAAAGAAAAAGAAATGGAAAATATCATTGAAGCCTTGGTAGAACAAGAGTTGAAGCACAATGCTGAAATAGTTATGAATGAAGATAAAAAAGAAAGTGTGTGAAAGGATCATGGCAGCACAAGAGGAGGCCTTAGTTTGATACTATGTATTCCTAAGGGCATGGGCAAAGGTGGAAGGTGCATTGAGATCCAAAGACCAAGAATAGATTATATTGATGATCCAAACAAGGTGTTGCTCATGCATTTCCAAAGCACAATACCTACAGAGAAAATCTTGGCCATGAAATTGTTTGATGAGGAAGGTGCATACCCTTAAATGAGGAAGATGCTTTCATGGGCATTTGAGTCCCACCTTGATGATCCTGAATTCAAAGTAAGACAAGGGGCAATGATGGAAGTGCCAAATTCTAAAGGAACCAAAACCTTGGTGAACACTCAGCAGCTATCTAAAGAACAAGTCTATAGTGCACTGAACAAGGTCTCAGTTGAACTAGAAGCCAGGTTATTCAGGAGGAACAATAGGGTAAAATTCCTAGAGGTAGAACTAGAAAAGAGGGAAGAAGAGCTCGAAGAAAGGACTAAGGACCTAAAGTGGGAGGAACTAATCAGAACGCAACTAAAGTGTGAACTAAGGGAAGAGAAGGAAAGGGTGTGTGAGGTATAAAAGAAGGTAGAAGCCATCACAGATGTCATTGTTTTGAAGCATCCAGACCTAGCACCAACCGCGCAAAAGTATGGATCTTCCCTGAAGTTCTTAGAAGACTTAACACGTATCCTCACCATGGAGAGACAACCAATAGCCTTAGAGTCTGCAGAAGAGGTATCAACGTGCCTGGAAAGGGAAGAGAAACTGAAGGTTGTAGCAATCATTTTCACGTACAGCAAGGTCCTTACTGATGTGAAAATTGCTATGAGAGCTACTGAGGCCATGTATGACAACTGTGCAGATAGGGATAGAGTGGTAATCGTTCTTATCACCACTCATGAGATAGAGCTCAAATAATTCTAAGATAAGAACAAAGGGAATAGAGCGAAGTAGGATAAGATCTTAGCCAAGGTTGAAAATAAGTCCAAAGCCATTGAAGTCGTACAAGGTTTAGTCAAGAACCAGCTGAAAGGGTTGTACACACAAATCACAAAGGGGATCGATGCACTCAAAGACTTGGGAAAACAATTGAAGGAGATCATGTAAATGATGAATACCAAAGGATATGGGCTAAGTTTTGATGAGGTAAACTCCCTAGTTGGCTACCTATGCCAAAGAGAAAAAAAATGAAGTTGATGCCTAGAATAAGTTGGAGGCTGGATCAAAGAAATATTTTCCTCTCCTGTTGCATCAATGAAAATGCTTCCCCCATCCTTTCATCTTCCCCAATCCTTCTTTCCTTTATTCTTTTCCAAATCATTATTTCTTCAAGAATCTATTGTAATTATTTTATTCATTGGAGACGTGTTCTCGCGAGCAAAGAATAGGTGCGATGTGGGGTGATGTTGGGACCATGATTTTTTGTCTTAGTACAAGAAGGCGTGTGGGCACGCAAGGCCTATTAAAGAAGGGCGCACAAGGAGAAAGCATGCATGATAGGGTTCTAGGAGGGTTTAATAGAACAAGTGGTGTGCATGTAAGGCAAAGTAGGATTTCAGGACTAATCCATATTTGTAATATTAGGAAGGACATGTGAAAAGCATGACTAGACTACTCATGTGGAATGGATAAGGTGTCAGCCTAGTGACAGGTTGTCCTAGGAAGGAATATTCCCTACAATGGAAGCTTATAGAAGACCATCATGGCAAGGAGTGGAGAGCTCAGGCCTCGAGGATCATGCTCCCATAGAGGAACATATTTGGACACTTAGAAATGGATCTGAAGTCTCAGAAATGTGGGTTTGTAGTTCAAGACGGTTATAAATGTAAGCACCCGTAGAGGAATTAAGGCAGATATAGAGAGATAAATATAGATCAATAGAGAGTGGAGATCTATAAAAATGCTACGAGGAACTCTATTGGGTTGGGTAGATGACTTATAGGAGAAGGATGTATCAAGGAGTTTGGGGTTGTAAATTTTCTTTCAAGAGCTAAGGGATATAAATCTAGTTATGTTGTATGACTTTGGTCTGCCATACTGTAACAGTCTATAATGGATCTAATGCATGTGATGAGGTTATCAAACATGATGGAATATGATTATAATAGAATCTAGTTTATACTGTAGACACTAAAATTAGGTCACACTCCCCCTTTGTCCCTCGACATATAATCCCCCATTTATTACATCTACCTAGCCATGACCCCCTTCACCCTACTAATATTAATTTAATTAAATTAATGCTCTATCCTCACTATATTTATTATTTAAATATCTTATTTAAATAATATCTACACAAACACTTCACTTAGATACCTCATCAAGCTAACTCAACCTAAGACCTATTCTTAGCAAGTTACCATAACTAACTAAGACTTACTCAAACCCTAAAAATCAATGCCTACACTCCCTCTAACCACATTCTTGCATGCTCACAAGAGGCTCCCAATATAATCCGTAGGATAATGAGACAAGATCCGAGGAAATAAGGAGGATCTCCGTAAGTTTAGTAAAACTAGAAGATCCCTCCTTGACCGACGTCGGTTACCCCTAACCGTTGCTAGTTAAGCCAGACTGCCGTCGGTTACCCCTTTTAACCCCAAAACAACCTTAGTCTCAAGGTTGGAAGTTGGAATCAAGTTGGAAAACATTGCAAGAAAATTTGGCGAGCAAGAAGGAGATCTCAAAAAGATAATGCATCTTCAGAGAGCCAATTCTAGCAAGAACTCACATCCAAGGAAGGAGATTGAGCATCTTTTCCTACATAGCAATCCCAACCACATTCGGATCTATCTAAGCAAAGAGGAGCATGCATGTAGCCCATGCAGAAGATTTTATTTAGTTTGTGATCACTTGCAGCCTTTGAGCCTATCATCAATACCTCCATCCTTCACACATAGACTTTAAGGAATGAAATCCAAGTAAGTACAACGTCATACTTTCCTAGTTATTTCATTCTATCCTTATTTTATCATCCATTGTTTATATTTCTCCCTATTGACCATCTCCAACATTTTGTACCTCCATATCCCCATTAAAACCTCATAAAAACCCATTCCAGTCACGTAATACCTCGTCCCGACCAACCAAACTCTTTGAGTAATCACAAAGGAGACTAAAACCCCATTTTGTGACGTTTCCATATTTCACAGTAATTGATGCCGGTTATACCTAACTACGGTTGGTCACCCCCAAAATGACGTCGGTCTCTGAATTTACCTACACAGTCTCAAATATAGACCTATCCACCTAATTTTATCTCACCCTCACTCACCTGTGACCTACCTGAGACTTTTATCAGACCTGTAAAACCTAGAACCAATCATTTGACCTTTGGATTCTATTCTATCTTATCTTGTTAGATTAGATCTATTTTCTTATTGTGTTTGTAAGTGAGATACCTAAATCATTTCAAAATAACAATAGGATTTACCTTGTTTTGAACATTAATTTGTTTAAAATAGTGGACTGACAGCCATCTAGGAAGTACCATACTTCCCGGATCTAGCTCACGCTAGGCAGTTCACTGCCTATATCATTTTATTCTTTCTGGTTGTCTTGTTTTCATTATAGGTAGTTCATCCTAGCCAAAAGGAAGCTATCACAGTCAGCTGTGGATTTGGAAGTCATACACACGCAACAACCCATCAACCGACATTTGAACTGGTATTCCTCCTATGCCCATTACCCTATTTGTTTTGTCAATGATTCAAAGAAAAAATCTAAGAAAAAGATGAAACATATACATATATCTTCATAGTTCTGTTTCATGTGTTATGTGAATGAATATAAAATCCTATACATTTCCTTTTCAGTTCAGTTTTACACATTGTTAAGTATCTTTTTGTCTGGAATGATTGCATTTGTCTAGAAACCGTTCTGAGTTCTATGAGGAAAGTATGTCTCATTTCCATTCACTCTATCATAGATGATGTTTCCCACTTAACTCACATAAAGAAGAGAATCGACATGTGTGCGTGCCTCAGGTGAGCACCCAGCACCCGCTGGGTGATAGGTTGGTGCACATGGGGTTCCCTTATTCTTGGGTGGGTATAAAAATGACTACATCATGGTCTGCCTCCAAAACTTCGTAGTATAGTCATGCATAATTTAACTAAGTCCTTGTCTAGAATACTTCCATTTAATCATTTGGTCAGGTTTGTGGCTAATAGGATAGAAGTTAGCTCTAAGTAATTCTTTAAATTCTTTCCAAGATTTCACAATAGGACATTTCTTCTTTTCATTAATGGCTAGATTGTTTTCCCACCAAAACAAATTTTGTCCATCCATTTTGAGACATGCAAAGGCAATCCTCTATGTCATAGTGACATTATCGATGCTAAAGTAGACTTCTAATTATTTTAAGCATTTATCCAGAAAATCTACATCTAATTGTCCTTCACAGCTTTTAATTTCAACTTTCATCTAAAATTTAAAAGGAACATGATCAAATTTTACTTTCTCTCTTGCATTTGAATTCTCTTTTCACACTCTTCCCCATATTCTTCCTCATGGTGGCTCCTCCCTATGCCAAACATTTTGGCTAAGCCTCGAACCACTGATTCCATGGAGTCTTACTTAACAGAATCCATATTCTACAAATCTGCAAGTTCTTCTTATCTTCTGAAAATCCTATGCATCATGATCTCTAACATCTCAATTCTACGGACCAAGTTGTCTTCCTCCATTTATCCCCAAATTATTTGTTTCCACTTCCTTGTAAAAATATCTAGATTGCAAGGTAATTCCATTCACCTTTAGATCTCGTCTCTTTCATACAAATCCAAGAAAAAATACCATAGCCCTAGATACTTGTTAGCTCTGATACAAAAATGATTTGTAAACTATGTACTTTACATTTCATTCACAAAACCACAATTATATTGTTTCCTACTTTAAAAGATAAAATGACAGATGAGCTAGTGATTGAATTGATTATTCCTTAGAACTAAAATTTGTAAGAGAAACAAATTAACACCCACTCATATGCCAATGAATTTTATCCTGGAAACCTCCAATGGAGGAAAACCATTCGGGAAGGGAAAATAACTCTTTCTTCCCTTTTTATTTTAGTGGCCAATTCAAAATATAAGAGATACATAGTTTATAATAAGTGAGAAAGGAAATTGACAATGTCTCACACTTCCTCCCAACAACTTTACTACTCTTTTCTCTGACTCTTTCTTCTAAAATATTCAATTCCAGCACTTTAGAACTCTTACACTTACTCCCATGAAGTATCTTGTTTCTAATGATCATAAAACTCCTTCCTACATGTATTTATATCCTTTCTCATGTCCTCCCATGCACTGGAGGATGGGAAAGGTCACGGAGGAGAAAATACATGGACAACATTTCCAATTTTGGGACTGTTCATTTAAAAAAAATTATTTTATGTTTGAAAGTGATAGGACCACCACCCAATGCAGACCGACCGTCACAGAACCGTTGCCTTGGTTGGGTGGCAGTTCTTTAACTACCACTTTACATAGAGTGACAATTTTATTAACATAAATACATAAACCTATGTTTCTTCATTCTCCTTCTTTTTTGTTGGCTGATCTTATGAAGTAGAGTCATTTTGGATACCTATGGATCACATGCTACTTAGGAGTCTTTTGGTCTCACAAAATCTTAGTGGGAGAGTAGATGAAGAAATAATTCCCTCACTTACTCCTTCAACTACCACCAGGCCTACCTTGGTGTCTTCCCTTTCAATCCAGCTCAACAAGACTCCTACGGACCTCTTTTAGTCTCTGTGACATTTTGTTGTAGCACTACATCCTCCTCTAATTCCCCTAGTGATTGCAAGACACAATCCTCAATGAAAGGTAGCAACTGTAGTTTTTCATCTTCATCTAGCATGGATGGCTCATATAGGTGAAGTTTATCACATTTTACTACTGAGTACATGTCGATAAATGGAAAAAAATGTAACACCCTTGACAATTGTTATTCTCCTCCTTTACATTTCAAGTGTTGACATGTGATTTTCCTTATAAAGATATGTTGTTTTGATTTTTGGAGATCATGCTTGATATGGATAAATCATATTCTATTCTTAAGATCCTTTGACTGAATTGGAATGGCTTCCTTGAATTCATTTTTCATTTCTTATAGGTGAGTTACAATCAGGTTTAAGAATTGTAAACCTATCTATTAATATGACTCATCCTTGGATCAATTTCTGTGATCCAAGGAATGTTTTAAATGTGCTATGTTGAATGAATGGTAAATCGACATTCCATGAATTAAAAGATATATGACTGAACTTTGATTGATTACAAGTTCTTTGATTATTGTTTGAATGTGTTTCTATTTAGTTGTATGTTGTGTTTGGATCTTTTCAGTTTGATCGTGGCAGGACAATGCTGGCACAAATGAACTATAGCCTATTCACGGCATGGGAAAAATTCTGGTTCCTAAAACTAAAGGGACTATCCTACTGAATCCTAAGCTAGGTAAGAAAATATATATTATCTAGCTATGTTAATTAATTAAATTTTATCCTAACCTAAGATTTTTACTAAAGGATTATGGAGAGGTTTCTAGGTTATTCAAAATAACCTAAAACCTAATGCTTAATGGTTGTGTGATGATCTAACCTAATGCCTAAAAACTATTGAGTTGGAATTAATCTAACCTATGGTGGTGATTTATTGATTGGGTTATATCCCAAGGTTATATATCCTAAGCTAACCTAAGATCTAACCTAAGTAATTATGTCTACCCTAAACTAATGGGCATGAAGGGGGAATTGGTGGTCGCATGTATTATAGGTGACGGTTCCAAGGCATTTAAGTTGTTGATAAGGTTTTAATTGCATAGAGGTACCACTAATTGTGGTAGGGGCTAGTTGGCTTGGTGGAGGCTTATGTTGAAACTTCACTAAAATGGAATTCTTTGTTAAATTTGATTTTGCATTCGCTAAACTTGGAAGGTGGTGGGAAGGAAGGATAGGTGGGAAAATAGGAATTAATGGAATTTATTGTTTTTGGTTTTTGTACTCGAACTGTTTGGAAAGCATGAAAATAGGTTTGTAGGGGGTCATTTCACCTTGCATGTTTCACGATTTTCACTCTACATGCTCTCTAGTTTTTTAAACCAGAAGATTGAACTGCACTTAATGGCTATTCTTGAGATTTTTGACCTATTTTTGGTTCGTGGAATATATAAGAGGCATGGTGGAAAAAGAATATTTTTTTTTATATTTCGTGGAGAAGAGGAGAAGCTGTGAGCTTGACTGGAGATTCTCTTCAATTTAACAGAAGTGCTATCAGGCATGATAGCCTCTAAACTTTAAGATCTCATACTTTCTTATAAATGTTTCATTAAAATGATTATGCTCTTTTTAGATTCTCGGATTGCTTATCTTATCTGGTTATTTGCTTGTTGGGTTTATTAAATCTTGTGATATTGATTTGGAATCCTTGGTAAAAGATGTTCTATTTAGAAACTTACCAAGTGTCATTCTTAAAAAAGAGAACACATGCAAAAATGTATCTCTGTAGCTCAACTTTTTCATTTTGGAATGGGTAAATGAAGTATTCTATTTAAATGATCTTCATTGTTGTTTAGATAAGGTTCAGAGTTTTTGAGAACCTAGGGTTTTGTCTGACCTTGTTGGATTTTGTGCTTTATTTGATCTTGAGCTTGTGTTAAGATCATGTTTTTGTTGAGCCTTTATTCAAGCTCGTATTTGGTTTGGAACTTGGTTTTGGTTTTGTGTTGTTGAGAACTGTTGATGGAGGTTCTTTTTATTCTGAACCAACGTTCAGAATCTTGGATAATCCTGGGTTGTTGCTGAAGTCCATATATAACTCAGTGCTTGAGTTTTATTTCCTTATGACAACCTGGACTAATAATGTTAGTACATAATATACATGACATTCGTATTCTATTATTTGTGTAGATTCTAAACTTTGTAGGAACCTTGAGGCTGTAGGAGCTAGTATTTGGGCTTCACGTTTTGATACAAACTCTTGTTGGAGCCTTTTGTCGCTATGAGCCAGTGTTTGTATTTTTGGATAAATTGGGAATGTTGTTGATGTCGTATGTGGCTCTGTACTCATATTTTATTTAGTGGAATTTTGAACTATTAATGGAGGTTTGTGTTTTTCATTGCATTCGTATTTGGTTATTTGTATAGTTTTGAACTTGTTAGGACTTCGTGTCGACTCCGTTCTAGTACTTTGGAGTTTGGTTCTAATTGTAATAAATGTTTAAAGTTTACAACTCTTTTGTCAAGTTTTTTATCAAAGAAAATTGGGAGAATAATTGGTTTAGTTGTTGGGAAAACTCTTAGAGATCTTGATGGAAAATGTCCTTGTTTGATGAATAAATTTGGTAATTCATATTAAGAACTGTTTCTTCTTTTCTGAGAAGTCAATGGCATTTAATTAAGGGTACTCTTTTCCCCTCTATTCCGTGGAAACTTGTATCTTCAGATCTCTTAGAATAGGTTCTGGGTTTCATTTATGAGAATAAATTAATAAATTAGTACTCTGTACTATTATAGAGGGATTACTTGACACTATTCTAATAGTTTTTGTATTATAATACTTATTGAATCAAGAACCTGTTATTATTTTTGTAATGGAAAAATGAAATCTGACTATGGGATTTCAATCTGAGTTGTTGATACTTCTGATCATGTTAAAATTACTGATAGGTTATTTTTCTATCTCATCATGGGTACTATAAATACACCTTGTGACTTTATATAGGAAAGGAATGTGATTCCTTTAGAACCGACTGTGTTTTTGGACTGCTATTTTTATTTCATTCTTTGTATGGAATTAAAACTCGCACTCCTTGAAAGTAAAGAAGTATAAAAAATATGGCAGTGTGCTTTCTTCTTACTATATAGATCATTGGTTGAACTTCTGTTTTGGTTCTCCTTTGAAATGAAGTTTTCTTTATGAGTTGTTTGGTCTTCCTTTACCCAATCATCTATAGAAATGATATTGGAAGATATTATATTATTTAGATTTATTGAGCTGGAAATGCCAGCTTGTTTGACAGACTGTTGTTTGACAAGACTTTACTTGTTTGGTTTGATATGAGTGAGTTTGTCTCTTAAACTCTATCTTTTTAAGAATTCTCCTTGGATGAACTAGGATAGAGAATAACTCCTGTATGAGTCCACCGTGATTTTTGAATGTTGTTCAGATCTTTAAAAGTTAAATTCTATATGTGGTAAGAGATTTAAACTTGTAGGTTGACTGATTGATTCTCTATTCCTTCTTGGATTAAAATGAAATTCTATTCTGATGAATATCTTAATTGTTAAATTTTAAGGTAATTGACTTTTGAAAGAAACAGTTAAATCACATTTTGAATCTGTTTTATTTCTCGGATGTGTTGGGTTTGGGCATACTTGTAATGGTTCTTTCATTTAGGAGTTAGATGAGTCACCCTAATAAGAACCATGCTTTAAACTCTTCCTTTGGCTTGAAGCAAAGATAAATGTTGTTTTCTTTTATGAAAAATTGGGAACATTGAGATGTTATGATATGTTGTTTGCCTGAGGATAATTGATAGAATCTATTAGAATATATTTTGCAAGGATAATATGATGGATTATATTATGTCATTTTCTTGAAAGTGAAATCAATTATTTAAAATGTACTTCTTTTCCGTTGCTTTAGATATTGATTATATGATGTAATAATTGTCTCAATAAAATAGATTTTTTTTAATGGAATGATTATTGGAATGCACTTCTTTTTAAGGCTTAGTGTTTATCATGCTCAGTTCATTGAACTGACCCGTGCTAGCAATTTTTACAAATGGACTTCGTAAGTGAAAAGGAAGGCATAAACTTATGTGATCATTGGATGTTTTAAGTCTAATTTTTGTAAAGAACTCTGAATCATTCTTGAGATTGTATTGAAAAATAAATTAGTATTCTTTTGTAATGGAGGAAGTTGTTAGGTAGCATACCTAAATGTATAAGTTTTAGAGATGAATTAAATGTTGAGAATTTATTACTTTAGGTGTATATATTATCTTGTACTTTCATTGCATTGATGGAATCTTATATTTTGTTATACTCCATATTATGTATATGCTTAATGGGGTATTCTTAGATAAGTTTGATAGTGGGAATTGGACTAATTACCCTAAATAGGATGCAACTTCTTAAGATGTAGAAATCAATGTCATAACTACAAAATTCAATATAGTAATATTATATGGAATGAACACTTAGTAATAACTATTGAATTTGTAATGATTTATAGTGGTGCTAGGCCCTAGCACTTAATCACGTAAAGGAAGGTTCTTCCTCTATCTTGTGAATGTAAATAAAATGGAAGACGTGATTCCTAATTATTAGACTATTTTTAATAAAGTCTACTTAGTTACAACCTAGATGGTTATTACACTTCCTTGAACGGTTAAGTCACAATAAATGGAACTTATGCTATTGATATCCTGTTATGGTTGATGGTTTGTTAAGTCTCGTAAATAACATTAAAGGAAATCTTAAGCTACAAAAGTTCTTTAACAACCAATTGAATCTATTGTAGAGAAGAACTTAGGGAGTGTTGGATTAGGGTTAGGCAATCTTACTGAAATGTGTTTTTAATAATCCAAATTAATTAAATTTATAATAAACTCCTTGAGGTATGTACATCTCGATGAGGTTGTTCTATAGGATGCTGGCACATGGCTACTGCAGGGATGTACCTTCGAGAAGATTAGGATCTTCTCAAGGATACATCAATGTAGTTGACATGTGGCAACACCCTTTTGCATTGATCATCTAGATCTACACACATGGACTTGATCCTAGTTTCTCTCTAGGGCTGGTTAGTAACATGTCTAAGATATGGGGTAGCCCCTTAAGACTCAGGATACCTTGGCACATGGGGTTGACTTAGGTTGACACAATATGCCAACTTTCCCTAAGTCTTAGTGATCCTCTCCCTATCATAACGTATGTTGTTAACTCAAACTAGGGTGAAACCTTGGGCAAGTGGAATGATGAAAGTCAGTAAAGGACATTCTAGATAACAATAGAGTGGGTCGAAGGACGTATTCTGGATTGACGAGTATGCTGTCAAGGAATAGTAATATGAATAGTATGTTAGAAATCTTTGGCCAAAGTATCGTAAGCTACTAGTTGCGTTGTCCTATGTCACCTAGTCTAAGGTTTGTGATGCAAATGAATATTGGTAACAATATTCAGATAGGTTCCTTAGAAAGATCACTCAATACCCTGAACAGGGTAAGAGAACCAATTATCCATCGTATATAGAAAAGTATTCAATACTTTATGTTAAACATGAATATATCGGTAGTTTACCAAGTGATGAAATGAATAGATTGGTAGCACACCGAGTCATTAACGCTGCATATGGTTATCTGTTATATGAATGGTTGATAAAGAATGTGTGTTCTAAATTATGAATTTAGAACAGAGAACATTATTTAAAAAAAAAATTCCCTTGTTTCTAAAGTCTTAAAATGGGAATGTTACACTACATCCTCCCCTAATTCCCCTAGTGATTCCAAGACACAATCCTCAATGAAAGGTAGCAATTGTAGTTCTTCATCTTCATCTAGCATGGATGGCTCATATAGGTGCAATTTATCACAATTTACTACTGAGTACATGTCAATAAATGGAAAAAAATCAAGTCGAAAGGCATTTTCTCTAGCTTGCTCCAATAGGGTGAAGGGTCAATATCATAGTGGCTTAGGCTTCTGTGTTTGACCTTGTAGTCTCTCTTTTCTCAAGTAAAGACAAACTATATCCCCAACATAAAGCTTATGCTCTCTCCAGTGCCAATCATGCCTAGCATTGTACTTGGCTTGAGATTTCTCTAACTATTCTTTGACTTTGAGATGGATTTTCCAGATCCTCTTAATAAATTGGTTTGATCTAGTCACATCTGTGTCTCGTGTCTCCTCCTCATCTAGTTACCCAACTACTATGTCTAACATATTTGTAGGTAGATATCCCAAACATGTTTCAAATGGTGACTTCATAGTGGATGTGTGTACTACCTTGTTATAGGAATGTTGAATGTAGGCTAAGGACTCATCCCAAGTCCTTGGGTATTTTGTATTATACTCTCTAATAAAATGTACCAAAGTCCTATTCACCACCTCTATTTTTCCATTTATCTATGGATGGAAATCCATGCTCCTTTGTAACTTGGTATTCATCTTCTCCCATAAAGTAGTCCAAAAATTCCCTAAGAACCTTAAATCCCTGTAAAAAACAATAGACTTTTGCAAGACAAAATGCACCCATAAATTAGCAAACAGAAGATCTACTACCTCACATGCTTTTACCATCTTCTTACATTCCATAATAATACACATCTCACTGAATCTATCAACAAAATCATAGAGATAGTCATGGCCATGTTTAGACATAGGTAATCCTCCTACAAAGTCCATAGAAATGTCCTTCCATTGATGAGTACGTATTGGAAAATGAATATATAAACCCTCCTTCCTAGTCTTAGGCTTGATGGTACAACAAAGTTTACATCCACATATAAATTTTGATACTTCTTATTACATATTGGGCTAATAGATGTACCTTTTCAAGTGGCATAGGTTCTTACCAACACTGAAATGTCCCGTTACTTTTGAGGTATGTACTTCCCTCATCAATATAAGTCTTTCTTCTTTAGGCACACAAAGCTTCCCCCGTCGATAGAGAAGCCCATCCTTGAGATAACAATCTTCAATCCCCATCCTCTCAGCTCCTTGGGACTACAATTTCTTCAATATCACCCACAAGTATTTGTCTTGGGCATATAATTTTCCATAAGCTTCCATCACGATGGTCTTGATAAGAGAGATAATGGCCAAGAAGGAGAAATTCTCTTATGTAGGTGGCCTACAAAACATGTCTGCTACTAATTTTATACTACCATTCTTGTATTTGATCACCAGATGGAACTACTGAAGGAACCCCATCTATTTGCAGTGCCTTGCCTACTACAATTTGGACTATGCTTGTAAGTACTTGAGATATTTTTTGTTAGTGTGCACAGTAATTTCTTTACCTAAAAAATAATGCTTCCATTTTTTAATTGACTTAACTAGTGCATACCTTTCCTTATCATATTCTGAATATCCTTTAACTTCTGAAGTAAATTTTTTAAAATGATAACATATGGGTTTACCTCCCTGAAGCAACATTGTACCCATAGCATAATCACTGGAATCTGTCTGTACTTCAAAGGGATGCTAAAAATTAGGAAGAGAAAGTAATGGACCATGACTAATCTTTTATTTCAATAAATCAACATATTTTTCTCGTTCCTTACCCTAGTCAAAACTCTTACTCTTTGTCGCCACTATGTGTAAAGGTGTTGCAATCACGGAGAATCCCGCAATGAACTTCCCGCATGTACTATACTTTTCCCACAAAAATTCTAGTCTTTGTGGCTCCTGTTTGTGTTGGAAAATTATTGATGGCTTCCACTTTCTTTGGATCCACTCGTAGCTCTCCTCCTCCAACCATGTGCCCAAGATAGACTAGTTACTATTTGGAAAATTCACATTTCTTCATATTACAAAGCATTTGTTTCTCCTTAATAACTTACAAGACTTGCTGCAAATGAGTTAGATGTTCCTCCCACATGGCACTAAAAATTATAATATCATCTAGATAAAAAATAACATGTGAATCTATGAAATCCCGTAATACATCATTCATGAATCTCATAAATGTAGTGATTTCATTGCATAAACCTTGTTTCATCTTGATGTCAGTCTTCCATATATCCTCCTCCTTCATTCTAACTTGGTGATAACATGACTTGAGATCCACTTCATGAAGAATTTGGCATGCTAAATCTGGTCCAAGAGATCATCTATGCGGGGAAGTGGATATTTTTTCTTTATGGTGATCTTGTTCAAAGCGTGGTAGTCGATGCAAATTCTCCAAGAACTATCCTTCTTCAGCACCATCACAATAGGAAAACCACATGGTGAGGTGCTTGGACGTATCACACCCTAGTCTAGTATTTCTTGGAGTTATTTCTTTACTTCATTACTCTCCAACAAGGATTGCCTATACAACCCAATGTTTAGTAGAGGGGACTTTGGCAATAGCTAAATCACATACTATAATTCCCATTTTTGTGGTAACCCACTGGGAGCCTAGAATACTTCCTGAAAAGACTGAATAATACTATCCAATTATTGTTTTCTTTGTTTAGAAATATCTAAAAAATTTATCCCGTCTTGTTTATCCTTTAACAAAAGTAAACAAAATTGATTAAGATTTCCCTGAATAAGTCATTTTGCTTGGTTAGCGCTCACCATAGTAACCCGTGTCTTACACCGATGTGCCTTGATGTTGTAGCTGATCCCATCCATGGCCCATCTGTATGGTTTTTCCCTTCTCATAGATATAGCATCCCTGATATAAAAATAAGGACTCCCAAAAAAAACACCAATAACATCAAATGGAATAACATCAACTTGCAATACATCAATATACTGGTAATTTATCCCAAACTTGACCTTACTTCTTTTTTTCACCTAAATTTCAACACCCTTCTTCATCCAACCCAAAGAATAGGGCTGTGGATGCTCGTAAGTCTAAATACCAAGATTATTTATAACTGCTTCAGAAATCAAGTTAGATTGAGAACCGGTATCAACCAAAGCATTTACCTTAGTTCTCTTGATTTGGATTTTGATCTGGAATAGTCTACTCATCTCCTCTTCTTGGTTTTCCATGTTAATGGTCATGTATCCAAGACTCTCATCTAAATTAGATTCATCTTTGATTTCCACCTCCCCTTATTTCTTTAAAGTTTTCATTGAATTATTTGAGTCCTTGGTTCAGTTATTTGAATGTAACTCCAGATGCAGCATCTAACATGTAGCGTCAATATGACCATTGATATCATAGTTTTCACAGAAATTCTTGGGATATTTACAAGTATTTAAAGTAATGATAGCTTGTTTACCTTTCCCTTTCCACTTACCTTTGTTACTTGTTTTCCCATGTTCTTTCTTCTGCCTATTTTTTGATGGCTTTTCCCTTGGCTCTACTTCTCCTTACTTCCTTTAATCATGTATATAGTATTCCTTCTCACACACATTTTTGAGATCTTTGGGCTTTGTGGAGATGACTTTTATTCAAAGGTGAGTACAAAGTCCTACCATGTGTTTAGTCAGAATATCCTCATCGTCTAAGTCAATATTCAGTAACATGGCCTACCTATGAAACTATGTAGTATAGTCCTACACACTTTGACTACTAGCTTGTCTAAAATACTACTACCATTTAATAATTTTGTGAGTCTTGTGGCCAATAGGATAGAAGTTAGCTCTAATTAATTCTTTACATTCTTGCCAAGATTTCACAATAGGACATTTCTTCTTTTCACAAGTGGTTAGATGGGTTTCCCACCAAACTAGAGTGTGTCCCTCCATTTTGAGACATGCAAAGGTGATCTTGTATGCCTCAGTGACATTATGGACACTAAAGTAGACTCCTAATTGTTTTTAACCATTTATCAAGAAAATTTGCTTCTACTTATCCTTCAAAACTTTTAATTTCAACTTTTGTCTCAACTTTAAAAGGAGCATGATCAAATTTTACCTTCTCTCTTACATTTGAAGTCTCTTCTTCACTCTCTTCCCCATATTCTTCCTCGTGGTGGATCCTCCCTATGCCAAAAATTTTGGCTAAGCCTCAAACCACTAATTGCATGGAGCCTTGCTTAACAGAAACCATCTTCTGTAAATCTGTAAGTTCTTTTTGTCTTCTAAACATCCTATCCATCATGGTGTCTAGCATCTCAATTCTACAGACCAAGTTCTCTTCCTCCATTTGTCCCTGAATTATTTGTTTCCACTTCATTGTATAATTATCTAGATCACAAGGTAAAGCCCCTTCACCTTTAGATCTCGTCATTGTCATACTAATCCAAGAACATATACCACAGTCCTGTATAATTGTCAGCTCTGATAGTAAAATGATATGTAAACTATCTACTTTGGATTTTGTTCACAAAACCAAAATTATACTTCTACCTACTTTCAAATATAAAATGACAGATGAGCTAGTGATTGAATTGTTTATGCCTTAGAACTGAAATTTACAAGAGAAAAGAATTAACGCACATACACATATTCCAATAATTTTTATCCTGGAAGCCTCTAATGGAGGAAAACCATTAAGGAAGGGAAAACAACTCTTTCTTCCCTTTTTATCTTATTGGCCAATTCAAAATATAAGAGATACAAAGTTTACAATAAGTTAGAAAGGAAATTGACAATGTATCAAACTTCATCCTAACTACTTGATTTCTCTCTTCTCCAACTCTTTCTTCTATAAAACTCAATTCCAACACTTTAGAAATCTTACACTTACTCCCATGAACTCTCATACATTTGATGATCAAAAAACTCCTTCCTACATGTATTTATAGCCTTTCTTATGTCCTCCCGTGCATTGTAGGATGGGAAGGGTCATGAAGGAGAAGAGTTATAGACAACCTTTCCAATTATGGGATTGTTCATTTGAAATTTTTATTTTCTATCTAAAAGTGATAGGACCACCACCTAATGCAAATCAGCAGTCACAGAACCACAGCCCTGGCTGGGTGGCGGTTATAGGACCACCACCCACATTGGGCGGAGGTTTTGTAATGGTCACTCCACTAAGCGACAGTTCTTTTAACATAAACACAAAACCTTTGTTTCTTAATTTTCCTTCTTTGTTGCTAGCTGATCTAATGAAATATATTCATTTTATATCCCTATGGATCATTGGTGCATCACCTTCCCCTAGATTATATTTACTTTGTACGCATTATTCTATCCATATCTCCTTTAAAATTATTATGGTAAGATTAGATTATTCTCCATTCTCTGCACTTTGTAGAAGTCTGAACTAGGTTAGGAAAATAATTCAGATTTCTCTGGAGGATTATCCTACTTGCAAGGTCCCACACTTGAGGATAATCCCATGTTATGTGGGTTAAACTGATTTCCTTACACAAAAATCACAAGTAATCAAGGGTGCTATAATTTATGATGACATGGCTTAGATTCAAATTGTTGTGAATAACTAGATAAGGGATTAGAAAATTTTTAAGATGGTTTAGGTTCAAATTGTTGTGAAGAGCCAGATAAAGGATGTAGAATGTTTGAGGATGGTTTAGGTTCAAATTATTATAAAGGACTAGATAAAGGACCCAGAATGTTTGAGGATAGTTCAGGTGTAAATGGTTGGAGTTAAATTCCCCTAGCTGCTAGATATGCATTGAGAGAAATGGGATTTGAATCCAACATTTCTTTGCAAACAGATTCTCATCTTTTGAAGAAGGAAGGTTCAGAATATTTTGATTGTGATCTAGGGTAGATTGGTTGTTCAGTTTCTTCTTGTAAATATGTATTGAAAACATGACTGTAAAACTGACCTGAAGAGTTTAGGATTCATTTTCTCATTTCCTCATTAAAATTTTCTTCTATTCCATTCCAGGTTCATTGAGCATCAAATAGAGGAGTAGACATAATTGGTTGAGAAAATGGCATTTGATGTTGTAACGGTGTAGAGAAAGAAGAAGATAAGAGTGTGTGATGTTGTAACAGTGCAGATAGAGGAGTAGATAATGTGGTAGATAATGGAGTAGACAACGGAATTTTTTTCTGCAAGTGTGTGGAAAATGGTTGATACATGTTTTTAGAAGTTTTGTTGTGTTCTTGTTGTATTTTTTGTACCATTGTAAATAAACACACAAAATAAACACAATTACCTAAAAATAAAAATTTCTAAATGGGTTAATTACAAATAATAAGCAAAAGTAATCAAAATGGATTTTTAGATTTTCTTGATTTGATTAAAAAAGTGAAATGTGTAAGATGAATAACAAGGGTCCTAGGAAATGGTGAGCTATGGTTGGTTTTAGGTGGATTCCTTGATATACCTAAAGGTACATGAGGTCAAAGTCTATATTGATGTTGATATGGGCGTGGTATTTGGGCCTACCCTGTCATTTCATGGTCTCATAGCGATAAGGGTGATGGGTACTTTGCCAATATATAATGATAGACATATAATTATACTTGGCTAGAAAATTGAATCAACTTCTCCTCTTGGTGATGAAATCTAAGTAGGTATCCACCTGGGTAGGATTTTTTCAAATGCGTTTTGATGTTTCAGTGGTTTGGTTATGTGTGGGGGAAAGGATATTGAATGCAATGGACTACCTTCCTAATTAATACTATGTGAAACAAGAATGATGAATGGTTCATTTTAAAACCCAAATCGAAATATTTTTTTCAATGAATACAATCAACCAAAATTCAATATGGGAAACAAATAAGAAATTTTTAGGACTTACTGCTAAATGCTCCTATTTTTTTATTGTAACAATATTTAAAGCAAGTAATCTAGAAATCCAGCAAATAAGCTCTCAAGGAACAACAACCTACAAATAGGTTTGGAGAAAAATAAATAAAAATTCAGTAAACAAGAAGCAAAAGGGAAACTGCAAGGCAATAAAAACAAATAGAGAAATCACCGGTGATTCAATAAATCACTAGTGGTTTACCCAATCATAGGAGATTGCCACACAGAGAACCAAATATATATATATATATATATATATATATTAATGAAATTAACAATAATTTAAGGGACTTTGTCCCACTGGGAGTGCCAAGATGTATAGAATAAATCTTAACTCTTTAATTTAACCTAATAAACAAGAGATTAAAACTTACCTAACCTCAGTAAGGTAGGGTTTAATAATACCCACGAATGTAGATGAATTGGGGTTGATGGTTGCGCTTCATATATACAAATATGTAAGCTCCTTTCTTGCGAGAATACCTGTAAATCAAAACCACTAAATAAAACATGATTAATAAAATATTAGGTGGTTTTCCTAGCAAAGGCTAGTCCACGGAAACCAAAGGACTGCTTGACAAGGATGTCATTCCTCTTTTACAATTGTTGGTTGTCAAATAAGGACTTTATTGAAAACAACAGTCAGGGGATAGAAAGTCCCTCCTCTTTAACGGGAGAGGTTCCCTTATGAAAAGCAAAAATCTATTCACAAATGTACAATGTTTGGTTTTAAAGAGGAACTCTGATATCATAAAAGTGTTTGATATAACAAATCATCAATACAAAATAATAGAAGAAATAAGGAATGGGAAAAGGTAGAATAACACTCTCAAGAAATATAGATAACAAAATAATTCCTTACAAATGCCAAAATGGAATCATATAGAATAGAATCATTTACATTAAAACCACAAGGTGTTATTTCACAGACACAAAGTTACAAAGATGACATCCATAAGAATACAAAGCTTCTTGATGTAAATAGATTAATGATTTAATAACTTTTAACAAATAGAAAGGAAAGACCAAGCACAGATAGAAACAAAAAGAGAAATCTTCTTATATTGATAGATTTTTACTCCTTTACACTTTTAAAAATAACCAGAGTTCCAACCCCTAAAAATGGCATAGAGAGCCCATTATATAGCTTACAAATTGGTTATACTTGGTAACCATTTATTTTAACTAAAATATTAATTAAGTTCTCAAAACAATGTCCTTAATTAGTTTACAATGAGCTAGATTCTAGGAAAAGAAGGAGAAAAGGAGAAACTAGGAGAGAAAACATCCGCTTATTGCTGAGGAGGGCACACTGACTTGAGAATCCATTGCCTAAATTTTTTTAATGGCTTAGATATCTTCCTACCTCATGGGATTGATGTGTTGGCAGTGGTGTGAGACCAAGTGTCTAGACATTTCTCCATGTCCTTATCAAACTTGGTATGTTCCAGGTATTCTTTATTAGCCTCTTCAATGGCAGAATGAAGAGAGAAAATATCCTTTATCTTCTATTTGGTAATCAATTCTTCTTTGAACATGTCTTCTTTGACAAAATGTCCTGAACTGAGTTTTAATCTCCTGAAGAGAGAAAGGAATACCTGAAATTTCATCATGAAGATGATAATGAATATCCTTAAAGGAAGATGCAACACAAGTCTTGAAAGATTCTCCCTTCTGCCAAATGTTTCTCAATTCTCCCAAGAATTCTTCCAGAACTTTTATTTTCCATTCAACACTGAACACCCATGATCCTAACAAGTTGTCCTTGGCAGCATAAAAAACATTACTAGACAACAATATCTTTTCATCAGCCTATCCCATCAAGAGAATATCTATGATGTAACTACTCCAAAGTTTCAGTTATTTGTCCATAGTTCTAATAGAGGAGGATAGTTTTTGTTGCAGATTGGCCACCTTCTCATTGATTTTGAAGGCCTCTAAAATAACTTTAAAGCCTGCAATGGTCATGTCATCAACCATGGCTTCCATATCACTTCCATAAGTGGAATATCTATGTATATCCTTGATACTCTGAACCTCATCCTGACTGAGAATCATAGGAGGTGGAAGGGCGGCTAGTGGAGCAGGATCAAAAACCTTATCTTTAGCCAATAATGACTTGATGAAGTTGGAAAGAACTTGATTTTATTCTTCCAACTATTCTAGATTTTTCTTACCCTTTTCCACTCTCTCAATAACCTTGGTTACTATTTCTTAGAGGTTATGTACCTTACTCTTAGGAGTAGATTCTCCCATTGGAATTCTAGAAAGTTCCAGGTCAAAGGCTAATAGATCTTGCTCTGCCTTATCAACCTTAGGCTTTGTAACCTCTAAAAATTGTTGGCTTTGAGCATCTGTCACTATTCTTGAAGTTGTTTTAGCTCTCTTTAATTGAGGAGGAGTAGTACCTAACAAAGCTGCCACAACATCAAAATTTGGCCCTATAAAATAGGAAGAAAGTTTTCTCTTCCTGTTATTAACCAAGGGTTGCATCCATGAAAAATTAGAAGAAGAAGAAGAAGGGAAAAGAGGTCCAAGAGAAAGTGAACCCATGGCACTTAAGGTATTCACCATTATTGCCTCCAGTAAAGAGGTGAGTGAGGCATCTGGAGCTTCTTGTGCATAGGAATCTATGGTACTAGGAGGTTTAGTGCTAGGCACCTCCTTCTCATCTTCTACTCTAACTTTTTAAGTTCATACAGGGTTTGGTACTTCACCATCATCACTTTCACTTAGACAATAATGTTCTCTAGCCCTGAAGGCAATCCTGAATGATCTAGAAGGGGTTCTTCCTTAATTGGCTCATGTTTAACCTCTTTTATCTTCTTTTGGTACACTTGAGTAGGAGAAGAGGGAGTAGATGATTGAAGTTCTTTAATTGAGGAAGGAGGAGGGGTATTTACAGGTACCTCTGTACTGCGTGTATGTGTTTTCTTCCTAGGAGTTGAAGTATCTTTGGAAGAAGATCCACTTTGATTCTTCTTAAGCTCTCGAACCTTCCTATCAAACCAAACTTTGGTTATTACAAGGATAGGGGCCAAAATCTCAACCAAGTCATCCTTCTCCTTCTTTTACCAATCTAGATATTCCAAGGAGTATGTTTGATTGATGTCTCATATTCAAAATCCTGCAAGTATTCATCATCATCCTAGAACCCTTCAAGAATTTGATAGAGATTTAGCTCTTTAATCAGTTGTAGAGAGAGTCTGCCATAGTGCCTCTGCCTTTCTTCAAAATCATCTACATAATCAGCCTAGTAATCCTCAGTATCTAGCTTGTGATGATAATTTATTCTGAGGTTTTGAGCAATGAACTTCTTCAAATAAAAATAAGTCCTACACCTAAAAAAGTGGACAGTGAGGGGAGCAATGGCCCTTTGTACATGTTGGGCATCCAAGGTTGTTTACATGTATAGTTTCCCAAAGAAATAAGGAAGTGCAGACCAAAGATTTTCTTGTCTCTGCAAGTTCTATGCAATTTATCCAATTGTCTTCACGTTTTAACTAGAGCCATCTTGTCATTACAAAACATGGGGATCTTGAGAGGTGTGTTTTCATAACCAGCCAACCTGATATATGAAAACCTTCTAAATTGACTAAAGAAAGCTCCATACATAGTTATCAGGTTCATGGCTTCATTAGAAAACCTCTTGGTAGTATCACCTTCTAAAATCCTTACAATATACATGGTAAAGGAATCATTAACTCTTTTGAAATTGTGGTTGCTATTTTCAAGGGTAAATTGGGGGTAATGTGCATAAATAAGCTCATCCTTCTGGCCCTCCATGTATGTGAATCTGAACTAATGTTAGGATGCTGCTAGGGAATACATGAGATAAGAAGTCATATAGAACTTCTTAGTCTGCTACACAATAGACAATTTCTTGGTCAAATTCATGCAGATGATTTCTGCCCAATTTATGTTCTGATTACCTTCACAGATGATGTTGATAAAAGGGGACATCTAGAAGTGAAATCCATTGGTAGAGGGAAATCCCATGACACGATCTAGAAAAATGATGAAATCAGACAACTCTTCATTGAAATCAACCATAAATAACACCTTGGAAACTCGGGATGCTCCCTTCTCAGGGTTCTTCAACCATGATTTTACTATTCTTGCCTTATATTTATCATTATCCTGCTTGAACAAGGTCTAAGCTTGAGCTTGAGTGAGAATTATGGAGTCTTCGGTCTCTGGAATGCATAGGGCAGCAGTAATGGCAACAACATCTAGTTTGGCAATCAGCTCCCCATGCACATTAGTCAATTATTTGGTGTCTAAGTTAAAATGAGCTCCACAGGTGAGCACGGTGTCGGCACATTGTACAGAGATAGGGAAAACAGCCACATAAGAAAGTCTGTGGTTGTTGATCATTTGTACCATGGGGGGAGAATCTGGGAAAGTCAATCTTCTCCAAAAATCCCCAATATCTAGGTGTCAAACCTCACTATCCCCGATATCGAGAACAAAGGTCTCAAGAGGTGATACATGTTCTTGGCCTTGGAATTTTATCTTCATGTTTACAATACACTGAGGAAAACCTTCAAGGGTCGAGTTCACAATAAAAAATGTAAAGGGAGCACGAGCATGAGCAAATGACCTTAATAGCAGGGATTCAAGAAAATGATGGTAAGTGAGCAATGGGTCAAATGCATAGAGGATAGTCCCATTAAATAGCTGTTTAGGAGAGATAAGGTCATTAAATGCACAGTAAATTCATATTGCACTGACTTAAAAAGATAGGAATTGAGAAGAGCAAAAAAAACTAGCCCGGATGGTCTTTGGTACATTTGGGACATGAGGGACATGAAAATGTGATCCGGCTGACGTGGGTGATGTGGGTAATGCAAGCCAAATGAGCACGGGCGGTCAAGAAAATTAGAAATGCGAGGGATGTGAAGACGCAATTTGGCTAACATGGGTGATGTAGGTGATTAAGGAACAGAAAGCCCATGTGAACTTAGGACAAATGGGTAAAACATTCTGACAGAACTAAAAGTTAAAGAATTTCGGGGAATGTGGCTGATTAGGGAATAGAAGGCCCATCATAACTTGGGAGATGAGGGACAAAAATGTCTGACAGACCTGAAAATCACCAAAATAGCTCCAAAAAACATGAATTTTTACTATCTCCTCAACTTTTCACTTCACTAGAACATCACTAAAGAGTTTCAACTCGAAATTTTCAATTTTCTGACTTTCAAAAGAGGGGAAATTTTCAGAGGACAACTACTAACTCTTTCTGGGGATGACTTGGCTAAATCAAAAGAATGAGACAAGGCAAGAACTCTAGAAAACCTAGGGGAAGAAGACAAGTGCATAATCCATTGGGCCATAGAGTCAAAAGGCAAACCAATATAGAAGACAACACACAAACAAGGAAAAACACACACCACAAATAGAAATAGGGAGAAGCCAACACACACTATACATAATATACAAAGAGACTTCCTATTTACCTAGGACTTGAACAATTTTAGGTACTGCCCACTATAAGGAAGTGGGAGAGAGAGGAACCATCCATGTAATCAAGGTAGAAAGAATTTTCACCAGCAAAATGCCTAATTTTGAAAGGACCGAGCCAAAGAGAATCAAACTTACCATGGCTTCCTTGAGGCTTATGTCTTTTATCCCACAACAAAAAAATGTCTCTAACTTAGAAATTCCTGGACCTAGCCTTCTTTTCAAATAAATATTTTACCTTCTGCTAGTGGGTAGATATTCTATCAACAACCTGTAGCCTGTCTTCATTCAACTTATGAAGATACATGATCCTTTTGTCTAAAGAATCATTGAAACTAGTGTCTTTAATGGCCTTCATTAAGTAAAAATCTGGTAGCTCCACTTTCACTTGTAATTGGGCTTCCACACCATACACCACCTGAAAAGGGGACATCCCAATAGCTCTTTTAGGTGTAATCCTATCTTCCCAAAGAGCGTCATAGAGTTTCTTGTGTTAGTTCCTCTGAGATTCATCAACCAGTTTCCTTACTATAGCCACCGGATTCTTGTTTGTTGATTCTTCTTATCCATTCCCTTAAGGATAGTAATTTGAAGAGTGCACAAGGGAAATTCCATATGCATAATAGAAATACATCATCTTAGTAGAAGAAAAATTTGAAGCATTATCAGTCACAATCTTGTTTGGCACTCCAAACCTTACCAAGATGTTTTCTTTGATAAAATTACATATCACTTTAGAAGTGGTAATTTTTACTGGAATGGATTCTACCCACTTAGTGAAATAATATGTGGTAGTCAACACATGAGTATGTCCAGCACTTGAATATGGGCTAAGTGTTCCAATGAAATCTAAACCCCACTGCTGAAAGGGATCTTCAATTACAATTGGTTTGAGCGGCAAGGCATCCAACTTAGGTCTTCCCACAAAGGTGTGATAAGCTTCACATTTATCAACCCATTTTGATTCATCTTTAAACAAAGTAGGCCATTAGTATCCAACATTAAGAATATTGTGAGAAGTAACAATAGATGAGTAATGAAATCCACATGCTTGATCATGGAAAGCTGAGAAAAGCTTATTCTATTGTTCTTTGTCAACACATTTCAAAAATCTTCCATCCACTCCACAGCTGAAAAAATCATTCTACCACAACACGTACTGTGCTGATCTTAGCTTGATAGCTCTCTTCTCCTTGGAATTCAAGTGAGAGGGACACTCCCCAAGGTGAGAAAATGAGCAATATCATCATACCATTCATCATTCAAGTTGAGAAATAGAACAATAGGAACATCAACGTCATCCTTAGGTAATTCATGACCAGCTCCTTCAGCAATGAGTTCACACAAGCCTTTACCTTGAATTAGTTTGATTGGTCTGATGTCAATATCATATTCTTGAACCTTTACTGTCTAGTTTCCTCTCTTAGTTCCAAATTCTTGCTTTGTAAGAATAGACTTGATGGTTGTATCAGACACAAGCACCATAGAGTGAGAGTTAAGAATATAAAATCAAAATTTCTTGAAAGCTTTAACCACTACAAAAGCATGTTTCTCCATCATGGTGTATTTTAACTCTTGATTTTTAAGAATGTAACTCATGAATGTAATTGGGAGCTCATGATCATCAGAATCTTTCTGGGTCAATACAGCAAGCAGGGTGCTTTCTGTGGCATAGCAATAAATAATAAAATCTTTACTAAAATCTAGACATGCTAAGATAGGAGTCCTAGAAATAGCCTTTTTAATACCTTCAAATGCTTCTTTCTCTTCAGAGGACCAGCCAAACTTTTGTTTTCCTTTCATTTTTTGAGAAATATCCAAAGTCATCTCTATAAAATTAGGAATGAATCTTATCAAGAAGTTGATCTTACCAAAGAAAGAATGTACTTCCTTCTTACTTGTGGGAAGAGGAATCTGTTGAATAGCTCAAACTCGTTCAAGATCAATTTTGATTCCATCTTTAGAGACAACATGCCCCAAAATTTTTGTCTCTATGACACAAAAGACAAATTTCTTGGGATTCAAAGAGACCCCATGTTCCCTACACTTCAAGAGAACTATTTCTAGATGCTGAAAATGATCTGCTCTAGTTTTTAAAAACACAATTAGGTCATCTAAATACAAAACAATACACTTTCCTTTCAGGATTCTAAAATCCAAGTCCATAGCCCTTTGAAAAGTGGCACCGGAATTAATGAGTCCAAAAGGCATCCTCTTGTAGGAAAAAGTACCCAAGGGGGTGGTGAAGGCAGTCTTGTGTTGATCTATGGTATTAACTTCCACTTGATTATACGCTAAGAAGCCATCAAGCATGGAAAACATTTTAGACCCTGTAACAGCTTGCAAAATTTTATCCATCATGGGCAAAGGGTAGTTATCCTTTAAAGAAGCCTGATTCAGGTTCCTGAAGTCAACATAGCTATGAATCTCACCATTTTTCTTCCTGATAGGTACAATGTTGGCAATCCATGTTGAATGGTGAATGGGGAAGATAATTTTAGCTTTCAATAATTTTTGTATTTCTTAAAAAATGGTATCAACAATCTTTGAATTGTATTGTCTTTGCTATTTCTTGAAAGGTTTAATCCTAGGTTTGAGAGGAATAAAATGTTACATTTCCTTTGGGTGGAAATATTTTAGATCATCATATGAATATGAAAGAAGATCCATATACTTCTTCAAGAGGTTCACTGGATTCTTTGCATACAACACTTTCCAACGTTCACCATTTTGGGGTCAGCAGATCTCCCAATGTTAATCTTTTCATACTCAACAGATTACTGCTCTCCTGTAGAAGCTTTAGACTTAACATACCTATTGATTAGAGAAAAAACTTAGTAGAACTCACACACAGAGTCCATGTGGGAGAACATCACAGGAGCAAAGGTGCAAAGGTATAAGAAGGCATCACGCACGGAGGTGAAGAGTCAGACTTTTAGGACTTAGCCAATTTTGGAGATCAGGGCTATTCTTAGATGTTGGCATGTGGAGCACACAAAGTGATGCCTAGAATTACGTGCCACTCTTTGTGGAGATTTCAAAGAGTATGTCAAGTCATTCTTGCATAGAAATAAGCTAAGAATAGATCCACAACTATAGTTAACTATCAACGATCTATAGATAGCATACTTGCATGTATGGCTATAGTTGTAAAAGGCATGTGGATATTATTAGCATGCGACCTATTTTGGTAGAGTTAAGTGGTGAAGGGCTAGTCCCACACCCTATATATATGCAATGAATTACTTAGTAAGATATAGACAGGGACACATACTGCTTTGAAGGGTTAGAGATACATGAGTGCATGAGACTGGATAATTGTAACAGACCTATGCATGCATGCTTGGTATTATATGAAGCTTTTGTACTATTGGTATGATGAATATATGAAGAATATTGGCTGAAAAATAGTGTCTGATATGTTTTTTATTATATAATATTATATCTTGATGATTTATACTTAAGTGCTTATAGATCTGGTATGGTGTAACGATGTATAGATGGATTAGTTCCTAAATATATGTTTGTTATACTACTTCATTATGATACCATTTGGATACACCAACCCTAAAGAGGGACCTGGTACCTTTGCACACTTTGGGTGAGTGCTCAGCCCAGGCTGAGTGATGTGCCAGTGTGACTAGGTGTTATCTAAGAATTCTAGGTTTCATCATTGGTTCCGTTGCCAGGACCTCTTTTTCAATTTTTTCAGAATGGTTCATGATGAAGACATACTGGCTAACTTTGGTGAGCATTGAAGAGTGGATTCATAATCAGGAGGAAGAATACGCATGGAGGTTAGACATTGGATCCAGATTTAGCACACGCACTTGGGTAGAGTAGAATATGTATGATAGTTTGTACAAAAACTTCTTTGCTATCTTTCCCATAGAATTATATGAGTGGTTGAATGCATACACATCTAAATAGAATTGGAGGTATCGCACACTTGTTTGGACCCAGGAAGAATTTCAAACACTATATGATACTAACCTAATCTGGACTCACGCGGTAGATACCTAGTTTCACGGTGTTCTAAACAACTATATTTTGGAGTATTCAGTTTCAAGTTATTCATGCTCATAGGTAGCAGAGTTCCAATTCCTATGGTATCCCAGAGGGATGTATTTTCAAGTTATTCTACTAGCAATCAAAATAATGATGGTAACATTGAGCTTGGAAGATAAACCCATGGAAAGCTAAAAATATCCATGTGCGGGGGTAGGAGCAGGATTGGCGAAAGATGGTAGACCTAGCGGTAGCATGGCAAAGGGAAGAGAGGCGGATGAAGTAGGATGAGGCGTGTGAGAGGGAATTATGTAAGAAACAAGAAATTGTAGAATGGATGGTGTTGTGGAGAGAGATAGCTCATGAAGGATTTGAGGCTCATGGGGAGGAAGAATAGCAAGAGCATCAAGAACTCCCCCATCTAGGAAAGCATAATAGAGAACCCTCTTTGGCCTCACATGGAAGCATGCCAGTAGATATGAACTAGGACGTGGGCGTGCATCTAAGCCAACTTGCTGACCTAGCCCTTGCTCTTGGTTTTCCAGTATCTAGTACAATAGGTAAGAAAAGTTTTCATTTGGGAAGTGAAAGACCAGAAATAAGTCAGACAGCAAGTACATCAATGGCGGCATAAACAACTTCATTATTCTTTGGGGGTACATTTTCAAGCTCATAATTTGCACATAATATGAGCACGCCGAGTGTGGGATTAACCTCTGGAACTGGAACTACTTCACAGACTATAGGGGACTAGTATAGTACCATTTTCGGGACACAAGGGAGTGTATCCATGGGCCCTATTCTAAATCTTGGAGGAGGATTGGGTGGTATGAGTAGTTCTAGTTCTGGTGGTTCGGGTGATTTTGGAGGAAGAGGAAACAAGGAGGTTCTGGGTCAGGTGGTCAAGGCCCGCAACAACCCCAGAAAATTTATATGGAGATGTCCCTTCATCTCCCAGAGTATAGAGGTATTGAGGATGCTACTGAACATGTTCATATGTGTGAAATATTGTGGTGTGTGAAAGGTATCATGGATTTTGAGCGCAAGGCAAGTCAATTTGCTACTACATTACAGGCACGCGCAGCTAGTATCAGAAGTTTGATCCCAATCAAACTTGTATTGACTATGTAGCATTGAAAGATGCTTTCTTGAAAGAGTTCCATATCCCAGAGTTTGAGCAGAAGAGTATAAGCGCGCTCAAGGATATAAAGCAAGGCACTACTAAAAGTGTACGTGAGTATGATGCCCATTTTAAAACACTTCTATCCAAACTCTCCTATGACATTCATGCAAGTCAGCATGCACAATGGTTTTTTGGGGGATTGATTACCCCATTTCGAAGAGCACTGTCGTATAAAACTTATACAAACCTACACGAAGCACTGGAAGTAGCTTTATGTGCTGAAGCAGTTGGGAGTATTGACACTGGAGTTAGTCCACTCTTGGAATCTCAAATAGCAGCTATGGAAAAATAGTTAGAGAAATTATCGGCAAAATCGGCTCATGAAACGTGCTCAGGAATCTGGTGTACAGATTGTGAAGTAGAAGGCCACACCAAGGATAGTTTCCCTTGTAAAATTATACGTTCACTGTTGTTAGACTACAAGATTTTCCATTTGAATCATGATGCTAGTCACTGCCCCCTACTACAACGCACAATCAGGAAGAATGTATCCTCCTTTTGTAAAATTTGTAGGTCCACGACCCATGATACTAAGCACTATAGATTGATTGGCCAGATCCATGATGTCATTGATATTGGGGTAAGACAGGTGAGTGTGGTTGATAATTCTAAAGGAAAGAATGAGCATTAGGATAGGGATTATAATCAAATGCGCTATGATAGGAATGACAAAAGGTTTGAAGGGGTTTATGAAAGGGGACGAGGATATCGAGGCGGATATGGAGGATGAGGCCTAGGTGGAGGAAGAAGTGAATTCCCTTGAGGAACTTGTTATACATGTGACTCACCTAGCCATTATAGGCGTGAATGCCCGTAGAATATTTCCTATTCATTTTGTGGAAAGGGGCATAGTTATGAAGAGTGTCTAAACTTGTATGAGCATCTCAGTAAGCAGCACAAGAAAGAAAACAAAGGCACAGGGATGGTTAGAATCCAACACACAATAGATAATCAGTGGATGCCCAAGTTAACACTAGAACCTAAGGTAGTAACAGTCAAGATAACCACACAAGCTGAGGTGGCATGTATAAGATAGGTTTTGCAATAGAAGCCGATAATCACTAGGGAGGAGGTTTTGCATGCTAGGTATCCAGATCCAGCTCATCAGAAAGAAGTTTATCAGGAAATGATGGAGGTCCTTAGAAGCATTCAAGGTGAAATATAGGGTTTGAAGGAGTAGTCTTAGAACTTGGAGCATAAGGATACAGAAAAGGCCCTGTCGGATATTGACGACATCAAAGAGGCATGTAGAACGTTGCACCAGGAGAATATTATTCCTTTATTAGGAAATTTGTTAAAGGGGAATACTCCACTTGTGGGAACTAAGTCTAGAAGACAAATACTTCATGTGAATCTTCCCCCTGATAACATTGAATACAAAAAGGAGATCACTTTGAATGCTATTGTGGATGGGTGGTTATTGAGCAATGTTTTGATTGACACAGGTGTAGAAGTGAATGTACTTAAATTGGATGCATGGGAACAAATGGGGAGACCCCCATTGCAGCCTTCATCTAATGTATTGTTCATGGCAAATAGAATGAAAGCTACTCCCATATGATTTTTGAAGGATGCATCTATCACTATACAAGGGGCCAAGTTCACAGGAGACTTCAAAGTGTTAGCGCTTGTGGAAGTAGATAGCTTCCCAGATTTTCTTGGGTGCCCTTGGTGTTATGAAAACAATGCTAATTTGAGGTTTAACACGGGGTATATCAGCTTCGAGAATAAGGAGGAAAGGTTCATAATACCGTTGACAGATGGGAAATCCATATAATATGTGGAACCTTTAAGCAAAAAGGACTTGAACAAAATCTATATACACATTATTCGAGACCCAGAGGTCAATGAGCCATCTAAGGAAGGAATCCTTCATTGGGAAGATTCTCAATCAATCGGTGATACTACCAGTATTGCTTGTTATAATTGGGCTCATGGAACTTATGAACTAGTGGGGTAAGTTAAGCGCACGTTTGCTTGCAAAAAGGGTTTTTGCTCTTTTCAGTGTATAGGTCACTCACTACCCTGCTATACTGGATCTGAAGATTTGGCTAGATTTTTATAGGCCATGGAAGAAAACTAGGCTAACCAACTTAAAAGATGAGATATTCTATCATCTACTTTGGCTAGGATAGTAGCGCGCTGGTGGGTGGTCCACAGGGATAATTTCTTAGAATGGGGGAAGATTGGGACCGCCTTATCAACCAAGTTTTCAAGAAGTAATGCACCTACAAAAATTTTCCCTTATCATGGTGATCAACCTACTCAGCATCATATCCAGCAGTGTGAGAGACTCTAGATAGTTAGATAGGAAGCATTACAGCCCTCACTTTGGGTGCATCAGTTTTATTCTACTCTACAAGGTTGCGCGCGTGCTTGGTATGTATATGCTGAATTATATCGTGAAACTAGAAATTGGCAAAATTTGACTATAGGGATGATCCAAAATTTTGATTTCTTTTCCTCTACACCACCAATGAAAAAAGCTTTAAGATTTATCAAGTGCTTAACCATGGGAGATAGTGGGAAAGTGGAAGAACTTATTCAGGAATTATTTGGTGAGACAGAGACATGGGTGAATTTTACGAATGAAGAAGATGATATCATATTACTTGAGCGCGCTTTTCTAGAAAAATACAAGGGGGAGATGGTTTACATAATTTATGATGAGGAAGTTGAGCACTTGGAAGTGGATCATTCACAAGGAACACGTGAAGTGTTAGCAATGCGGTTGTAGAGGCACGTGTATATCATGAACCTATGAAGACAACAAAGGTAAATATAGGCACACAATTTGAACCTAAGGAGGCTATAATTGGGGATTACTGGTCAGAATCAGAAGTAGCAAAGATCATAGAGTTACTTAGAGACTATGAGGACTTATTCCCAAGAGGATACCATGAACTTAAAGGCATGCATAAATCATTTGGAGAAATGAAGATAAAGTTCAAGGAAGGTGCGCGCCCTATTAGGAAGTGACCTTATTAGATGAATCCCAATTTTCTTAAGAAAGTAAAGGAGGAGATTGACAAGATGTTAAAATCTGGGATCATTCAACCATTGGATGAATCATAATGGGTCAGTCCTATGGTGGTAAGAATCAAAATGGATGGTAGGATTCGAATTTGTGTTGATTATAGAGAGTTGAATGTAGCATGTGTTACAGATCCCTTTCCTATGCCATTCACAGAGGAAATATTAGGAGTGGTTGGGCATGAGATATATTCATTTACAGATGGGTTCTCAGGGTATCATCAGGTTAGGATTTCCCCAGAAGATCAAGAGAAGACCACCTTCACTACTAAATGGGGAAGCTTTGCCTATTCTGTGATGCCCTTTGGCTTGAAGAATGCACCTACTATATTTTCAAGGATAGTGGTATAAGCATTCAAGGATTTTATTCACAACTTCTTACAAGTATATCTTGATGATTGGACCATTTATGGGCTAATTAAGGATAATTGTGACAATCTGCGCTTAATGTTTGAAATATGTAGACAGTTGAGTATCTCATTGAACATCAAGAAGTGCATATTTTCTACTCCCTTTCACATATTTTTAGGACACATTATCTGCAAGGAAGGGTTGCTGGTTGATCCAGCTAAAGTTACAGTCATCATAGGATTGAAAGTGCTTACCAATCAAAGTGAGGTGCGTGGATTTTTGGGTCATACAGGGTATTACAGGAAGTTTATAAAAGGGTATGCAAAAGTTGCCGCACCCTTGGAAGAATTGATCAAGGGGAAAGGTACATTCTATTGGGGGGAGTCGCAGCAGTGCGCGTTTGAGATATTGAAGAAGAAACTTACTACCATGCCTATCTTGTGTTTTCCTTCATGGTATAAACATTTTCATGTTCATGTGGACACCTCTGGTACAACCATTGGTGTTGTCGTAGCTCAACCGGGAGAAGGTATAGTTGATCATCCCATTTGTTTTACTACTAGGAAGTTGACCCCTGCAGAATAGAATTATACCACTATAGAGCGCGAGGCCTTGTCCATGATCTATGCCTTGCATAAATTTTTTCAGTATTTGTTGGCTACACCATTTATGTTTTATACAAATCACATGACATTAATGTATTTGGTGAACAAGCCCATTTTACAGGGGCACATATGCCGATGGATACTCTTATTTCAAGAGTTTGACTCTACAGTTGTGGTAAAACTAGGCAAAAGCAATTATGGACCGGATCACTTGTCTAGAATTCAATTAGGAGAAGAGGCACAAACAATAAAAGAGAGCATGTTTGATGCACAGTTTTATAGGTTACAATGTGTGCCATTGGAACTAGAGGACATTGCTATCTTTCAAAGGACTGGTATGGCACCAGAAGGCATGAAAGATTTAGAGAAGAAGCAACTTGCTATACGTGCAACACCATTCATGTTAATCAGTGGTGATTTGTAAAAATTAGGTAGAGATGAGGTGTTACGCCATTGTGTATTGGAGCATGAATGAAAGGATATAATGGAAGAAGCACATGGTGGTATTTTAGGTGGCCACTATGTAGGTGACACAAAAGTGTGCAAGATCTTACTTGCTGGTTTGTGATGGGAAACATTGTACAAGGATTGTAAAGAGTATTGTAGGGCATGTAACCATTGTCAATGTCTAGGTCAACTAGGATAAAGGGATGAGATGCCTTTATGACCAATTACAAGTGTAGAACCCTTTGAGAAATGGGTGATTAACTTCGTTGGGCCTATTTCACCAGCCACACGCAGGACTGGATCACGCTATATCATCGCTTGTAGAGATTATCTTACCCGATGGATAGAAGTAGAACCTACAAAGGATTTTGTACAATAGCTACAACAACAAGGTTCTTATGGTAGAATCTTATTACAAGGTATGGTTGTGCTTTAAGTTTAAAAAGTGATACGGGAACAAAGTTTTTGAATGAGACAATAAGAATTCTATTAGATGAGTTTATGGTTCCCCACCATAAGACTACACCCTATCACCCTCAGGCAAATGGAAATTCTGAAGCTTTTAACAATATTTTGAGTCACACATTGACCAATATTTGTGATGTTAGAAGGAAATATTGGGATGATAAATTGTATCTGTTGTTATTTAGGCTTATAGAACAACATACGAGAGATTAAACAAAGCCACACCTTTTCAATTGGTGTTTGGCACAGAAGCTATTCTTCCTATAGAATTTGTGTTACCTTCTTTGTGGATTGTGCACGTTGGAGGTCTAGCTAATGAGCAAGCCTTAGAAGAATAGATTGAGAAGATGGTTCAACTAGATGAGCACCAAGCCATAGCATGCTGGAGTTAGAAATAAGAGAAAGTGTGCCAAAAGGCATAGCATGATAGACATATCAGGGATAAGAAACTTGTGGTTAGACAAATGGTAACTCTATACGACTCCAAGTTTTTGCACCATCCAGGGAAGCTCAAGGTGCATTGGTTAGGGTCATATATTATAACTCATATACTTGAGTCAGGTGCTTTCCAGTTAGAAGCAATTGATGGCACGAGGTTGCCCGGTTATTTTAACAGGAGTAGGTTGAATCCCTACTATAAATAAGTCTTCTTTGTGTTTTTCATAAGGCAGAATTGCCAGATAGATTAGGTTTCCCTTTCTACATTCCCTTAATGTGTTTCTTTCATCATCGCTATGATTTGTCAATTTATTTTTTGTTTGTGTGTAATAAGCGTGCTTGCACGCATGAATCTAACTACAATATGAAGCATGTTGATATACAGAGGGTTGCACATACTTTTAGTGTGGGGTGGATTGTTGGTGACTCATAGGTATATGCTGTGAAGATTTAATGCTACGGGTGTTGAGAAAGAAGGTTACTAAGGGTGATTGACAAAAGATTGCTTCTCAAGATAACCAAGGATGAAGATGAATGAGGGAAAGTATAACACGAGGTAAGCGGTGGCCATGGAAACTACTAGGATATGGTTCTGTGATGAGGTACTCAAGAACTAGAGCACGCACTGAAGAGAAGTCTATAACAAAGGGTAAGAAGGCACGCTACAAGGTTATAACTTTTGGCGTGAAGATGTACCACATGGAAATGATAAAAATGGGTAATAAATGAGGAGAATTTGATAGGTGGAGGAGCAATTAATGCAGCAAAAAGTGGAAATCTATATAAGGACGGGATGCGATTTCAATTTTACCCTAGCAACTATGAGAATTTGAAAAATAGCTACGTGTGAAGAGCCAAGTAAATCGATTCAAGGTGCAAAGCAAGTGAACCAGGCATGAAAGATAGATCTGTGTATTGGAAAGGCTTGTATCCCCGTAGGAGAAGGGTTTAAATGAAGTAGCATGACAAAATAGAGCTAGGGTGTGTGATTTTGTGATTACAAATTAGGGCACAGTTGAATCAAGTTAGTGTTTGAAGGAAACTAATAAAAACTTGCAACAGGAGGTCTAGAAAACAAAACCTAACGAGAAGAATGGCTCCAAAGAAGAAAGAAACACCAGTAAAGGAAAATAAGAAGGTGGCAGTAGAAGAAGAGGAAGAGATGGCCCCGAAAAGAAATTTTTCAGAGATGCAGTACCCTGGGAAGTAATTGTGGGCTAGGAATGGGATACCCACATATGACATAACAAGATAAGTGAGTATAATCACCAGACCAAGGATAACCAAAAGAAATTAGATGACTTACTCACTTCCTGAATGAACAGATGAACTGAGGATGGCATGCTAGTATATGATGATGCCGGGGAAAGGCTACTGAGGGGGATTGGTGTCTACCAGTTGTATGAGCTCCCATACTTTGGGAAGTATGTACCCTTGTATATATGGCTAATGAGCCGAGTCCATGGGGACTTTTTCTATTTTACAGGACAGAGGGTAAGATTGACACCCATTCTTATTTCCACAATAACTGGATTAAAGGTAATAGGCAAAGATATTAAGACTAACCTAGCTAACAAGAGTGCCATTTTGGAGACATAGAAAGTGTTATGATACCATAAAGGACCGCGTGGAATGGACATTGATAAACTACAAAATTGTCCAGTAGTACAAGCAGTAGTGCACCTGATTACAAAATTGAATGACCAAGAATGTTGGTCATAATTTAACTCTATGTGGCTGCATGTGGCAAAGTGCATGTCAGAAGGAGTCACTTACAACATTTTCAGCTTCATTGCAGAGAAAATAATAGAGGAATCTTACGCAGGAAACAAGATAAGCTTTGGCTGTGTTTTTCTAAGTTTGGTATTCATGGAGATTGGGGTACCAGATAGCCTAAAAGAGAATATATGGGAATACCCCATGAATCACAAGTCTCCAGCTGAATGATTTAGAAATTTTCTATGCAAGGGGTTAATGAAAGATGAGGTCAAGTAGTGAGTGGAGATGTGGTATGACAGGCTCAATGTGGCATTTGAAGAGGAATGGCATATACCCAAGGAGTTACCTTCGGTTCTAGGGAAGTAGACATAGTTTGTAGTCTACCAAAACTTTTGTATTATGTTCTTTCCAATGGTAGATGGGATGTGGAGCCCCTAGTACAAACTTCCTTATGTGTTTTCCATGCGATATTTTCAAGCTTCAGTTCATTGGTTCACTAGCACGTGAAGGTTAGTGTTTAATGCAGACAAGGTGGACTATGAATACCACACCTTGCAGACAACATATGGATATCCAGGGAAGAATGCATACAATGAGAGTAATATCTTGGTGATTTTGAGCATTAAACCAGAGATGCTTGCCATTACGGATATTGGGTCCACATTAATATACCTCCAACTTAAGCTGAAAATAGAAAATAACAAGTATGTGGAAAACGAGTTTGCGCTTCCAGGGCCACTAAAGGGGAAGCATACCATGGAGAACATCTCGGCACCTAGGCCCTCTGAACCTAAGAAATATGATGAAGAAGAGGATGAAGATCAGGAGGATAGTGGCAGCTTGGTACGGAGGAGGAAGTAGCAATCTGGCCAAAAGGAGAAGGAGCGCACGACTGCTTCACAAGGAGGAGTTATTGGGGAAGAGTAGCACACAAGGGCACAAGGAGAAACCTAGCAAGTAAAGGAGCCAGAGGAGAAGAAAAGAATAAAACTTAGGCTAGGTGAGGAAGAAAAATAATTTGAGGAGAATACGCCCTCATCTCCAGCAGAAGAGTAGCCTCAACGTGAGGAGGAGAAAATGGAAGGAGGATAAGGGGAACAATCAGAGGCCACACAAGACAAGGGTAAGGATACATCTAGTATTCCTAACCTTGATGCAGATATTCCAAGAGGGCTAAGATCCCGTCGAATAGGTGAGGATGCCAAGGCACATACAATGGGATATGTAGAAGACCCAAAGTTGATTGTTCGCACTCAGTTTTAGAGCACCATCAAGCAGAAGGATCTATTTGGATGGGTACTCACGGACAAGGACAAGGTGACATTGCATACACAGAAGAAACTTTCATGGTCAATGCACATGCATATGGATGAGCTAGACTTTGATGTTGGTGAAGAATCATGCACGTCAAGATAATTGAAGAAGGCACCTAAAATAAGGCACATGACAATCAAGCCAACGGTGATGATAGATGAGCAGGTAAGCAATGCTTTGGTAAAGGTATCTACTGAAGTAGCAAGGAGAAACATTGATAAATCTACTACCATTAAGGCACTGACTGAAAAATTGAAAGCCAAGGATGTGGAGATAGCGCGCCTAGTGCAGGAAAATGACATGATCAAGAGAAAATATGACACTTTTGTTAGTATGGCGGATGAAATTGGAGATGATGTCCTAAAGGTATGTCTGCATTTGAAATCCCAAGTACTAAAATAATTTCCTTCTGCGATGCACTATGTAAAGAAAATGATAACATTAGTGTTGCAGGATGAAGAGGTGCATATACCAAAACAACCCAAGGACCCCGCGGAAGAGGAAGAGAAAGTGTAGGCTACCGTAGAAAGGAAGATTGCTACTTATAAAGGCCTACTGTAAGCCATCCATGATGAGCTAAAGAAATTTGATCATGCACTAATGATATGCACAGCTCCAGATGCACTGATCATGGTAAAAACATTGGAGGAAGATAATGAAGTGCAAAAGGCTATGAAGGATGCAACCCAAGGCCATGTTGAATAATTAATACTAGTGAAGTAGAAGTGCGAGACACTAGCTGCGGCACAGGCACTACATAAGGAAAGGTTAGATGAGCTTGGAAAGATCATTGCTCAAAAGATGGATATATTGGAAGGGGTGTAAACCTCTATGTCAAGCGTAATGCTTGTGATACAAAATGATTAGGGAAAGCTAAATATGGAAGAGCTGTAGTCTATCATTGTAGATGTGCCAAAGAAGGTAGGTACGACGTTGACAGAGTGGGAGAACTTGGAAGTAGATATAAAAGAGGAATATCCAGAGTTGCTGCTTCAGAATGAAACGGAGGAGCCTGAGGCCTGAATAGTTTTTTTTGTTGTGTATACCTTATTTTAAAAATTCTTTATTCAACCATTATTTATTTATCCATTCTTTGTGTAAGTTTTGGACATCACCATTGTCAAGGCAACAATGAGATTAGTGTGGGGTAATGTTGATTAGAGAAAAAACTTAGTAGAACTCACACACAGAGTCCATGTGGGAGAACATCGCAGGAGCAAAGGCTCAAAGGTATAGGAAGGCGTTACACGTGGAGGTGTAGAGTCATACTTTCAGGACTTAGCTGATTTTGGAGATTAGGGCTATTCTTAGAGGTTGGCATGTGGAGCACACAAAGCGATGCCAAGACTTGCATGCCACTCTTCATGGATATTTCAAAGAGCATGTCAAATCACTCTTGCATGGACATAAGCTAAGAATAGATCCACCACTATAGTTAACTATCAGCGATCTATAGATAGCATACTTGCATGTATGGCTATAGTTGTAAAAGGCACATGGCTATTATTAGCATGGGATCTATTTTGGTAGAGTTAATTGATGAAGGTCTAGTCCCCCACCCTATATATATGTAATGAATTACTTAGTAAGATATAATCAGGGACACATACTGCTTTGAAGGGTTAGAGATACATGAGTGCATGAGACTGGATAATTGTAATAGACCCATGTGCGCATGCTTGGTATTGTATGAAGCTTTTTTACTATTGGTATGATGAATATATGAATAATATTTGTTGAACAACAGTGTCTGATATGTTTTTTATTATATACTATTGTATCTTTATGATTTATACTTAAATTCTTGTAGATCTGGTACGGTGTAACAATGTATAGATGGATTAGTTTCTAAATATATTTTTGTTATACTAATTCATCATGCTACCATTTGGCTACAACAACCCTAAAGAGGGACCTGGTACCTTTGTGTGCTTTGGGTGAGCGCTCAGCCTAGGCTGAGTGATGTGCCAGCATGACTAGGTCTTATATGAGAATTCTAGGCTACATCAATACCTGTCATGTTTATCAAAAAAATTCTCCAAACTCACCATCCCTTTAGGAATATTGTTAACTTTGAGTCAGATGCACCCATCTTGATCTGTTTCCTCTTTGACACCCTCCTCATTATAATATACACTCTCAAACATGCAAATTGTTACTTCCTTTGAAGTAAAATTGTTCAAAGTTATCCCTGAGCTCCAAGAAAGAAATAAAATGCTGATTATCATTGAAAACTTTCTAGTTACTTACATTATCAGGCACACTTAACCTATGGATCATTTCAATGGTGAATTTATCTTGAGAGAAATCAGGGTGAGGTATCAGCAATGATCCTAAAACAACTAGTGAATCAGCCCTGGTGTACTTTTCTCTTGGTACTTCTTCAATGGAGAAGGCATCAAGAAATTCCATAGAATCCTAAACTAGATTTCTGTAATGCTTCAACCTTCTATTCTTTACTTGAAAGAGGTCTATGACTTGTTTAACAACTAGTTATGCATCTCCATGAGCTAGAAGATTCTTCACACCTTTTTCTTTTGCCACATTAAGTCCAAGGATGAGGGCTTCATACTCTGTTGTATTATTTGTATTCTCAAATTAAAGTTTTAAAGAGAAAGGGTAAAAATTTCCTTCCGGAAACATCAACACCATGTCAGCTCGAGAACCAGCTGAGGAGTAGCTTCCATCAAATTCTAGATTCCAAAAACCATTATGATCATGAAGTACTTCTTTGGGAATTTTATTTTCCTCTGGAGACATAATCATATAGTTACCATGTCCAATATCTTCATAGAGTATTTGTGCTTTGAGATCATCCATTTTTTGCACAATATACTCAGATTGCTTCTCAGGCAATAACTTCTCCATTTTTCCTTTGATTGGTATAAGGGCATGTGACCAATCCATTTGAATTTCTCCTCCCACGTCTTTACAAAAATTCCTACTTAACAACATACCATATGAAGGAGGAATATCTTCTACCAGAATAATAGCCAAAACCTTTTTCTCAGGTAAGGTAGCAAAAGCTACCTGTGCATATTTAATCCTTCCCACCAAAGGCACCTCCCTACTCTCCATAGAATAACATGAACCAATAGTGTGTGTGAGGGTGAGACCCAAAGTATGAGCCACTTCGGCAGGCATTACATTATCTGATGCTCCTGAATCTATGACATAGTTGCTAAGTTTATGGCCTGTTATAAGAAGAGTCACATAAAAAGGTTTGATTTTCTCATTAGATGAGGTGACTGTAGCCACAAGATTTGGTTGGGGTGTGGAGGATGGAGTAGGTAAAAGGCCTTTAGAGGTAGTTTTGGAATGGAAATTGACAAAGTGGACCATTTTAACAAAGGCTTTGGGGTGGGTTTGATAAGACTCAGCCTCTAAAATTTGAACTTTTGTTTTCTTAAGATGGTCAATGATATCAAAAGATCCAGAGATGGATGGGAATCATGACTAGGAATTTTAGGCTTATCAAGTTTTGAAGCTAGAGAAAAATAAGTTTTAGAAGTAGAAATAGGAGAAAGATTATTAGTACTGACCTTTTATGTGGAAGCAATAGGAACATGAGATCTTCTTCTTGCCACAACTAGTATAGTTTTGGAATACTCTTTAGCTTTCTTGACGAGCTGCATCACTTTTTCCTTCTTATTGGTTTGTTCTCGTGTCATAACAACATATGAATTTCTATTCATATTTTCTACTACTTCATCATAATCATCTTCTTCATCAACGCCCTCAGTAGTGAGAAAATCGACCTGAGATCCATCAAGTTCTTCCAATTCCTCCTCAGCCTCCTCTCCATATTCTTCAAATTCTTCATTATCTTCTTTCTTAGGTTCCTCAACTTCACAAGTTGCATTGATAGGGACCTTGATGGGTGGTCCCTCGATTTCCAACCTTGTCTGAGAAGAGGGCAAATGGTTCTTGGGTTGGAAGTTTCTTCTTGGGACATCTTGATAAGGAGCATGCTGAGCCAATTATTTGTTGATAGCAATGAGGTCATTGGCTAGTTTTTGTACTAAGGGATATGCATTAGCTCCAGAATTTGAAGAAGAAGAAGAAACAAATGCTTTAGACTTGGAAGGATCTCTTTTCAACTTGCCAGACATGACCAGGTCATCCTCAACACTAACGACTAATCTTTGATCCTCATCCAATGTTACAAGATTATCTCTCCTTAATGCATAGCTTACCTTAGGCAATTGAGCATTTAGGAAAAAACATTTTTGAATCTGGTCCATGGGCCAAGTGTCCAGTGGGATCTTATTAATCAGCTTATTGAACCTAGCCATAAACTCTCTCATAGGTTCTTATGGTTCTTTCTTGACTTGATAAATATGTGCTAGCAGAGCATGCACATCTTCTACAGGTTTAAAAGGGTTCTCAAATATTGTCCTCATAGTAGTCTAATTGGTAGTGGCCCCAGTAGGAAGGTGATAGAACCAATCTACTACATTATCTTACAAATTCTCTACAAAAATCCTCACTGAGACATCTTCATGCTAAACACCAAGGACTACACATGCAACTATGAAGGTTGTAATATGTTCATCTGGGTGCACTTTACCATCACATTTGAACTTGGGAAATTTATTTCTATTACCCCTGGGTAACTCATGCAAAGGTTGAGGAAGGACAAGAGACCCAACACGGTGGCCCCAATGTAATGGAACTGCCATCCTTGGAAATACTGCTTGAAGAGAAACTGAAACACCAACAATAATTAAAGCATGAAGATTAGGGCAGATTGGCTCTTGAGGAATACTACTTCCAAGAGTTCTATCTTCAACAAGGGGTGTTCTTATGGAATGATCTCTTCTATTTCTTCTTGTTGAAGGAAGAGGAAAACCTTGTTGCTCTAGGAGATGAAACGGAGAATCTTCATACCAAGGGCTCTCCTACCATGAGTAAATCGTAGAGTCTCCAGATCAAAGAATGATCAAGAAATTGTTCAAAAACTAGAATCCGTCAAAAATGAATCCCCAGCGGAGTCGCCAAAAATTGTTGGTTGTCAAATAAGAACTTTATTGAAAACAACAGTCAGGGGATAGAAAGTGCCTCCTCTTTAATGGGAGAGGTTCCCTTATGGAAATTAAAAAGCTATTCACAAATGTACAATATTTTGTTTTAAAGAGGAACTCTGATATCATAAAAGTGTTTGATATAACAAATCATCAATACAAAAGGATAGAAGAAATAAGGAATGGGAAAAGGTAGAATAGCACTCTCAAGAAATATAGATAACAAAATAATTCCTTACAAATGCCAAAATGGAATCATAAAGAATAGAATCATTTGCATTAAAACCACAAGAAGTTATTTCACAGACACAAAGTTCCAAAGATGACATTCACAAGAATACAAAGCTTCTTGATGTAAATAGATTAATGATTCAATAACTTTTAACAAATAGAAAGGAAAGAACAAGCACAAATAGAAACAGAAAGAGAAATCTTCTTGTATTGATAGCTTTTTACTCCTTTACACTTTCAAAAATAACCAGAGTTCTAACCCCTGAAAATGGCATAGAGAGCCCATTATATAGCTTACAAATTGGTTACACTTGGTAACCATTTATTTTGAATAAAATATTAATTAAGGAAGTGCTTGACACAATGTCCTTAATTAGTTTACAATGATCTCAATTCTAGGAAAAGAATGAGAAAAGGAGAAACTAGGAGAGAAAACATCTGCTTATTGTTGAGGAGGGCCCACTGACTTGAGAGTCCATTACGTAATTTTTTTTAATGCCTTAGCTATCTCCCTACCTCATGGGATTGATGTGTTAGCAGTGGTGTGAGAGAAAGTGCCTAGAAATTTCTCCATGTCCTTATCAAACTTGGTATGTTCCAAGTATTCTTGTTATCCACTTCAATGGTAGATTGAAGAGAGAAAATATATTTTATCTTCTCTTTAGTAATCAATTCTTCTTTGAATAGGTCTTCTTTGACAAATGTCCTGAACTAAGTTTTAATCTCTTGAAAAGAGAAAGGAGCACCTGAAATTTCATCATGAAGATGACAATGAATATCCTTAAAGGTAGACGCAACACAAGTCTTGAAAGATTATCCCTTCTGCCAATTGTTTCTCAATTCTCCCAAGGCTTCTTCCAGAACTTTTATTTTCCATTCAAAACTGAACACCCATGATCCTAACAAGTTGTCCTTAGCATCATCAAAAAATTTATTGGCCAATAATATCTTTTCATCAGCCTATCAAATCAAGTGAAGATCTGTGATGCAACTACTCCAAAGCTTCAGTTCTTTGTCCATAGTTCTAATAGAGGAGGAGAGTTTTTGTTGTAGATTGGCCACCTTCTCATTGATTTTGAAGGCCTCTACAATGAAGTTTAAACCTGCAATGGTCATGTCATCAACCATGAATTCCATATCCCTTACATAAGTGTAATATCTGTGTATATCCTTGATACTCTGAACCTCACCTAACTGAGAATCATAGGAGGTGGAAGGGCAGCCATTGGAGCAGGATCCAAAAGCTTATCTTTAGCCAATAATGACTTGATGAAGCTGGAAAGAACTTGATTTTGTTCTTTCCAACTGCTCTATATTTTGCTTACTATTTTCCACTCTCTCAATAACCTTGGTTACTATTTCTTAGAGGTTATGTACCTCACTCTCAGGAGTAGATTCTCCCATTGGAGTTCTAGAAATTTCTACGTCAGAGGCTAATAGATCTTGCTCTGCCTTATCAACCTTCGGCTTTACAACCTCTAGAAATTGTTGGCCTTGAGCATCTGTCACCATTCTTGAAGTTTTTTTAGCTCTCTTTGCTGGAGGAGGAGGAGTAGTACCTAACAAATCTGCCACGACATCAAAATTTTTCCCTATCAAATGGGAAGAAGGTTTTCTCTTCATGTTATCAACCAAGGGTTGCACCCATGCAAAAGTAGAAGAACAAGAAGAAGGGATAAGAGGTCCAAGAGCAAGTGAACCCATGGCACTTAAGGTATTCACCACTGTTGCCTCTAGTAAAGAGGTGAGTGAGGCATCTAGAGCTTCTTGTGTAGAGGAATCTGTGGTACTAGGAGGTTCAGTGCTAGGCACCTCCTTCTCATCTTCTACTGTAACTTTTTAAGTTCCTGTAGGGTTTGGTACTTCACCATCATCACTTTCACTAAGAACAATAATGTTCTCTAGCCCTGAAGGCAATCCTGAATTCTCTAGAAAGGGTTCTTCCTTAACTGGCTCTTGTTTAACTTCTTTTATATTATTTTGGTACACTTTATTAGAAGAAGAGGGAGTAGATGATTCAGGTTCTTTAATTAAGGAAGGAGGAGGGGTTTGTATAGGTACCTCTGTGATGGGTGTATTTGTTTCCTTCATAGTTGTTGAAGTATCTCTGGAAGAAGATTTGCTATGATTCTTATTAAGCTCTCAAACCTTTCTATCAAACCAAAATTTGGTTCTTACAAGGACATGGGGCAAAATCTCAACCAAGTCATCCTTCTCCTTCTTGTACCAATCTAGATCTTCCAAAGGAGTATGTTTGATTGATGTCTCATATTCAAAAGACTCCAATTATTTATCATCATCCTAGAACCCTTCAGGAATTTGATAGAGATTGAGCTCTTTAATTAGTTACATAGAGAGTCTATCATAGTGCCTCCGCCTTGCTTCAAAATCATCTGCGTAATCAGCCCAGTAATCCTTAGTATCTGGCATGTGATGATAATTTATTCTGAGGTTCTGATCAATGAAGTTCTTCAAATCAAAAGAAGTCCTAGGCCTGAAAAAAGTGGACCGTGAGGGGAGAAATGGCCCTTTGAACATTTTGGGCATCCAAGGTTGTTTTACATGTATAGTTTCCCAAAGAAATAGGGAAGTGCAGACCAGAGATTTTCTTGTCCCTACAGGTTCTATGCAATTTATCCAATTTCTTGCACACTTCAACTAGAGCCATCTTGTCATTACAAAACTTGGGGAGCTTGAGAGGTATGTTTTCATAACCAACCAACATAATATATGAGAACCTCTTGAATTGAATAAAGAAAGCTCCATACTTAGTTATCAGGTTTATGGCTTCATCAAAAAACCTCTTGGCAGTATCACCTTCCAAAGCCTTACAATATACATGGTAAAGGAATCATTAACTCTTTTGAAATTGTGGTTGCTAGTTTCAAGGGTAAATTGGGGGTAATATGCATAAATAGGCTCATCCTAGTGCCCTCCAAGTATGTGAATACGAACCAATGTTGGGATGTTGCTAGGGAATACATGAGATAAGAAGTCATATAGAACTTTTTAGTCTTCTACACATTAGAAAATTACTCGTTCAAATTCATGCAGATGATTTCTACCTAATTTATGTTCTAATTACCTTCGCAACTGATGTTGATAAAAGGGGACATCCAGAAGTGAAATTCATTGGTAGAGGACAATCCTGTGACATGAGCTAGAAAAAGGATGAAATCATACATCTCTTCATTGAAATCAACCCTATATAACGCCTTAGAAAGTCGGGACGCTCCCTTCTTGGGGTTATTCAACCATGGTTTTTCTATTCTTGCCTTATATTTATCACTTTCTTGTTCGAACAAGGTCTGAGCTTGAGTTTGAGTGAGAATGATGGAGTCTTCGGTCTCTGGAATGCGTAGGGCAGTAGTAATGGAAAAAAAATATAGTTTGGCAATTAGCTCCCCATGCACATTAGTCAATTCTTTGGTGTTTGAGTTAAAATGAGATCCACAGGCGAGCACGGTGTTGGCACATTGTACAGAGATAGGGAAACTAACCACATAAGTAAGTCCACTGTCATTGATCATTTGTGCCATGGGGGAAGGATTAGGGCAAGTCAATCTATTCTAAAAATCTCAAAAATCTAGGCGTCGAACCTCACTATCCCCGATATCATGAACAAAGGTCTCTATAGGTGATAAATGTTCTTAGCCTTGGAATTTGATCTTCATGTTTGTAATGCACAGAGGAAAACCTTCAAGGGTCGAGTTCGCAATAAAAAATGCAAAGGGAGCAAGAGCACGAACAAATTACCTTAATTCCAGGGATTCAAGAAAATAATGGTAAGTGAGAAATGATTCAAATGGATAGAGGATAGTCCCATTAAATAGCCATTTAGGAGAGAGAAGGTCATTAAATGTGCATTAAATCCATATAACATTGACTCAAAAATATAAGAATCAGGAAGAGTGGAAAAAACTAGCCCGGATGGTATTTTGGTACATTTGGGACATGAAGGACATTAAAACATGATCCGACCGATTTGGGAGATGCGGGTAATGCAGGCCAAATGAGCATGGGTAGTCAAGAAACTTGGAAATGCGAGGGACGCAAAGATGCGATTTGGCCAATGCAGGTGATGCGGTTGATCGGGGAATAGAAAGCTGGAGAACTTGGGAAAAATGGGACAAAAAGTTCCGACATAACCGAAAGTTAAAGAATTTTAGGGAATGCAGCCAATCAAGGAATAGAAGGCTCGACAGAACTTAGGACATGAGGGACGAAAATTTCTGATAGACCCAAAAATCACCAAAGTAACTCCAAAAAATGTGAATTTTTACTATCTCCTCAACTTTTCACTTCACTAGAACATCACTAAAGAGTGTCAACTCAAAATTTTAAATTTTTTGACTTTCAAAAGAGGGGAAATTTTGAGAGGACAACAACAATCAAGTGGGTAGGTGACATATGATAGATGGTAATAATAAATGTTTTGTTATTACAAATATAAAGAAGATAAATGATAAGAAATGATGGAGAAGAAATATCTTAGAAATTAGAATCCAAATCAGTATCCAAATTTTTAGAGGAAGGAGAACCCTCATCTTCAGTGTAATCTTCCTTAAATAATTCTGAAGTATATTATGGTTATTCTTCTTCTGTGTCAGAATCATAATTAGAATCAGAATTACAATATTCAGAATTAGTTTGATCTTTAGATTCAGTCTCAGAGCTCAAATCTTCTAATTCAGCTTCGTATTGATACTTAAACAAATCCAAATCAGCTCGGAAATGTAAAAACTCAAAGTAGGCCTCCGAAAATTTGTTTGTAACATCACGAATCCTCAGATTGGATTCAAAAATGGTTTGCAATTGATCCAAAGGTGCTGAGTGAATGACACACAACTCAAGATCATGTAGAATGTTGTATTGTTCCCAGTGTAACTGATGACAGATGATAGGTAATGAGTTGGTGCTAGTTATTTCATGTCCTTGACCCTCTATTTCCATATAAAAAATACATACTAAAAACATAGGGTAATTTAAACTCTTGGAACTTATAAGTACAATTCTGTAAAAACTGTTGTAACCTCAAATATTAAAAACAACAAAATAAATATTTGATCCATGGTCTAATTTATGTAAATATCCTCATGTATTCATTATAATATCCATTACATAATATTAAAAAAAAAAAGATATATACCTCGCTTAATACACCACTAAAACTAATTTTAGGAATCAAACCAACCTAAAGGAAATTGTAAAAAAATATGTTTTAAACAATTTATATGCCTTCTAGCATGGGTTTATTTGCATTGTGTATCAGAAAATTTCACTTGATACTCTTCATAAAAATACTAACATTTATAGTATTATTTATGTGACATTGTGAGAAATGAAAACTTATAGATAAATGAAAGATAAAGAAAACAAACAAAAATAAACCTTCTTTGTAACTCTCTTGCAAACCTACAGAATAATTTTGAAGCACTTTGGCTTGTGAAATCTTTATATGTTTTGATTTTTAGTGCTTTTGATATTAATTTTTAAAGGATGAATGCAATGCTACGAGCTTGGATGCACAAGGATATGAGAAAAAAATTCAGTAGAATTTTGATATAATTTTCTCAAAGCTTCCAAGGATGATTTGTTAAAGGAAATGGCCTCCTCTTATAGCTTATGGTAAGGCCATGAAAGGTGGATGCAAGTTTGACTAAGATTCACATTAATTATGGTAACTACCTAAGAATAGAAAGTAGACCAAGTATGGGAGTTGTAGATTTGAAGGGGTAATGGAAATTTGGAATGACAGAAGTTACATTCGGTAATTGAATTACACGTACAACCCAATTACCCCCAAATTTCTAGGAATATAGAAGTAGAGTCCAAGTGTGTTAACTAGGATAGGTGGAATTAAATAACTAATTGAATTAATTATTAATTGTGAGGAGATAATTAACCATTTAAATAAATAAATTTTTAACTGTAGTATCTAAGAGGTGTATAAATTAATTTAACTAATTCCAAGAGCATGATATAATTAAATTAATTGATTATAAAGTGGTAGGAATATGATTTAAGTAACAAAATTAATAGAATTAATTCTAAAAGGGGTGTATTATAGAAACACATAATTAATTTGATTAATTCTAATTTGATAGAAACAAGCTAGAAATATGAATGTATTTTTAGTTTGTCTACATTTTTCCCTCTTTAAAGTGCTATTACAAAGTAATAACATTTTAAAGATAGTAGAAACATGCACATCAATGAGTGGAAAGAGGTGGAACATGTGGATGCCCCGACAAGAGAAATGGAAAGGGAATTCCCCCTCAAACAAGTGGATGACAAAGAAAGGCGGTGGATGACTTCTTGATAAGAAGAAAACAAGGAATTTGAACAGGAATGGGAGGAAATGTGCTTGTAGCATGATCATCGTTTAAAGAGTGTGAATATAAGAGAGACATTTATTTTGTTGTTGCACAATAGAGTTGTTTCCATGACTATGTAAGAATCAATGTGGTTGATCCAAATGCACATAAACAAACACACACACACACAAAAGAAAAGATAAAAAGGAAAATAAAATCAATATACATAGTAGGTACATGCATTAGGGTTATAAAGGAAACAAGATGTTATCACACTACTTGTAATTGGTCCAAAAAGTAAACATTAACAATGCAACACAACTTTTAAAAATAAAATTAGCTATGTCCTTAATATGTGCTAGAAAGATGATTTTTTTGATGAAAATTCCCCAAAGGTGGGAATAAGATCAAAATGAAGAGCTGAGTAATGATACTCCTGATGACACTCATGTTGGATTGAGTTGACAATCGACCTGGGTTGATGTGCCCCAAACAAGATTAGGAATCATACAAATGGAAGCTTGTGATAGTCATAAGATTGGAATGATCACTAGGGTAGTAGATAATGGTATGAATTTGTCAAGATTATGTTAAAAGGTTGAAATTTCCACTTCAAGGTTTTTCAATTGTAGGATTTCTATGAGAAGTGAATAATCATTCAAATTTTTTTTGTGATTTTTCTAATTTTTTTGGTTTTTAAAATATATTATTCATTTTTTACACATTTTTAGGGGATTTTGGAAAATTCCAAGTTGAAAGAGGGAAGAAGTGTGTTTGGTGTACCAAATTTTCTCTAAGGAAGCAATGATATTCCCCGGTGAGAGGAAATAGTGATGGAAAAGTGTCCATTAGAATGAGTGAGAATCATGACAAAAAACGTAAGTTAAGTGTGCTAAAGAATGCTTGAAAAAGTTGTAGGCAAAGAAAAATGAGTGCTCTTGAGTGTGTGGTCTAGGAAATGAGAATAATGAGGGTTTCGGTGGTGATAAATATAAGGGTGGGAGAGTTGAAAGGAATTGTAACCATTTGTGCTACAAACCCTTTATTATTTGTGGAGAGAGATTTGAGCTCTAATTTTTTGGAGAGATGACATGACAACATTAGTGGAAACATCATGTCAATGGAATTTGAGTGTATGGGTGGAGAGAAGATGAGGCTGTGAGATTGAGTACATCAATTTTTTTAAGTTTGAGTGCATTTATTTCTTGTTTTATGTAGAAGAAAATTGAATTTTAATTCTAGCGCATGCACTTGGGTGCACTAGCGTAGCTAAAAACATGCACTATCATGTAAGTGCACGTGCTAGTGTATAAGAGATAACATGAATGTTAAGTGGTAATTGTACCAGCATGTTGGTAGCATAAAAGTAGTAGCATAGATGTTAAAGTGCATGTGCTAGAATACAGCTAGATGTGCTAGTTATGAATGTGCTAGCATCAAATTTCACGTTGTCATGTATCAAACGGTGCACTAACATCCTTAAATGATTTTTAGGAATATTTTAGAAGTTTAGAAGTGAAGAAATGATATTTTTTATGTTTTTGGATGATTTATAGGAGAGATCATTGTCATTAGATGTGTGGGAGTGTCATGGACATATGTGATCTTTTCAAAGGAACTTTTCTTGGTGAGAGGAAAGGGGTTTAGTTGCACTACTAAAGGAAACAAGGTTGAGCTACATTGCTGAGTTGCCACACATTTTGTTGGACCATTCTTTGTTGAATGAACTGGTAGATAGATGGCATAGTGAGAGCCAGAATTTTAGACTACCCATTGGTGAGATGACAATGACTTTAGAGGATGTATATCAGATCCTTCAGTTGTTTATACAGAGGATTTTGGTAGAGTATGATGAGAATGTGTCCCCCATATGAGGACACATCTAGGATGTTTTATTGCAAGAGGAGATACCCGAATAGGGGGTGGAAATTAACCTATACCATTTCTTTGATGATAGGAGGGTAGCTTAGCTGTCAGTTTATCTGATGGTTCTTATCAACAACTATTTGCTACCTAATAATATGGAGAAACATTTTCAGCTTGGGATGATAGGATTCATGAATAAAATGATGTAGGGAGAATTTTTTATGTGGGAAAAATGTTTTCTCACACATCTTTACAGAAACCTTTGTTTGATAGAATACAAGAGGATGTTGATTCTGATACTATTGACATTGTTATAGATATATGAATAGGATCACATTGCCATCGGATGACCATTAGGGGTAGTGAGAGTTACACAACTAGATGATTCGTCATGCATGGGATGGGAGATAGTAGATGTAGGGAAAAAAATACATATGGGCTACCTCACCTTCTATAAGAGATATTTTGACAAGGTTCATTTTAAGAGGCCTCTGGGAAATTGGAGGTGGAAAATACTCAGTGAATATACCTAGAATCACTTTCGCAGGAAAGGTAAATATTCCAGGATTTCCAAAAGAAATTTTCTCCTGGTAGTTTCTTAAGGGAGATCCATTTTTTTACCTCTTTTTGTACATCAGAAACCCCTCTTTTTCCCATCTAAAAACCTCTCTTATCACACGTCAGAAACCCCCTCTTGTCACATGCCATCAACACTCTCTTATTAAATGTCTACAACCCCCTCTTTTTCATATGTCAATAGCACTCACTTGTAGCCCATCTACAACTCTCTCATGTTTCGCATCAACAAACATCTCTTGTCATGCATCAATACCTTCTTTTGTTGTGCATCAACAACACTAGATTATCACCCGTTTGGAAATATTCCTTGTTGCAAATCTATAATATCTTGACTAAGACTCTGATCCACACTTCATATGTTAGTAATTTGCATGTAATTTGGATGGTACCTCTGGAAGTTAATTGCAAGTTACTAGTATACTACTCGAAAAATTACCTAGGTTTATACAAGATTAGTTTTCAATGGTAGGTGAAGACATCCCCAAAAAAATGTTTTACTGGAAATTTTAGTTGAACAATACATTGACCTGATCTGAAAAATTCACCTTTTTAAATTTTCCTAAAATGAAATATTCACCAAATTACGAATATTCACCACTAAAACAATCCCTGGATTTTGATGACTTACAATTATGGATGATGACATAGTGGCTATACAGGTTATATAAGTATGCCATAGATGTTATGGAGTTATGCACTATAGAGGTGGACCATTACATCATAGGCAGTCACAACCATATTATGGAGGTGTACAGGGTTGAAATATTTAGCAACATATGGGCATCAAAGAGGTTATTCAAGGTGGAAAATAGTGGTATGTGTATGTAGCACATAGTACTTTTGAATTTGGGGAACATATTAGAGTACATATAGCTAGATAGATATTCTTGGATTCATTCCACAGGCATGGGATGCTCGTGCACTAGTTGTAGATCCGGTTATGACTGCAAACTACGGTGCATAGTATGTGATAATCATGCCTAGGAGGATCACTATTCCTCAGGAAGTATTAGTAGAAATAGTAGTTGGGGGTGGTCCACAATAGTTGAGAGACATGGCCATGCTTTCTCAATAGGAGGAAGAGGGAATTAATTAAGAGGAAGAGACTTGGTATGCTCTTTCCTGGCACTTTTTAGGTGATCTTGGAAATCAGAAATATAGGCTTGCTTTTTTCATCTTGTCCTCTTTACCTTAGGAAAACATATTAATCCTTGTTTCCAGTACCAACTCTATAAGAGGTTATTATTAAACTATTAACTGCAGGTTACCTTAAACAACATAAAATAACTTACTAATGACAATTTTTCTCAATCAAGTAATGGTGGTTAAGACAATCTCATAGTTAATCAAGATAAAATGAACAATTCAAATTGTATTTTTAGGTGTGGGTGACAAGAATATTACTTATCCTCTATAACTGTGAGAAGTTATTTGGCTTAAGCCATAAAACACATTGTGAGGATTACCACAGGAACCTGAAATTAATTAGCACATTGAGGAAATTGGCTGATGAAATGGGTTACCCCCATCCTACTTAACTATTATTCCTTTATGAGTTAGAGTCACAAATATCCTATAGTGGTGACCCCACTACAATTCATTTAAGAATTATATTTTCTCATTGTTTCAAAGGGGTTAACATAAATCCAACCGCTATAAATAAAAGTATAGTTGCTTGGGTATATTGTTGACACCTAGTTGAGAAAACCACTTAGGAAGATAGACACTGGCCAATCCAATCTAAAGTAGAGGCCAAAACATCCATAAACAAAAAAATTATTTCCACTATTTATTTTCTATCTTTTTGTTTTAGTGAGTTGTGTTCCACACTCATATCTTATGTTCTCACTTTCATATCTCTTTAATGTTTCCAAATAATCCTTATTTGGAATCATCTTTATATATTATGTAAATACTCCTTATTTGGGTTCTCTTTCATATATCTTTATCTATATTTCCAAAATCTCTAAATCAGCAATAGATCCAAATAAGGAGTAGAAGTGAAACTGAGTAGAAGTAAAATGAACATAATGTGACCTACAACAAAATAAAGGTGAAAATAAGTGACACAAAAAGAATCATATCTTGAGTAGTTCTACAGACACTAGTGGCTAAAACAAATGCTAGCACCCAAGTACTTATGTCCTCTCTTAAGATCTCTTGTCCTTGAGATCATCATAGTATAGTTTCATAATAATATCTTATATAGTCTATAATACACATTTTTAGATTGTACACCAACCAAGAATCACTCCATAACTAAAGTTACAAGTTGATTCATTCTCTAAACCATGTCTATCACTCTTTCATTTGTGTCCTTGATATTTCATGTTTATTGTTTATCTATCTTATCAGTAGTTCCCTTACATTATATTTAATTTTTTGAATAATTTTGTGAACACTCTCCTTACATGCCTATTATCGTATCTTTCATTGCTTTACATGCCTTTGATTCCAATTCTTCCCCATTCTATACCAAGAGTTAACTTCATAATTAATTTGTTAAGCATGTCCTAGTTGATCCTAAATCTGGTCTTAATGTGTGTAATCTTTCCTGTTTCCATCAAATAGTAATTTCTACAACTCATATTAGTCCATCTACTCTTTGTATCAGTGGCTTCGATAATATGCCTAATTTTTTTTTGTATAATTCATCTTCACCTTATTATGGGATCTTGCACTCTTGATGTTCTATGTCATGTTATGTCTCCTTATGTTCCTTATACTATCCTTCTAGGAAATCCTTGGTTACATATTATGCATAAACTTGTTTTTACCCACTTCATAGCACATTATTCCCTTACTACACCTTCTTTTATGGATATTGCTATAGTATATTCCAAACCTCGTGTCACTACTCCTTGTGATATTTCTCTCATTGATGATGTTCAAGACATTACCTACATTACACATCCTTCTCCTCTTATGATAAACCCTAGCTCTATTGCTTTACATGATCAATTTTGTATTGGAACCCATTATACTCGTCCCATTATATCTAACTCTCAATGAGCTTCTATTGATCATATTCTTAGTGCTTCTAATGTTACATCTCTCTCCACACCTTCCTTGTCACAATTTAGAGAACCATACGCTGAATTTACAGTAATTCCTAATGCTCTCACTTTCAAATCTATTATGGATGATTCATTTACTATGGATACACCTTATCTTGTTACATTCATGGGGGCCATCCATTCCTCTCTTTCTACATTCTTGTATATGATCATAGGGGATAGTTTATACTGCTCTATTTCTTCTATTATTCCTAATTTACACATATTATTGTCATTTATACTTATAAGCCTCCTAAAAATACATATGTTACACATATTTTGACTTGTAGCTTGATCCTTATGTTTAGACTTCCTCCTTCCAATATTTCCAAGAAGCCCAAAGTTACATCTATTATATTTTCTCCTAATGGAAACACTCTTATTTCTTATACACTTTTTACACATGTCATTGGGATCTTATAATCTATAGGGTTTTCCCCTCAATATGTTTCCATAATTATCTATTACATCTTCTACTTATCAATGTTACACATATTCTAGTTTCTCTACATGCATGACTCCACGTACTATGGTACATGCACTTTCATGTGACACTATGTCCTTGCCTCATGTTCACATGTGTTCATATTTTTACATATTTAGATCACATAAACATTTTTCCTATACTCATCTGGCCATCCCATATCAATTGATCCTACTCCTAGTGCATATTTTCCTATCCATGATGGATTCTTAACCTTGACACCTCCTATGTATCTAGATCTTTTTCTTCTCTTGTAGCACCTCTTGCACATCAATCTTAGTTTCCTTCATCTATAGATCCCATAACCCACCTTATGAGGGAATATCTTCTCATTGGTAACATGTTCCATATAGAAATATTTCATTCTTTATTCCTCCAAATACTTGTTTGTTTTTGTGAAAATGTGCAACAGGGAAATTGACAATTTCCACGCATGAGAATTATACCCCTGTGTAAAAAATTTCAAGTTTTATCCTCCCAAGAAAACCTAGGTCTACACAATCAGTTCAATGACCTCCCAGTTCATGTTAACTCATTGTTCTTAGTGATTTAGGAAAGTTAATTCAAGACCTAAATAATTTTAGGAGTTCTTGAAAAATGTAGTTTTGGGGAAGTCATGGGAAGGGCTATCACTAGCCTTCTCAGGACGAGTGCCACCCCCTAGAGAAGAACAAAGAAGAAAAACCAAATGTGGAAGTGAATCAAAAGCCTTGGAACATCATGAAAGTAATTTAGAAAGATTCAGGAAGGATTTGGAGAAGTTGGGGTAGTTTCACCAAAATTAGCGTTCATAGGCCTCAACAGTACATAGGCCAAAAAATTGTTGAGCTTCTAAAGGTGATTCCAAGAGTTTTGGATGGAGTTTGGAGAAAAACAAGAAATTTTCATAAAGGGAATTCTAAGTCCTATAAGATGGTGAAATTATTTCTATGACAATAGTTTTGCGCAATGGGTCTGAAAGGAGTTTTTCTCATGTACAAGTGGAGTACTAGATCAAAAATATGATTTTTCAGGAATTGAATGGAGGAATCAAGACCTGTGACCCCCACAATTGGATTCAGAGGGATGATTTCAGTCAGTATGATATATAATTTCATAAAAAATCTATCGGGAGCTCGAGATATCATCATTTCAAGTTGCCTCTAGGAGTGAGTTCAGGAATTGGCCGAATTTTGAACAGGACACCATGTCAGCTCCAGAAGCCTGGTGCAATTTCATGTCACTTATGTCCCTCAAGAAAAGGTACATGAGGGACAAAAAAATTATCCCAGCCCCTAAAATCCCTATGGACCCTTATACAACATCTTGGACTTCTAGTTTAGCTCCCAGGAGCCTATAAGAGCTCAAACCCTCAATCATCAGATCTGTGACAAGTGGTGGCTTCTAGAAAACCCTGAAAAGTGATGTCCCTCTCATATATTTGTGTTAAGGAATATTAGGGAAAAGAAAATTCACCCATATCCCAAGGAGACTCCTAATCACCCATGAGACCCCTTCAAGAGAAAATTTCTAGCCCCCTGGAGCTAATGGAGCCTTCATCCCCTACCGTCGGATCGCTACCACGTGTCATCACCAGGCGTGACATGTAATTTTATGTATCTCATGTCCCTTTTTGTTGGGGGATATTAGGGACAATAAAATTCACCCAACCCTTAGGAAGCCTCATGGTTCTTCACGTAACCATCTCTCAGCCACTCAGTGCTTTAAAGTTATTTTTTTCTTGAATCCCCTGTCGTCAGATCAAGTGACACTTATCATCGTGAGGTTTTGATTGAAATTTTATATCTCTCACATCCCTTAATGCTTAAGGTACATGAGGGACATGAAAATGTTCCTCACTCCCTATTGTATAAAATTTAAAATTTTAAAATACTTTCTTGCTTCCTGCTTCTAACATCTAACTTGTTTATGCACAACTTGCTCCGCAACTTCCTCTGCAACTTCTCACCACCACTCTACCATTTCTAAACCTCAAACCAGATCCCTCATAGAATTTAAATCCTCTACTCCATGATAATACTTGGGTCACATAAGAAAGATCAATCAAACCGAGAATAAAAAATGAATAACGAAGAAGAAGAAGCTTGGAAATTCCATTATCATAAAACGAAGAATCAAAGAGATCTTGCAAACAAGAACATGGAAAAAAGAAACATATGTTGCTGAGTTATTCACTCTCAAATTCCATTAAAAATTCACCTTCAAAACTCTCGTTCCTAGCAAAAAGTGTTCACAGCGAAGAAAGTTCACTTCTGGCTCTACGAAGAAAAACTCTCAATTTCCCGTCAAACCAGCAACTAGATCGAAGAGAAATTTCACCAGTGAAATAACAAGAGAAAAACCATATCAAAAACATAATTTTAATCACAAATTGAGGAGAAAACCAAACCTACAATTTTCAAAGTCAATTAATGGTTGTTGTGTTTAGAAGCGTCACCAGGTCAAAAATTTAAAAGTTTAAAATCTCCTAAACTATTGATCGGGTAAACACAGAATTTTAGAAGGGCAATATTGGGAAATAACCTATATTGTAGAACTTAATTCCATGGAATTATTATCACCAGAATCCCACTTTCTAAAAATAGCAGGTCTTCTACATAGAGGACTACTATTTTGGGAAAGTCATCACTAGAAGAAATTATGAAGGAGACGTTGAACACAAAGGATGTACTGCAGTCGAAAATTCATCAAAACAAGCATCTGGGTATAAATTTGACACTTGATGAAAATATTAAGTGCTCCCATGAGCACTTTCCAAAAATATAAAATTGATCCACAAAGTAAGGGGAGCATATAAGGAAGGAATATTTTCAGTAATCACAGCTAGTCAAGGACCGAAGGGGCTAATTGTTCACACTTGCTAAAAATAGTAAGTTGCTTTTTAACACTTACTTAAAATAGAAAGTTATTCCAAAGTGTGGATTTCATAGAAGAATTGTATTATTAGTTGAACATCCAAGTTGACATCACCATTTGGGGACTAAAGAGGAAAAATATCGACATTCGCCAAAAATAGTTGCCTTTTCCAAATACAGTAAGTGTCGAGAAACAATGAAGTTCAGGTCCATAAAGAGGGGACCAATGAAATCTCTAGCTTCATGGATATCAAAATTGTCATTCGACACACATTTCATGCTTTTATCAATATGTACGAGGTGAAATTAACAATCAACATCGTAAGACTATGCATAGTATGTCTCATCAGGATCATGTCTGATTAAACTAAGTAGTGTACCAATGCTATAGGGAATCATGACAAGGTTTTTTCTAAAGCTTCAGTCTTTCCTGAAGGGATCTTCATGAGTGATGCTTATAGTCACCAATGGAATAATTCAACAATATTTTTAAACACTTAGCTCATGGTGTTCATGCATTTTAAAAAGGAATTCTCTCATGGTATAAGGCATTCAAGGATCCATATTTCACTACTTCTGAGCATTACATGGTTTGGGTCACAGGTATATCATACGAAAGGTGGAAGTTGTAGTCATTGGTGAAACACGTCCATTCAACCTAACATAATCAGTTATGAGTTCCTTTTTCTTCATATTCAATACTCATGGTCACCAAATGAGTCATTCGACGATGTCTTTAAACACAATGTTCACACATCATCCAAAGGAAGTTTTTCAGTGTGTGCAAGAGTTTAGAGATTCATATTTCATCATGTTAGAGAATTTCAGCAAGTCATCTTGAAGGATTAATTTTCTTTATCAGAGGTGGAATCTGTCATCATCAACATCATTCATCCTTCTTCTTTCTTCTCTCTCTCTCTCTCTCTCTCTCTCTCTCTCTCTCTCTCTCTCTCTTCTCTCCCCCCAAATTTCTCTCTCCTCAATATTCTAATGTCGCGTTGGGGTTGCAATTTTTCATATGTCTTAATGTTTCTAATGTAATAAGTCACCTTTATGTTATAAAAAGGGACTTAATGTTTGCGGAGGAAGGTGAAGAGTCTTAAGTCATGTCGAGACATACGAAGAGTCATTGGGGAGTATGTGAAGAGTCATTTCTCTTCCTACAAATTATAAATCCATTCCCATTTCAAATGGTTGGTGATTGATTTTGTATACACAAGAGTGCATTGAGAGAACAAATGAGATAGCCAAATTCTTCCATTCCCCCATTCTCAAATTTCCTCCATTTCTCCACTATGTACAACTTTTTTTTGAGAAATTAATACAAGAAGAAGTTTTTATCTTTCTTTGACTAAGGTATTTCTTGATACTTGGTGATCAAGAATTCTATTTGGTCTTATTGCTACTTGCAGAGTTGTTTCCTCTTAATTTTAGTGCATGTGATGAAAATTCTAACTAATGTGTGTAGGAATCTGAGTTTCTACCTGTAACATTAGTTCTCCTCCATCTTTTATCACTCCCCTTTCCTGCTCTTCAGAAAAGTAATTCCCTATCAATATATTTATAGCTTTGTCGTAGGGTCAGTGGAGTTCCCTTTTTAGATCCCCACACATAAGGCCAATCTAGAGAAATATCACTTCACTCACACATGCATATACAGAAGCTGCACCACTTAAGTAGAGGGATTTAAAATCCTAGAGCATTGGTAAGAAATCCACATGTTTTTCCCCCAAAAAATTTTCTCACCAACATCAATCAAGACCTATCTCATAAACTTGGTCTCATACACTCTCCCATGACCATCGAACCCTAGATCATGTTCACATGTGTAATTATTTTACATCACCTGATCAAGGGCCCTTACCTAGTACTCTCCTTGAAAATATCATTTTTGCATTCACACTTTGGGTCACCTTAATTCCCCTACACCACCTGATGACACACTCTTGTTATTTGTTCATACTTTACCTTTAAGGGTTTCTTCATATGGACCTCACTTTGCACACACCCCTGGGGGCATCCTTATTCTTCTCTTCTAGCTATTTTTCATCTATATATTTTCCATAAAAAATCCAAAAAAATTATCTTAGATCTTGATTGGATGGATTATTTCTTTTTTATACTACTCTATGATGCATGTTTTCTTATCGTATTACTATGGTTCATAGTATGCTTTATCATTTTTTCATACACACATATTAGTGGCAAGTAAGTGTTTAGTTGTCATTGATGTAAAAGGATAATTAATGAAAATGAGGATGAAATAGTGCAAGAGGAAGGTTTTAGTGAGTGTGACATGGTAGGAAAAGATATGACATGAGTTTGTGATGCCATGGTTGAGATCACTTGGTAAGGCTTGGATTCTTGAAGTATCTGATGGCATGTAAAGGCATTATGGTGATGTGATAGCATGTTATGATGATGTTTTAGATGTTTGAGAAGCTTAGTGATGATGTGATATAGTCATCATGTTGTAAAAAATGATGCATGAGTGGCATTAATGAGATTATCTTGGTCTAGTAGGCCTAATCCTTAGGTCCAGTCAATAAGATGACTTGGTATAGTGGATTGAAGGCATAAGGAAACAAGAGAAGTGTGGTTAAGGATTAAAAATCATGAAGAGAGTGAGTTAAGAAGAGTTTGAGGCATGTAGAGCATAAAAAAAGGTTGAAACTAACACAATTGCACCTAATTTTAAGACCTAGTACAAGCATGACTTAGAGTATGGAGTAAAGTAGAATAAATCAATGTAGTACAAACATGAAAAGTGTGTATTGACATTATAGAGAGGATGTAGAAGGTTTCATAGGTCAATATTTATTTGACAACATCATGTTGAGGTCTATTGGAGACATGTTATTGAAAACAAGCCAAGTATACATGTACAAGTCATGGTGGATGATGATTTTCAAAGAGGTGACGAGCTAAATGATCCTCGGGACATGTGAAGGAGGTTTTCCTAGTGTTGTGGACAATGTTTTAGTTCAATAGTTAAAAGGAAGAGCAATAAAATGAATTTTTAGCTCTATTGAGTTCGTAAAGATGTAAAAACTAGCTTGATAGTGAACTTAATTTTCTCACCCACACGTGTGACATGTGCATGAGATTATTAGTCAATTAGGGATAATGGTACATGTATTTAAGAATCCAAAGCAAGAAGAATGAGTTCAAATGAACATCAGGGCTTTGTGAACGATCCTTAAGAAGATAAGTAGGTTCCAAACCCTCCTAAAACCATAACTTGAAAGTGATGGATAAGAATTGAATAATTTGGTCACAAAATGTCTTGGTAAATATGATTTTATGACTTGGGCTTGTAGAGAATTCTTCCTACTTCATTTTGGTGGTGGTCTCATTCTCTAGGTTAGCTTGTAAGGTACAAAATTATGCTTATTTTGAATAAATTTGATGGTATAGTCATGAATAACAAGGTTCAACATGAAAATTTTGATGTGGGAGAAAGATTGGGATGTCCCCTAAGTGATCATGAGAATTTTTAGGTAGGTGTTTTGTAATATTTTTGTAAAATAGTTCAACCAAGATGATCTATTGCTTAAGTCTAGAAGAGGCAAATCGAGTCATGTTGTTTTGAGAGAGTTTTGTTGTGAATTCATATTGTTAAAGTAAATAGTAATCATGGATAGTTTATAGAGGTATAATAAAACATGTTTGAGCCCAAGAAATCATCATGTGAGGAATTTTTGAGTTTAAGTTCTAATGTTCAAATCTGTCCTAGTTGGTCTGCCAATTAGGCTTGGGAAACAAGGTTATAAATGTAAAATTCTCCACATAACCCATTATCATTTTGGTTCAGATTGTATGCATATAAAATAGAGATTTAAACTAAATAAAACCAAAAACAAATATAATTCACAATAGAATTCATTTCAGATATCTTCAAGGAGAAAGAGGTTAAAATACATAGCAATTTGATCTCCTTTATCATATGAGTCAATGCCCATCCTAAATCCCTCAACTTACTCCTTAGAATCACTCCTAGTAACCCAACAATATCTTACTTATAAAATAGCTACATTAGTTGTAGCTACACCTCACATTATTTGCACATAATATAATAAACTAATATTCTTTATGTGAGCACTAACCATGATTCTCTAACATTGCCCCCTTTAGTGTGAACATGGTGGAAGAACATTCACATGCTTATCTACAATATGCTCACTCTTGTGGCATGTCCAACTAGACTCATGACCTTGATCAAAAGAAAGGCTCTCTCCATCCATGGTTTTAAACATTTTTACCACAAACCTTGATGTGAAAGGAACCCATCAACTGTCCACCTCATGTGGTTTTGTAGATGTCCTAGAAATATTTTCAAGATCCATGAACTATTTGACATTGATGCTTTGGATATTCTTCAATTCTCTAACATCAAGAGAAAATGTAGTAAATATCACTCACGCAGGAGCTCATTTATTACAAAAATTGAACTGGAATAAATCATTTGTTCTTATTTTCACATTGTGAAAATTAAACACACAACTAAATGAAATTGCCACAACACCATTGTGCAGCCTTGTCACTTACAGCTGGCAAGCGGTCACTAATTGAACTCTTTCCTTTGTTTCCTCTTTCCTTTATCTGAAATTGCTTAGTTACTCAAAAAATTTGAAAATGAAGCTCATTATGAAATCCCCCCCCCCCCACAATTTAAACTTGTTCATCGTGTACAAGCAAAAATGTGACCAAGAAAATTGTGGGGAATTTTTTTTTTACAATTTTCCAAATAATCACCTAAATGACACTTTTAAATACTAAACAATAAACTAAACTTTAATGTGACATGATAATAAACCATATAAAGTAAAACATATTGAAATAATTAAATAAAGACTCTTATAACAAAAAATGAATTTTAGCAAAGAATATTATTCCATAACTATGGGCTACCACAAACTTATAATACTAATTTAAAAAAAAAACACAAATATTCCATAGACTAATAGACTACATAATCAAACAAAAAATGAATACAGATTTCCACCTTCACTTCCTAAGAATAACAATAATATTTAAATGAAGGGATATGAATATAAGACTTATTCAAACTAATGGTATGTGAATAGACATACGACAAAGAAAGACACACAAGATTGTATAATTGTCAACATATTTGCTTATTTCTAGAAAAATACCCAATCTATGCATGAATCCTCCCACCATTTTGAGTATGCCAAGACTGAGATCCTCAACTTGTGAGCCTAGATGGTTGAGCATTATTATTTTGAGGACATCACATAAAAAATGGCTCATTGTTTAATGAATGATAGTGCAAATTCTACCTCGCTCAGCCAATGGTTACAATAACAATTATTTACAAAGAACGATAGCTATACTTTCTGTCTCATGGAAATCTATAGGAATATACATTGGTTTGCGATCAATATACATACATACATACATACATACATACATACATACATACATATATATATATATATATATATATATATATATGTATGTATGTATGTATGTATGTATGTATGTATGTATGTATATTGATCGCAAACCAATGATATGTAGTTAAAATCCACTCCTCTGGAAAAACACAATGATCTGCTCTGCACTATTCTCCAAAGTAGGTTAAATTGAACTAATTAAGTATCCTCCATCATTACTAAAGACTCCACAACAATGATCGACATAGTTGCCCTTATAAATAAAATTATTTATCCATAGTAATCTGCTATGATACTGATTTATTTGTTTCTCTGTAACCAAGAACTCAAATTTTCCAATTTTTTTACATATCATGCTCAAAATTTGAGTAAACAAATCTACGAAATGTCTTAAAATTTGGATTATGGGTTTTGGAGAAAAATTCAATTTACTAGAATTTTTTTTAAAAATCAGAATCCTTTGAATGTAAAATTCCATAGAGAACTGTGAGATTTGCCTGCTCTGATACCAAATGTTATTTTGGTTCAGATTGTATGTATATAAAATAGAGATTTAAACTAAATAACACCAAGCACAAATATAATGCACAATAGAATTCATTCGGGATATCTTCAAGGAGAAAGAGGTTACAATATATAGCAATTTGATCTATTTTATCACAGGAGTCAATGCCCATCCTAAATCCCTCAACTTACTCCCTAGAATCACTCCTAATAACCCAACAATCTCTTACTTCTAAAATAGCTACGTGAGTTGTAACTATACCTCAAATTATTTGCACATAATATTAATAAAGTAATATTATTTATCTGAGCACTAACAACGATTCTATAACACCCATGAAGGCGAGTGATTGAATATGGATTAGAGGTCTCAAATGGAGTATTTCAAGCTTTGGTTTCTCATGAAAGTGCGTTTTTTATTTTTAGAAGATATTTTAAAGAAGATTGGTTTTGTGGTCTAAAACTAGGGAAAATTTTAGTGGCAAATATTCGTTAATTCATGAATATTCCAGTTTTTTAAATTTGAAATTGGAGAATATTTAGGGTGCAAGATAGGACCAGTTCACCAAAATATTCTAAGTACAAGTTAATTTTTGGGGTCAATTCACCATTCCCACGAAATAGAAATTCACAAAATTCACCTGAATATAGTCCGTCAGTAGCATATTTTTATGCTACTGACCGATAACATATAGTATGTTGTCGGTCGGTAGAATAAAAAATGCTACGGGATGATAGCATTTTTATGCTACCTACTGACTGCATATAGTTATGATTTCAGCTAGTAGCATAAAAAAATTTCAGTTGGTAGCATTTTTTATGTTATTAGCCGACAACATACTATATGTTGTTGGTCGGTAACAAAAAAATATGGTACCATCGATAGCATATAAAAAATCTATTGTCTAGTAGTAATTAATAGTTATTTATTGATGTCTTGATATTCTCCATTCATGCGAAGATAATTTTCCCAGATTCACCAAATATTTTCGAAGGATTTTTTTTAGAGGAACCCTTAAAATTTTCCTTATCTAAAATCTAGTTTGAAAAGTCCTAGAAATGCAAGCATATCCATGTTATAAACCTTAAAACTATGGATGTTATGGCCCTAATGAGATGACAAAGAATGTGTTATTTCTATAACAATGCCATATGATCTATGATTAGATGATTTGATGAGTGAACAAACTCATTTTGTGAGGACTAGTTTTCTGTGTTTGCAAACCCTTTGAGACCTTTTCCTAATCAGTGGTTCTTGGTGAAAATTAAGATGATTGAGTTACTCCAAGATTATTAAGGTGAACCATAACTCCCTAAAAAAATATTTAAGAATCAATAGAATTTTATACTGCATACATTTGTGTTGGTGGAGCAATCTTGTGTGTAGTTCTTGAGCTTCCATGATTATGTATAAATTTGGGTGAGAAGAAGAGATGAAATAAAGTGTTGTGACATGACATGTAATATTCAAAGTAGATAGTGAATTTATAGACATCTTTAAGTGTCTCTCCTCCTTATTGAATTTCATGACATGATCTGGAAGTGTGTTTCTTGCACTCAAGATGAGGACTAGTTTTTTTAAGTACATACACCTACTTGTGCATATGAGCTCTAATGGAGTCTTGAGGATGAAATGGAAAGTTGTGAATCTTATTAAGGATTTAGAGAGAAATGATAAGGAATTTGTAATTTTTACAATTCATCATAACGCTTGGCATGAGCTATATTAGATAAAATACAAATATTCCTACGTTGGGAAGAAGAAAAAATAAAATATGACAATTACAAAGTGTAGATGCCAGACTAAAAAAGGAATATTTTCATTTACTTCATATGTGCAACAAGTTCAGGGGTGTTATCCTAGTCTTCATAAGTGTTGGAAGTGTCATGAAAAAATGTAGAAATGTCAGTACTTGTAACTGACATCCTACAGATGAAATGATGACATTATAGAAGTTTTAAGTGATTTCATTTAAAATCCCTTGTACAAGTTAAGGAGGCTGGAAGGTGAATTTTTTAGGACATGAAGTTGAAGAGTTGTGAGAGTGGACATCCTCTTGTATATTAAGGTAGTATTTCTTATGATAAAATTTTTTCTCTCGAGGAGAAAAAGTATAAGTATGAGCTAATATGTGAGAGAGATGTGACATAGGTTCATCCTTGTGTGTGAGAGACAATATGTGTATTTAAAAAATGAGTTCATTTTATTATGAATGAGGGAAAAAAGTGTGTGAGCGAAAGATTTCATTGAATTCTATATTTTTAGTAGTATGAAATGGTGAGTAAAGAAGGAGAGTGAAGATATAGGAGTTGAATAAGATATCATAATTTTTATGTTCAAGCAACTAGATGAAGGTGTTTAAAAATCTATAATGTCTAAGTGGGTTCTTAGCAAATTTCAGAGTTGGTGCTTCCATGTAAGTTGTATCTTACAAAATTAGGGAGTTTGTTCTTCATTTTCAAGTAAATTCTTGGCTAAATTGTTGGAGTTGGTTCTTCAAGTTGAGTGGGTACTCAATAAATTGAAATCATTGTAATATTTTATAGGAAATTTTTTCTCCCTTTAATTTTTTCCCACATTAAACATTTTTGTAATTTTTGTTTGCAGTTTATTTTCTTATTTCTGAATTTCATTGTTCCCTCATGGTAAAAGTTAATCATGAGTGAGTGTATAGTTATGTTTTTGAAGTGTTTTAAAATTTTGAGAAGAACTGATTCATCCCTCCCCTCCTAGTTATTTTTTTCAAACAATTGGTATCAAAGAAAGGGTCACAAGTTTGACATCTTGGAGGAGATTATTGAAAGGAACGATTATTGTTAGAGTAGGTATTTACCTTAGCTCATGTTCACCTAGGTATTTTATTTACCTTTATTGTATTTATCCTCACCTACTTATGTGTGTGGATATTTCTTTTATCTTATTTAGATATTAGGAGATATTATCTAGTTGTTAGGTATAGTTCTTTCCTTGATCTATGGTATTCACTAGATCCTTGATGTCTAGTTCTCTCCTAAATATATGGTCTTGAATAGTTCTTTGATGACTAATTATTTCCTTGATTTATGGCTTGATCTACGATCTTGACTTGTTCTTAGATTTTTATTCCTTGCCTATTTAAGCAAGGCCCATTCTCAATGTATTGTTGATCATTTCATTGCAAAGGTTTTATGTAAAGCTATTCTTGGGAATTGCTTTTGTTTTATTGATCATGGTGTTTGATTAACATCTGTGTTCTTGGCTTGGTATGATCTGGTTATTGTTCCTTTCATGGTATTAGAGTAGGAGATTTCTATTGACATCCGTCTATAAGTTTTATTTTGCAAATAAATTATTTGTGTATTCATATATTTGGGATTTGGTCGTATTTTGTTACTTTGTGCATTTTTATGCAAAACAGAGGCTTCCATTAGATCTAGAAGGAATTAAAATTATAAGATCGACTATAAACATGGTCAATTCTGGAGACAAGCATTTTTTGTGGTTTTTTTCTGCTACAACATATCTGTCTCGGTTTACGCACAGGAAGGTTTTTGGATCTTTCATTTTTTGGCAGGGGTCCACGGATGCTATGCACGTTTTTACTATTTCGGGAAAATCTGCAGGTTTCTATTTTTGGAAAGAAACTGTCACCATATACACAGTCCAAAAATAGTATTTTTTAATAGAAGAGGCAGCTAGATGTGACTTTCTCTAAAACACGTGACACACCCCAAAATAGTAAGTTGCGCAAACACCCATTAAAATCCTTAGCTCTTGGTCATATGGTATGGTCATATGAGGGCTTAAAGCATGTGATTCCTACTAGTAGATGCTTACATTTAGCCCCCTTTTATTTTTATTTGTGTGGTGAAGGCAACAACAATTTATTTTGTTTCAATGGCAACTAAAATAAATAATAGAGAAAAATATTAAAAATCCTGTATCTTTTGATCGATAACTCAATTTTGAGTTCCATTTTTTACAAAAGTGTTTGTTTTTTCATGCTCTTTCCATTACAGTTATTTATTTTGAGACTTGAACTATAATTATAAAGTGCCAAATATGGAGGAGTGTTGTAATCAATTGTGGATGCAATTTCAGCTGAGCCCAACGTCCTAAATTTTTGGGAGTTGCAGTTTGTACCTATCATGGATTCTGAGAATGATATGCTTTTCTTTGAAGTATGTGGACTTCAAGAGGATATTGTAAAATTTTTGGAAGAAAATAGATTTCTCAAGAAGAAAAATTCTCTTCTACAATCACTCATTCACGATAAGGATACAGTTATACACTTCCTTGAGAACAAACTTGCTAGCCTACAACATCACCATCATATTGTGAACAACCATATCCATGCTCCTAGTCCACTTGCAGCTGTTTCTCTTGTACCCACTGATATTGATCTACCAGTCTTTGAGCCTGAACCTAATTTTGATGCTTCTAAACCTATGAAGCTTGTTAGTGCATGCTCTTCCACATTTGTGCCTATTATAGTACCACATGCTGTGTATCCTACTTCTTCTCAGCTGCATGGCTTTTTTAAGAATCATACAACTGCATTCAGTTCTCACATGCACCATTCCATGGGTCTCACTAGAGGAGTCATTAGCAGACACTCAAAGGGTATTATTTCCTCTATTCCACATGTTAAGTGGAATTCTCATCATCACATTGGTTTTCAAGTAGATACTTCATTGGGATCACACATTGATAGAGATACTTTTTTTATTTGCTCGACTCTTTCTGAGGATCCTGAGCAACACATGAGTTCTACATCTTCACTCAGGCTTGAGAAACCTGAGATTTCAGTTGTTAGACATGATCAACCTAACACACATTCTGATGTTCTTCTGCATGCACCCATTGTGTATTTTGCACCAAGTCATATGCAGGCATCTTCTTCATCCATCCGTGTTGATTTGGGGTGGATATCTGATCACTCATGGAGGTGACATAGGCATTCGTTGAGAGGACTCTACAGGCATGGATCCTCCACCATTCGGCCTCTTGCTCCACTTTCTATACCTTTTACATTGTGATGCTTCTTGTTTTGAGCATTTTTCTTTAGCAGATGTAGTATATCTCTCTTGTTTGTTGAGAGATTTTGTATTTGTATTTTCGACACTTTTGGCATGTTGACAGTCTCTCTTGTGGGGGAGCTATTATGGTGGAGCCCAGTGTTAGTTTTTCAGTGTTGGAGTAGTTTCCTTGACAACTCATACAGATTTGTAGTGCCACTCCACCCATTCAACAGTATGGGAGGGTGTGGTGCTGATCCTACTTCTTCAGGTTTTGTGTCCTTACCTTGTTACCTTAGCTTTTCTTTAATCATGACACTCTGGAGTTTGTTTCCTTTCCTTGTTGCTTTGGTTCTTGTTCTTGGATCGTGGCACACCTATTTACAGCAGTTGATCGAATTATGTTTGGTGTTTTTTTGGCACTTTCGACATCACTCTGTTGACAGTCTCCTTGTATGGAGCTATTTTGGTGGAGCCCAGTGTTAGTTATTTTTGCATTTTTTGATTTAGAAGTGGATACAGACCACAATGCACACCAAAATTCTTCAGCATTATATGATTTTTTTGAGCTGAGCTTCTTGGGATGCCTTGGAGTGGGTCTTTACTCTCTTTACTTTTTTGTTACTGGTTTTGGGTACCTTGTGGTGTCCCTTTTTTCTCAGTTATTGTATATGAGTACCTCATCAGACCTAGTTTCCGGGACTCATACTATGGACATGCCACATCTATTTTGGCACCTTTCTTCACTTGAGGGTGGGTGTTAGAGTAGGTATTTACCTTAGCTCATGTTCACCTAGGTACTTTATTTACCTTTATTGTATTTATCCTCACCCACTTATGTGTGTGGATATTTATTTTATCTTATTTAGATATGAGGAGATATTATCTAGTTATTAGGTATAGTTCTTTCCTTGATCTATGGTATTGACTAGATCCTTGATGTCTAGTTCTCTCCTAAATCTATGGTCTTGACTAGTTCTTTGATGACTAGTTATTTCCTTGATTTATGGCTTGATCTACGACCTTGACTGGTTCTTAGATTGTTATTCCTTGCCTATTTAAGCAAGGCCCATTCTCAATGTATTGCATCGACTTCCATTATAATATATGATATTGCTACTCATTTGATTGCAAAGGTTTTATGTAAAGCTATTCTAGCGAATTGATTTCATCTTATTGATCGTGGTGTTTGATTAACATCTATGTTCTTGGCTTGGTACGATCTGGTTATCGTTCCTTTCAGTTTTCGAATGTCTTAATTTCATTGTTCCCTCATGGTAAAAGTTGATCATGAGTGAGTATCTAGTTATGTTTTTGAAGTGTTTTAAAAGTTTGAGAAGAACTGATTCATACCTCCCCTCCTAGTTCTTTTTTTCAAACAATTGGTATAAAAGAAAGGTTCACAAGTTTGACATCTTGGAGGATATTATTGAAGCACAAGTATGGGTAAATTATGTGAAGCAGTTCTAAAAAGGAAGTTATAGATTGTTAAGTACCTAGTTCATGGATTGAAGGAGAAAATTAAGTACATGGAATTTGAACATGGTCAAACCCTCAAAGAGATGGAATCTCATATTGAAAGTGGATAAAAAGCCACAAAAGATAAGGAATATGCTTAACTCAAGTATGAAGAAGAGTTGAGATCCTTGAAAGATGAATTAGAAAAAGAAAATATAAGATTGAATATGTATGGAAATATGTAGAAGATCTATGAGGTTCTTGATATAATTTTGGAGAGTCAAAGAGAAACAAGTAACAAGACAGGTCTAGGATTCAAAGGATAATGCATGAAGAAGTGTGAAGATGATAAGTTTGGTCCAATAAAATAAGAAAACATGAAGGATGCCAAGGAGATAAATTCAAGAAGTTTTAGCTCAGTTAGACAACCTAATGCCTTAAGGTATGAAAGATATTTTAATTGTTATTTCTATACATGTAATCACTTCGGGCATAGAGATAAGGAGTGTAGGAAGCTTATAAAATATGAGTAACTAAGGAGGGATATCAAAGATGGAAAATCAAGGAATGTCACTCATTTTAATTGTCAAGAAAAGGGACACATTGCTAGTTACTTCCTATATGAACCAAGGTTGGACATATTTGGAGAAATGAAGGCTCTAGATGCTAGAAATCTATTGTGTGTTATAAATGCAACAAGGTTGGACATTTTGTTAGGAATTGTTATGATCATAAGGTAACTAATTTAGGATTGAATCTCAGTTCACATCCATCTAGAAGCAAGATTTATGTTGTGTGTTATATTTTTCATGGAATTGGACATTTTTCAAAACATTGCTATAAAAATCAATATCCTAGGTACAATAACAAGTTTCATGCATTCAAAGGTCAATGTAAGAATTTGTTTTAAATGAAGAAAAATCCTAAGAGTGAGTCTAAGTTGGGAAGGTTTGAGATAGTCATAGAAAATAAGGTGGTTGAGCATGAAAACCAGGTTAAGGAGACTGATACTAGGTATTAATAGGAAAATTATGAGAAGAAGACAATGTGTGCATATGAAAGAAAGAAGGAATAACAAAAGTCATGAGAATCTATCTCAAGCATGATATCAAAAAGTGTTGATAAAATTGAGAAGGAAGAATACAAGCCTAATGCAAGTCATGAAGAACCTCTAACCATAACCAAGAGAGAGAAATTATATGAGGTGCATCATGTATGATTAACAGGTCTTCAATCAAAATATGAACACATAGAATATAAAACTATCACTTCTAAAATAGCATCCAAGAAGAATGAGATAATCTCAAAGTAGTAAAAGAGAAGATATAGTCTCTAAGCTCTTGTGATAACTATATATTGTTCTAGTGATCCAATAAGAAATGTGTGTCTTCTCTAGGATTCTAGAATACATCCATCATCCAAAAGATGCATGGTGTTTTTATGGAGGTACATTACCATTTATAGCTGCTAATCGAATTCTTTACAATGTTTCAAATGCATGAATGGTCACAAGGTATGTTTGGCCTAGCTCCTTTCATAATGTCTTTGAGCAGGTTTGGTCTATATAAGTTATTTCAAGGTCTTGCTTACATATACAAGTACAAAAATCTGTTTACTTTTATTCATAAGGTATGTGTTGGCATAGATAAAGTTACAAGTATGTTTGTGGTCTATCACTCATTTAAAAGTCTTGAATAATTTGATCAAAAGAGTTTTTTTTTTTTTTTTTTTTCATAAAGGTTATAAGAAGTCTTCAAGAGAGTGTAAGTTGTGGAAAGGTATCTTGAAATAATTTCCTTATATAGTTTATCAAGCCTATTCTCAATCAATATATCCAGCTCCATTCAAGTGTGTCATAATGAGTGTGATGATGTTCATCCAAGTCTTCTTGTATATAACCACGAAAGAAGTGAATGTTTAAATTTTTACATGATCTACAATGAAGTATGCTTGAGTCTTAACTGAGTGACCTGGCTGTGAGAAGTGTATGTGAGTAATTTTTATGATTTAAAAAGGTTGAAATAGTCTTCAAGATAAAATGGTATGATTGAAAGTTCAAGAGACTATTGTTAAGTCACATGCTAATCAGATATGCATGAGATTGCTATATGCTTTATACAGTTTCAAATGTATAGTACATCATGAAGAAGAATTAAATTTTCATAGAGTTCTATGAACAATTTGAAGTCTTCTTAATAAATTCACTATGATCATCAATCCATCAAATCCTATCCAGTCTTATGAAGAAAGACATTTTCAATCAAAGCTATTTAGTGCTAGAAATAACTATATATTTCAAGAAAAGTATATCTACAATTCTCCATGAGGTTATGATGTCCTTCAAAGTGTTATAGGATCACTAAAGTATGTACATGAGAAGTCAAGCCATGATGAGGAATAGTTATGTTATTCATTGCCTTATATCATTCCATGAACAAGTTATATATGCTCTTAGTCTGAGTACGAAGAAAACTTAATAATAATGCTTTGAGTTGTTGGTTCAAGTCAGTAAGATGGTCAAATGATTTCTATCTATTTGATTCTTAGGTGTTCATGGTTGGGTCTTAAAATTAGTCAATTAAGTCTAGTATGAGTTTCAAACCCACAAACTTGTCTCAGTCAAAATTTGTGTTGAGTCATACCTAAATATCTCAATGATAATTTCAAACGTGATAACATCCCTGTAAGAGTGAAGTTATAGTATTACCTTGGTTAATTATCCATAAGTTCTATGGTATTCAAAAGAGTTACATAGATGGTCATGTGTGTAGGTAAGATGCTTGAAAATATTTTAGAATTTATCATATCATTGAAAAGAGTGTCAAAAAGTTCAGAGAAAGATTACACCAAGGGTTTGAACTTATTCTTTTACATGACTTGTAAATGGTATTAATGTTTCATGGAGAAAGGTGTTGGTATCTTACATGGTTGACTTGATATGATCATCATTAGCTAAGTAATGGTGTTTTCCAATTGAATTTCTAAGTTGATGACCAATGTTGTTACATTTTTGTGAGTCTACTAGGCCTATGCTAAATTTATTGTCTCTGAAACATGTTATAGATGCCTCTTGAATGACTATGTATCTTGAAAGAGGTATGAAGTAGAGAAAATAAAAAGCCAATCTATAAGATCCAAGGAGATAATTTTTCTAGCTAATGAGCATGGCTACAGACATATGATGGTTTTAGGGTATGTAACAAAAATCTTGACTACTCTCAACATGAGATTGAATGATCATGAAGATTTTGTATTGATCAACGAGTTTGAGGAGAACCTAAAAGCTACCACTATCCCTAGAAGTTTATTATTGAAAGATTGTAGGACTAGTATGAGAAAATCCTACATTGTATGAGGTAATTGTAGATTTATGAGGCTATGAAATAGTAAGCTACGGGTTAGAGGAATCTACTTAAGGTAGGGGAGATAATAATAATCCTCAAGTAGATGTTTTGATGAAAAGAATATCTTTTAAGGTAGAATGATGATTTTTTGTAGATATATTGACAAGGGAATCAATTTTTATGATCAAGTAAGTCACCATACCATCAAAATAAGGTTATTGGGGGATGAAATAGTGAGCTAAATGTCTGATCAGATGTCTTGATGAAGATATAGCTGAAGTTGATCTTAATTCATGTGTTTTAGGTGTTAATGATACTAGGTAGGAAGAATTATTTATCTTTGTATGTCTACTCCAAGGGGGAGAAATTATTCATATAAATCAATTGAATTGACATGAAATGAGGGAAAAGAGAACTAAAAAAGTATTTCAAGATTGTGTTGATATGTTGGATCCATTATCATGGCTAAAATGCAAGGTATATGAATGTAGTCTTTTGTTTTTAGATAGATAATGGTATAATGACTTTAGGGGGAGCAACAAGGGGTTATTTCATGTTGAATTTGATCTTCTACAACTTGATTTTTTTAAAATGGTCTATAAAGATGTTTCATGGATCTAAGTGTTAGAGATGTAAAGATTCCTGATATGACAAAAATTGGATCTGTGAGAAGAATATCAATCTAAGATAGATTAAGTAATTAGAAATGATGGTTTGTGATGATTTATGTTTAGAATGATTATTGGAATGTGAATGTGTATCTATCTAAGGAAGCTATAGTGTTCAAATGCTACTTGTTATCTAATTTCCTCCACCACCCCACTGAAATTAGATAACAAGAAGGATCCTACTGTGAGTAATCTAGATAGTTCTGAGAGTCTCGAACTAAATACGAAAGGAGTCAAGCCTCTAGAAATTTTCAAGGAAGACCTAGCCAAATCACGGTGAAAAAAATGATCCCGTAACGAGTCAACTAAGAAAAGGTAATGGACTCATGGAGGGTGCCATGTGTTAGCTCACCACAGTTCTAAAAATAGAAAGGGAGGAATGAAATCTCAAAACTCCGTGGGACTTCCAAATCTATTCAATGAGGAGGGGACCGCTAAGGAAACGATACTCATATTAATTTACGATGAGTCCCATTATAAACTCAAGGAAAAATAAAAGGAGCGGTTGAAGGTGCCACGTGTCAGCTTATTGTAATTTCAAAAGGTCGAAGAAAAGAAAAGACCCTGGGGATTCGCTTGGCCTCTATGTGGAATTTGGCATGAATGGACTCCAAGCCCGAGGCAAGTTACAAAAGATTTACAGTGGGTTAATACCACGTGTGAAGCGGTAATAAATCTCACCTAGAAGTTTTAAATTCTCAAATATTTGAAAATTGGAGGGTGAAGAAGTTATTGACTTATATCTTCAGTGGAGGAGCTAATGCACACTTCCATGTGGAAGGAGAAAACCTGCAAAGACTCAAATGGTTCACCTGAACTCAGAAGGTAATTTCTTAACAAAATGGTACAAAACTAGGTGTCATTGAAATCATAGCCTAGAGCATGATTCATAGCAATTGAGAAATTTGGATATATAATGAAGATTTGAGGGAGTATTCCTAAAAAAATGAGCCCACTTCAAGGGAGGTGGTTGTAAGATAGTTAAAGATGTATTGAATGAGTATGGCTCTCATTCCTTAAAGGTGAATCATGGGGCAGTGTGAGATAGATTTCAAAAATCTATCTTTATCACTTCATATCATTTATCACAACTAGCAAGTGGTTGAAAGCGTGGTTATGAAATTGTTCTCTTCTCTTATTCTCATTCTATATATTGTAATCTAGGGGCTCATTGAAGAAAAATAATCAAAAGTTATTCATTTTTCCTCTCTACCCCTATTTCGTCTTAGCTTGGGGTACGATCTTGGGACCCAAGCCTCCTTCCTAAAACTTTATACTGACATTTTATTTCCTCTTACCTTTTGATTGTTGTAATGTGTACAATTTTGGAGCAATATAATATGCCCTATGATGCATTGTTGTCCATCCTTTGCATGTTTTTATTGTATCTAATAGCCTTTATTTCGTTGTTGGTATACTTAGCATATTTATAATGTTAATTATAGGTTTTAGAAGTTGTGCTAAATGATTTAAAATGGTATTATGTGTGAATATATCTTTGGCCTATGGTGCATTTCGTCCACCCTTTTCATTCCTTGCCATGTCCCATTTCAGGTAGTCAGATTCTTGATTAAATCCTTATTTTCTGGTGTATCACTCCCATTAAGTTTTGTGCTATGTTTCATTTTTTTGACCCTCATCTCACACCATAGAGAATATCCAGCTTCTTTAAAATCTAGAAGGGTGCACGTCCCACTAAACGAAGGTATCCGATGACTCTGATGGTTCATCTACGAAGATAATTGTCAACAATTTTCCTGGCATGCTTGGTGGGACAGTTCAAAGCATCTTATCATTTCATTTCATCAAGTTGGTGTGTTCTTGGTCAGATTTAGCCTATGGAAGCACATGAAAAGCACATTTGGTGACTTCACATGATACAAAAAACCCATTATCTAATTTTACATACCTTTCTCCCATCCATCCTCATTCAACTTTCTTTCCATGACTCTCATTTTCCTTCATTCTTTGAAGTTGTGTAATCATGAATTCATTCCCACAATGGAATTCACACTTTTAGAAGTATCATCAGCCTCTAATGAGCTTCATGACTTCTCTAAATGAGTAATATAACTAGGTTCAAAATCACTATGTTTACCCATATGAGAAATGCCAAGATCAGTTTGGCTACGAAACCTATTAGGGACACGAGTACACATTTGATAATTGTAGTCAAATGGAGGATGCTAATGTACTAGAGAATATCCAAAGAATGGAGGTAGGCATGGTTCAATCTCGGGCTACAGCATAAATGAAGGCATTCGAGATAGGATGTAGGTCACCTTTTCCATGGGAAGGCCCTATTCCTAGACACTATAGCCTGCAGGAGAATATTGATTTCTTAGAAGAAATACTTCCCCCACTTATGAAGTTGATTGAGGGAATTGAAACATATGAGCAAAGTGTGAGACAACCTTGTAAATGGGTAAGTCAATCACCAAATATTTTTGCATCTTTCCTCCCTTCCCAAGCTATATCATGTAATCCTGATCCAAATGTTGAGTTCCCTTCTCCATCTCCTAGCATTTCATCCCACTTCATTTATTTTGTCCCTTTTTCTTCCAAACAGTTATCCCCTCAATATAAACAAGAAGCAACTCCAGATCCAAAAGAATAAGAGCACATAGGGATGAGTGAATCTAATTTACAGGATTCAAATCATGATTGAAGTACACTAGATATTTCAAATCTGTCTCCCACTCATTCTCTCCAGAAACTAGAGTTTTTGGAAGATTTTGATCTCATGAGCTTCATGTTTGAAGATGAAGCTATACATGATGAAATATTTGTAGACTCAAATACCATCATGAAAAAGGGAGAAACCTTGGAACAGTAGGATGAAGATGATCTTGATTTCTTATCTGACTTGGAGGAGTATTTTGATGAAGAAGAGCTCACAGAAATCAAAACCTTTACATCTACGTCATTTCCCCAACAAGAACAACCTACTGCTCATTACATTACCCTTGAATCAAATCCAGAAGCTCTTAATGAATATATAATCATTAAAGGATTTTTTATTTCAATCAAAGAGTCTGTATTCTCTGACAAATCTGTTATGGAAGAGGAGGGAAAAGAAGAGAAGGATGACACCACTTTTATACCAGTCATCAAGGAAGAGTATCAACTATTTGTAGAAGTACGTGAAAGTATAAGTCAGCATGTGAATAGATCCATTTATGAAAGTCTACAAGAAATCCCCATCATGATTTTGGCCTCATCCGAGCCAAGGGAGAAGCCAACATTGGTCATGCTGACTTCAGAGCATGAAGATAATATTAAAATCCCCAAGGATCAGCTACAACACCTCCAACCAAATGATAAATATCTTGAGGAGGTATTCATTATGTTTTTTGATACCATGGGTAGAAGAGTGGAAGGTAATTTTTCAATTTTATTGTAGTCCATATCCATTACTAAATTAATTACATGGCCACACTTTATAAGGAAGGGAAGCTACTTCTCTTTTACTGTTTCTGACTTTGTTTAGCTTTTCCTAAATCTAGTTAGTGTAGGATTAGGAGTAGATTTTGTTTCAGCAGAAGCATTTCTTTCATATACTGTGCATGTATCACTTGAGGCATGTATGATTTGTCATTTTGTATATAGCTCTTTTCTGTATTGCTCCGATGGTACAAAAATCAGTCCCACTAGTAAAAACAACAGGGAGATTCACAGTTGCCTATAATAGTTACATACTCCAAATCAAAAAAATGTAGAACAACTAAATTTAATTGAGAAGTCAATCCGGTTGACTCTCTCTAGAACAAATTGCAGTAAACCCTCTACACCTCTACAAAGATTAAGTAGTAGCTCCAAGTCAAAATCCACTCCATCCTTTAGCGTCCAAAGTTCATGATGCAAGAATAAGTGAAATTCAATTTAAAATAAGATAATTTTATACTCTCACAAAACAAATTTTAGAGTCTTCTTATGATATTTGAAGAGTGTCAAGGATCAGCTAGTGGTTACAGAAGTAGGAAACAAAACTTCTGTATACTCTAGAATCAAGGTTCAGGTTCCTTCACAATGGACCCCTTGCCCAATGAATAGACACAAATGGTTGGTTCATCCCTTTTAGCAAGCTAATGACCCCCTATGAGTCACCAGACTATTATCTAATTTCCTCCACCACCCGCTAAAATTAGATAACAAGAAGATTCCTACTGTGATAAATCCAGATATTTATGAGAGTCTCAAACTAAATATGAAAGGAATCAAGCCTCCAAAAATTTTGGGGGAAGACTTAGCCAAATCACAGTGAAAAATACGAGTCCAGAATGAGTCAACTCAAAAAAAGTAATGGACTCATGGAGGGTGCCACGTTTCGGCCTGACATAGTTATAAAAATAGAAAGGGAGGAATGAAATCTCAAAACCCTGCGGGACTTCCATGTGGAGTTGATGAAGAGGGGCCCACCAAGGAAAGGATCCTCATATTAATGTATAATAAGTCCCATTGAAAACTCAAGGAAAAATGAAAGGATCCACATAAGGTTCCACATGTTAGCTTAGCGCAATTTCAAAAGGTGAAAGAAAAGTAGAGACCTTGGGGATGCACTTAGCCTCTACATGGAATTCAACATGAAAATAATCTAAGCCTGAGGCAGGTTATAAAATATTGGCGATAGGTCAATGCCACATGTGAAGTGGTAATAAATACCACCTAGAAGTTTTAAATACTCAGATATTTCAAAAGTGGAGGGAAAAAAATTTACTAGCTTATCTCTTCAGCGAAGGAGTTAATGCAGAGTTCCATGTGGAAGGAGTAAACCAGTAGAGAATCAAATGGTTCACCTGTACTCAGAAGGGAATTTCTTAACAAAATGGTGCAAAAATAGGTGTTTTTGGAATCATAGCCCAGAGTTTGATGCATAGCAATTGATAAATTGGGATATATAATGAAGATTTGAGGGGGTATTCTTTAAAAATGATCCCACTTCAAGGGATTCAATTGTAAGGTAGTTAAGGATGTATTGAATGAGTATGGATCTCATTCCTTAATGGTGGATCATGGGGAGGTGTGAGATAGATTTTAAAAATATATATTTTTCACTTCATATCATTTATCACAACTGGAAAGTGGTTGAAAGGATGGTTCAATAATTGTTCTCTTCTATTCTTCTCATTCTATATATTGTAATCTAGGGGCTCATTGAAGAACAATAATCAAGAGTTAGTCATTTTTCCTCTCTACCCCTATTTCTTCTCCACTTGGGGTATGATATGGGGACCTAAGCCTCCTTCTTGAAACTTTATAATGGAATTTTATTTCCTCTTACCTGTTGATTGTTGTATTGTGCTCAAATTTGGAGCAATATAATATGCCATGTGATGCATTTTTTTCCATCTTTGGCATGCTTTTATTGTATCTAATAGCCTTTATTTAATTGTTAGTATACAGTGCATATTTCTAATATTTTTTACATGTTTTAGAAGTTGTGCTAAATTGTTTAAAATGGTATTATGTGTGAAGCTATATTTTTCCTGTGGTGCATTTTGTCCACCCTTTTTATTGCTAACCATGTCCTATTTTAGGTAGTCAGATTCTTTATTAAACTCTTCTTTTCTGGCGCATTACTCCCATTAATTTTTGTGATATGTTTCATTTTTTTGACCCTCATATCATAGCATAGAGAATATTCAGCTTCTTTAAAATTTGGATGTTACCTTAGGGTGCATGTCCGACTAACCTAAGGTAACCAACGACTCTAATGGTTCATCGACAAAAATAATTGTCAACACTACAATGAGGTCAAAATAGATTAAAGGATGGTGAAACCATTTATTGAGCTTGAATTATTTTTTTTGATGATTTTTTCAACCAATGATTCCCACTAAGTTGGTGAAGATGAAGACCATGTGCTATAGGTATGTACTTTTTCATTAATGTACAAAGGGGGAGATTAACTAGGTTATTTTCTATCAATGAAAAAATGGGTGATTTTTGTCATGTGAGTGTTTAGTGGTCATTAATGTAAAAGGATAATTAATTAAAAATGAGGATGAAAGAGTGTAAGAGGAGTTTGCAGTGAGTGTGATATGATAGGACAAGACATGACATAATTTCATGATGTCATGCTTAACATCACCTAGTAAGGTTTGGATTCTTGAAGTAGTTTGTAGCCTTTAGAGGCATGACGGTGATGTGATATCATGGAATGATGATGTTATATATGCTTAAGAAGGTGAGTGATGATGTGATACAGTTAACATGGTGTACACAAGGGTGCATGAGTTTCTTTAGTGTGATTATCTTGGTCTAGTAGGCATAATCCTTAGGTCTAGTCAGAAGGATGACTTTGTATGGTGGAATGAATGCATGAGGCAGCTATAGAAGCATGGTCAAGGCTTGGAAAGCATGAAGAGAGTTATTTAATAAGATATTGATTCTTGGAGAACATAAACAAATGTTGAAACTAACACAATTAGTACTAATTCTAAGAACTAGTATAAACATGACTTGTAGTATGGAGTAAAGTATGCTAAAAAAAGGTAGTAAAATCATGAAGAGTGTGTAGTGAAATTGTAAGAGGATGTAGAAGGTGTCATAGGTCAACATTTAGTGGGAAGAAGCATGTTCTTGAGGACAAGCCAAGTATGCATGTACAAGTCATGGTGGGTGATGAGTTTCAGAAAAGTGCAGAACTAAATGAGCCTTAGGACATAAGGTTGTCTTAGTGCTCTAGAAAAAATTTTAGGTCAAAATTCTAAAGGAGGATAAAGAAAATGATTTTTTTTCTCTACCGAGTTCTTAAGAAGGAAAATATCAGCTTCATGGTGAACTTCATTTGCTCACCCACACGTGTGAGATGTGCATGGGACCATAAGACTTTAAAGGATTATGGTACATGGAGTTAAGAAGCCAAAGAAAGAATAATGACGTCAATTTAATGTCATAGCTTTATGAATGATCCTTAATAAGCTAAGTAGGTTCAAAACCATCCTATTATCCTACCTTGAAAGTTATGGAGAAGAGTTGAATAATTTGGTCACAAAAAGGCTAGGGAAAGATGAGTTTATAACTTTCTCTTATAGAGGATTCTTCTGACTTATTTTTTGGTGGTCTCATTCTCCAAGTTAGATGGTAAGGTATAACAATATTCTTTTTTTGAAGAAATTTTATGGTACATTCATGCATAACAAGGTTCAAGATGAAAATCTTGATTTGGGAACAAGATTGAGGTGTCCCCTAAGTGATCATGAGAAGTTTCAAGTATGTTCCTTGCAATATTTTTGTGAAATGGGTCAAGCAAGATGACCTACCACTTAAGGCTAGAATAGGAAAATCCATTCATGTTGCTTTGAGAGATTCTTGATGTGAATGCATGTTGTTAAAGAAAATAGTAAGCCTGGATAGTTGATGGAGTTTTAAGACAACGTGTTTGATCCCAATAAATCATCAAGTGAGGAAATATTGAGTTTAAGTTCTAATGGTCAATTTTTTCCTAGTTGGTATACCAATTAGGCCTAGGAAACAAGGTTGAAAATGTGAATATATCCACATAACCCATGAATGTGAGTTATTTAATATATATTAGAGGTCTCAAATGAAGTATTCCAATATTTTTTTGTCATGAAAGAGTGTTTTGGAGTGTTAGAATATGCCTTAAACGAGACTAATTTTTGTGGTCTAAAAAGTAGTTTGAGAAGTCTCACAAATGCAATCATATCCATGATATAGAAATTTAAATTATGAATTCTATGGACTTTATGAGATTCCCAAGTATGTTTCATTTCTAGAAAGGTTCCATATGAGCCGTGATCATTTTATTTGATGATTGAACCAACTCATTTTGTGATGACTGATTTTTTATGTTTGTAAACCATGTCAGACCTTGTCTTAATCAATGGTTCTTGGTGAGAATGAATATGATTGAGTTTCTCTAAGATTATGAATGTGAACTATACATCCCTAAAAAATATTATCCAAGCATAAAATTTTTTTTATAGTACATACATCTATGTTGGTGAAACAATTTTGTGAGTGGTTCTTGAGCTGCCATGACTGTGTGTAAACCCAACTGAGAATAAGACATGAAATTAAGTTTTGTGACCTGACATACAACATTAAAATTATATGGTGATGTTATAGACATATTTAATTTTATCTCCTCCTGATTTCATTTCATTCAGTGAGCTATAAGTGTGTTTCTTGCACTCAAGATGAAGACTTATTTTTTGTAGTACATAGACCTACTTGTGCATATGAGCTCTAATGGAATATTAAAGATGAAATGTCAAGTTGTGAAGCTTATAAAGGATTAAGAGAGCAATGAGAAGGCTTTTATAACATTTAAACTTCATCATAACACTTTTCATGAGCTATATTAGCTAAATGAAAAATATTCCTACATTGGGAAGAAGATAAAATGGAATATGATAGTTCCAAAGTGTAGATATCATACTGAAAATAGAATATTTTCAGTTAGTTCAGATGTGAAGTGAGTTTAGGGGTATTATCTAGGTATTCACAAGTTTGATAAGTTTCATGAAGAAGTGTAGAAAGGTTAGTACTTGTAATAGACATCTTGTAGATGAAATGATGGCATTATGGCAGTTTTAAGTGATATTGTTTTAGATGCCTTGTACAAATTAAGGAAGTTTGAAGTTGAAGTGCTTAAGACATGAAGTTTAAGATGTGTAAGATTGGACATCCTCTTGTAAATGAAGGTATTATTGTGTATGAAAAAATTTATTCTCTTGAGGAGAAAAATAAAAATTATGAGCTAATGAGAGAGAGAGAGAGAGAGGTGTGAGCTATGTTCATCTTTGTGTATGGGAGACAATATGTTTATGTAAAAAAGGTGTCTTAAAAAATGAATTTCATGTGAAACAAGATGATGATAATATGAGGTGTGAGAGGAGGAAAAATGAGTTCATGTTTTTATGAATGAGGGAAAAAACTATGTTAGTGAAAGAGTCCAAAGAATTATGTATTTGCAGTAGTATGAAATGGTGAGAAAAGAGGTGAATCAAGGTGACAAAAGAAGGAGAGAAAAGAAATGGGATATGTATAAGAGATCATAAATTTTTGGTTCAAGAAAATAGATGAAGGTGATCACAAATTTTTAAAGTATAAGTGGGTGCTTAGCAAGGTTGGGAGTTTTTTCTTCCATGTAAATTGTATCTTGTAAAAATAGGGATGTGGTCTTTCATGTCAAATAGGTGTTTGACTAAATTTTTGGAGTTAGTGCTTCAAGTTAGTGGGTGCTCAAAAAATTCAAATCTTGTAATCTTTTATCGGATAGTTATCCTTATAGTGCATTGATTTAAATGTTTTTTCTCCCTTTAAGAGTTTTCCACATTAAACATTGTCATCATTTGTTCTTGTATGTTATTTATTTATTTTTAAATGTCTCTATTCCCTCATAGTAATGGTTGATCAAGATTGAATGGCTTGCTAAGTTTTCAAAGTGTATCAAAGTTTTTAGGAAAAATTATTCACTATCCCCTCTCATTTCTTGTTTTTTCCAACACAGACACGTTCACATGGTATATTGAGGTGATGCAAGCCACTTACAGGTTGTTGCATAATGTATGATGTTTTTTCCTATCCATTACCAATCCCACATAAGATCTTAAGGGAATCTACCTTTTCTCATTTACTATCAGGTTATATCATTTAAATATTACACATTTTCATTCCTATATTCACATATTACATTGTCACATTATATTTAACTTTCCTAACATGCTAATGGGTGCTTCATGTGTAGAATTATCCTTGTGAGACTCCTTTTACTCATGGTTGTCTAATTTACTTGTACTTTGTTTGTCACTGTTTGAGGGGTATGCCATATGTTTTCTTGATACCTTATTTGCACAATCCTTGATGGCTCTAATTATATTCTGAAATAATTAGTGGTGTCACATGTATGTAACCATCTACTCATTGTGTCTTTGTTTTTTGTTTTCCTATATGCTCTTTTCTCATTTTTATTTCTATGTGCATTGTTTATTTTCCACTAAATCTTATATGATAACATTTTCCCATTATTTTTCTTATGTCACGGTGACTACCATGTGTAATACCTATCCCCCTACAAGATTCATATATCAAATTTACATACCAATTTCAGTCTTCCACATTTGTGCTCTTTTTGTTATTTTTCATCTCACGCACCCCAAAATAGTGGGGGAAAACATTGCATGAACATTTCACCATCCCATCATTTACAGAAGCACATACAACATGATTGAAATATAAACTAGTTATAGAATAGGGATAGAAATATAATTTGATAAAATTTACATCATAGAAAGAAGAACCTAGAACAATTAGGAATTCCTGGGAATTAGTGTCCCACTTGGGTGTTTGTGTCATGGGGAAACAAGATACAAAGTAGTTTTAGTAGTTGTATAGTTATAGTATTCTCCAATTTCAACAATTACATAGTAATTTTTAGATTACAATTAGTTACTAACACAAAATAACTATTAACTCACAAACCAAATAAGAAGGTGGCACCTAGGGCATATGTAGGACAATGATATGCTTGAAACAATGTGTCACCTCAGGACAATTACAAATTGGGTTTGTGATCATCTACAGTTGCAATAATCCATGGGGAAACATAAATTATTGGAGGGAAAACTAGAATAATCTCCTAATATACTTTCCCTTAGTAGCGACAAGATTCCTAAGTATGAAGTTTAGCACCGAGATGTTGAAATCCCTAGCACTGAGATGCTTGAAATCCTTACTGTGATTGAATCAGGTCAAGAATTGATCACTCTAGACTCTCCTAATTATCTCTTAGGTATCCAAGATACAAGAAGGAACAAATTTCTATCCCTTTATCTTTCAAAATATAAGGTGTACTCTAACCCCTTGGTTTATATTTTTCCATACGCATCTCAATTTTTATATATTTTCCAAGTTAAATTTCAATTGCAATTACCTAGAGTATTGATGACGATCATTTTCTTTTACAGGACATATCCTATCCCAATGAAATTAAATCACGCAAGAAACCTTGATGCAAATATCAAGCACACTCTAGAAAAGAAAACACTCCAAGGAACTACACACACACATCATTATGCTCTATCTACATAAAGGTCACACCACATGGATCAAACTATTGATCCATTATTTTCCACACTATGTTTTTTATTATCGACACATTCCAACTATGAATAATTTCACTCACTTTAGGTAAGCTCATCTAATATCCTTTATACTAGTTGAATTTCATCCAAGTAGCACCAAGGGGGGGGGGGGGGGGGAATGTAGTCACTAAAATATGCACTTAAAACTATTACATTATGCTTCTAGTATTTTTTGATATACATGATTTATGAGTATGGAAACTAGGCACCGATGACACCTATTTAGTCCCTTTATTTTGTTTAATTGGATCTACTTACACATTTTATCTGGAGTTGTCATATTTTTGGTTGATTCATAAGGATCCTTTTTTGAGTCTTTGGTTTTGTTTATGTTTTCTTGTTGCAGGACAATACCGCCTAGACAAGACAGTAGCACCCAAGCACTAATGTCCTTATAAGCACTCTTTTCCTATTTTCTTGGTTTTCTCCTTTATCAGTTTGCTTTATCTTTGGTTCTTTTCTTATTTCCTTTTCATGACCTAGGTTGGATTTTGGTGTCACTATGTTCTAAACTTCAAAAAAATAATTTATGTATATACATAGCCTACTAACTATTATAAGGGGCAATTGGGATATCATTTCTATATCTACCACATACACAAGAGAAAAAAAAAGATAATGAATTTTGGGATGAATTATTTATGGCATAGGGAGAGGCTATTTTGAGTTCCATATCACATATTATTTCCTTTTGATAAAGTATTTGTATCCCATTATTATTTGTACAACTAGAACTAGGGAAACCTAGCTCAAGGGACACAATTTCAATCACACACCACAATAACTACAAGAAGTGTGAAAAGTTGTATGAACAATCGAAAATAACATCACATCGAGGTGACTGCTAGGGTTAGTCTTACTCTTTCATCTCTATTTTTCATTTATTCTAATGTACACTTGAGTCTTTTATAAGTAGATAGATTTTTTTGTAGGTATAGGTGTGACATATTACTAATTAAGGGAACTTAATGTTCCTTGTAATGAGATAAAGGTGATAAGAAGTGAGATAGAAAGAATTGGATTTTGAGTTATTGTATAGACATTAGCACCAGGTTCCTCTTCTAAGCACTCCTTGTTGATGTAATTTCTCTTTCAATTAAATTTAATGAGTTAGCTAATAATGAACGTACACAACTCAAAACATGGAAGGTTTATAGCACCTCAGAAGTATGATGTGGATTCAAACAGGTGCTGAGTAGTTAATCCTTGTTGTAGTTGATGACCTAAAAATAAGACAAACTAAAAAGGAGATTGATTATATGGGATCTGTGGGGATTAACTCAACAATTATGGCTCCAAGAAGTGTCATCTTTCTTTCATGAATGTCAACCCCTATTTATTTAAAAATAATGAAGTAATGGATAAATAACAAATAACATGTAGAAACATAAGTACTATTGAGTCTTAGAATAATTAATATCTAATCTAGAAGTTGATTTAATTGAAATAACTGTAAATTACATGATACCTAGTCTAGGTTGATGGCAACCTAGACTATATAGAGGTAGGTCGAAGGTGACCTAAGAGTGAGGATCAAGAATGTAAGATTAATATGCAAACCTTGTAAGATATAGATACAATATAGATGCAACAGAAGCTTGTGTAAGGTGGATTCAACCTACAGAAGGGATCTGAGGGAGTAGAAACTAGGAAAATGATAGAAAACTAGGATTGAAAAGGGTAGATTAAGAGTTAAGACCCTGGTCGATGGCAACTAGGGTGAATCAATGGTGAATGGGATGCATATGAACTAATTTTAGTGAAACAAAGAGACTGGATGGTGATTTAGTAGGCTAAGGTAGAGACATAACACATATAGAGGTTAGAAATGGCTATGGAAGTATAAAATAGCTACAGAAGAATGGGCGGCAACGATGTGACAAGGTCGAAGGTTACTGTAGTAGGGTTGGAAAAATATGAGGTCAAAAGGATGAAATGGATGAACTACAAGTAACGAAGGTGGAAGATAAATTTGATGGTGGAGCTCTAAATGTTGATTAGATTGACCTTTTGCTGCAAAAGGTTAGATATAAGGAAAATAATGATAATCTAATAAAATTTGAATAAATAAACACAAAGCGAACTATAAGCTCATGAAGGATGATCATGAGTGATGAAACCACATTCCAAAGGGGTCTAGGAGATATGTAACTATTGCAGGAATTCTCAAGCACAAGATTCAATTCACAAGTCATAAGAAAGCTCCAAAATTAACATGCATCTGATGATTTATGATTTATTATGAAAATATTTAACTTAGTTTTATAGGGTCGATGACAGCTGGGCTGGGTCACCACCGAACATAAGGAAAAGTTCCCTAATGGGGTGGATTTTTGTTCTTTAGGTCGATATTTCATCTTTTTAAGGAGGTAAAAAGCTCTTTAAAGCTTGTGTATGGGATTAGGTTGCTTAGGGATGAATATTGAGTAGTTATAATAAGGGGATGGGTAGAAAAAGCATAATGATTTATATTTAGAATAAAAACATCCTAAATAGCAAGTTGATTAGGGAAAGCTAAGAGATGTGGATATTAATTAATTAATTAATTCATATGAATTAATTAATTAATGTGAATTATATGATGATAGGATAATAAGCAGGAAATTTATTAACTTTGAAGGGGATGGATTTAATTAAAGGGGGACCTAGATAGAACCCTAAAAAAAATCTGCACGTAAGTAGACAAGGGTAGAGATACTAAATTTAGGTGTTTAAGTTTGTCCCTTTTTGATGAGGGGTTTGCACTAGCAAGCCATGAAAAAAATAGAGAGAGACAAATGATATGATGAGGATTGAAGGAAGGTTTATGATAAGCTTACCCTAAAATGGGGGATTGATGATTCTAAGGGAATTTGATGACACATTTGAAAAAGGTAAATGATGAAGGGAGGGTGGGTGAAGAAAGATGGGTAAAAATGATATCATAAGGAAAGATGCCCCAAGAAAAAATGGATCTCAATAAAAATTAAAACCATAGTGGCGACTCTAATACCACATCAGTAGAGGGAAAATTTTGGTCTTAATGGATACGGGTGATAATGCTCTACAAGCCAGTGAGTGGATGAAGATCACTGAAAAATGGAGAGAATCCAATGGGAAATATCTCAAAGGGATGTAAGCCAAAATGATAACAGGGTCTTAAGAGAGCATCAAAGTATGCACAAATAAATGCAAAAATTATGCAAAATCCTTCATACATGATGAATTGAGCAAAAAAATATGTGTCCATAAAGGATGAGGATGAAAATAATGGTGCCCCGACATAGGACATGAGAAAAGGATGAAAAGGTGAGTACTGAAAAAAATGCCCCAAGGGGAAGATAAGTATGGCCAAAAAGTTGGACTTTGTGCAAAAAATCGATAAGATTGAAAACAAAAATCCTTAAGAGGGAGTAAGTATGGCCACAAAAGTTGACTTCAAGATCTCAAAAGGGTAGGATCATAATATTGAAATAGAATGTGCTAAAGGGAAAGTAAATATGGAAATGAAGATGGAATTTGAAGAAATCCCAAGAAGAGGTCATAAAAAAATATCGGGGAATCCAAAGTGAAGGCTACCAAGGCCAATCAATAACGACCAAGGCCAATCAAAAGCAACCCAAGGGCGTCGATGATGACTAGGTGTTGGTAGCTATATAAGCCTGGGGGTCGACTAACGATGCTCATTGTCACATAAAAAATTGACAAGAGATATTAGAGTGATTAAAGAGAAAACTAAGAAATAGAGGCCACAAGAGATGTAAAGAAATGCCAGAGGGTGCAGAGGATGGTGAGTAACAAAACTCAAGCTTATTTTTAGTTTAATTATGTATTTTATATATATATATTTTTAAAAAGTGCATGACACCAGGGACAGTTGGCAAAGACTTAGGTCACTCAATGTCAATTAGGCCCTAAGGCACATCCATCGGCCCCAAAACATATCGACCCAACATGGGTCAGTGTCGACTAGGGTTGGGTTGGCTATGTTTAGGATTAAATGAATTTTGGAAGAAATTTAGTGAAATTGAATTGGATTTAGGATATTTAACTGATGTTCACATATTTTTTTGTGATTGTAGTCTAGAGAGACCCTATATTTGAGAGACCAAGTGTCTTCTCTCTACAAGAAGAGTAGAGGAGATGTTATACATGTTGAGTGGGATCACTTGGATGCAGTGAAGTTAGGTGGGTCTAGGCATTATTAGAGGCTCCCATGAGATGCGGGGTTGATGATCACAATGGTAGAGAGATGGGACTGATAGACTGGTACATTCTGGTTCAAGACATGGGAGATGACCATCACCCTAGAGGATGTGTATAGGATCTTAAGATTTCCTATATAAGGGGATTAGATAGCTCCCATCATAGTTGGCAGTAAACTTTTAGATTTGACACAGCTATTTAGAGCCAATGTGCCTCACATAAGGTTTTCTTCAGGGGCATTTTCTTATAAGATGAGGCACAAGGAAGGCATATCTCAAAGCTAATTGATCTTCTTGGTTATTATGGCAGTGTCTTGCTATGATTTTCTAGACTTGGGTGGAGCTCAGTTTCAATGGGCATTGGTTGGTGCAGTGGTAGATATAGTCAAGCACCTGATAATGTTCTCTTTTGGGACTTCCTTGCTAGCTCAGCTATATAATGAACTATCAATGTACAAGGAAGGAAGGAGGTCAGGGTTGGATGTAGGATTATTTCTTGACTATTGGGCCTATGAGCAGATTGTTGTCATTCAGCCACTATGGATTCCATGGGTCACAGGGGATCACCTAGAGCTGGCAGTTGGATTTTTGAGATGGGGGTCTGACTAGGCCTTCAGAGACTGGGGGAGAGAGGAGTGGATTGGTATGTTTATCATATTGTAGAATTAAATACTAATAAGATTAGACAGTGGCCATATAGGTACTTCCCTACATGGCCAAGGGTAGATGCAGAGTTTTCTAGGATGAGGTGGACACAGTGGGTTTAAGGGAGATGACCAGAGATGATTGAGGCCATTCAATTTGATCTAGTGTGATGAAATTTTGGGGTCATCCAGACTATACCACATGCTCTTATTTTGTAAATGTGGGAGGAGGTTGATAGTGAGTTTCCAAGCCCTGTTATGGAAGATCCATTAGAGGAGGACGCTACACAATGGGATGATGATGACGATGTAAGAGTCGGAGCCAAATTTGGTGATTGGATGACCACTATTTGGGTAGTTAGGGTGACTATGGAGGGAGGATAGGAAGAGATAGAATAGATGGAGATGGAGATTTAGGTTGAGGTAGAGGCACCTCCATGAGGTGGAGATGGAGGAGTTGGAGAGACTACAGAGGTAGCATGTCATCGTGCTAAGTTGGATCAAATGAGGGTAGAGAGGGACACTGTGATCTAGGATAGAGATCGATACTACCTATAGAGGGAGGACAACAGGGTCCATTTTAGAGATCTTGTTACCATACTAGTTGTCAAGGCTACAGGCAGGGGAGGAGGAGAGATGGCAGCTCTTGGTATGATATCAATTGATAGATATAGGTCCTTAGCCATAGATGCTGAGTATTATGAGGGGATCATGATTAACAAGATTCTAAAGACACTCTAATATTGGGAGCATATATAGAGGAGAGAAGAAAGTGGAGCTAGGCCATCTACGAGCACAATGATTGTGGCCTATCCAAATTGAGGAGATGGTCAGGGAGGAGGTGAAGAGGTGAATAGAGAGACGGAGAGACCTGTCATGCAGGGGTAGGATATTAGGATCTCTAACATTAACTTTTATGGTTTTACTAATATCTATACTTTGAGAGAGCCCTGTTAGAGGGAAATGATGTACTGATACATTATATATATATATATATATATATATATATAATCTCATTTTTTTGTGATTTGATATAGTTTATTATGTAACATTGATTATTTGAGTTATGATGATGTTGATATTAATAGTCTATGTGATGATTATGAGGATTGGTTGCATGTTTTAATTATATTTGATGGTGATGGTAAAAATATAAGATGAAATAATTTACCTTTACTTGGATTGTTAGATTATGATGTTGGATGTGATGTTATGCTACTTGGGATTTGTATATGCATGGATGATTGATGATGTGTATTTGTTGTATGGTTAATGAGGATGTGAATTACATGTTTTTTTAATTTGATCATGGTAATGAGATGAATGGATAGAATGTAATGTGGATGGAAAAGTAATGCGGGTGTGATTATCAATTAATATAAGAAAATATTGATGTATTTAGGATAGATAGATAGATTGGTGGGTGATTGAGATAATGAAAGATGTGTTTAATCATGAATTAAAGATATATGTGAAAATGATTTATGATAAAATGAAACCAAATGATGGTGACCTATAGGTGCGAATGACATTACATTGTATCAAGGAATGCAAAAATAAAATATTCCTCTAATTACATTGGAGGTAAACAAGTGGGGATACGAATAACACAAGGTACATGTAACCAAAACATGTGTTAGACTGTAGCAAATGTCAGTTAGTCATATCAAAGACCATAAGGATATAATGGATGGAATGAACTCATAGACATGATGTCAACATGAAAAAGGGGTTTGAAATGTAACTAGTATGCGGGAAAGAGCGTTATCTATTAGTGGTGTTCCCTTAATCTATGCCCCAAATCTGGGAAAGGGGAAAGAGAAATGCTAGAACAAACTTGATCAATACGAGAAGCCTTCAATGTCATGATAAAAAATAGTAGCCATACTTCAAGGGTATGGTCTAATTTATACATATGTAATATGGATGGAAAAAGATAATATATATGATAGTCATCCTTCGAGGGACCGGTCTATTTCTTTAGTTTTTATTTTACTTATTTTCTTTCTCTTTTCTTCTCTTTTTTTTACTAAACAAATGTCCTTTGAGGGAGCATTCTATTTTTGAGTTATTTTATTTTTTATTGGAGCATCCTTTGATTTTGATTTTGACATGGGGAAGATTTGGGAGTAGCTAAGTAGACCACTTAGGAGGAGACAATGAATGTACAAGAGACACCTTTGTACCCTTTACATGGTTCCAATAGGAAAATGAGAGGGTGATGGATGTAATGATCACAAAGTTATCACTAAAAGGGATAACCTATCCATAAGAAATATGCTACGAGAAGAGCCGTGGTGCTCATATTTAAGGTCACATCTAGGAAAGTGATGGATGACCACATAATTCCAAATAATAACAATGAAATATTTATGAGGCTAATGATGGATGGATGATCCAAGGATATGACCAAGAGCTCACTAGAAGACACACTAATAGCAGATTGGTTGCAATTGAAATACATTAAGAGGTTCCACTTCTGGTTTTCCATCAAGGGAGGCCAATCGATAGGATCCTGACCCATACTTATGCATGATAATGTATGGTCTAATCAAGTTAGGGGAAAATTTTCTACGTTGGATCCTTTGTAGAGTATTGATGTTCTGATTTTATTTGAGAATGAGGTCACCCACATTAAAGTCATGTTATTTTATCTGCTTATTATAAGCATGTTTGCACTCTTAATAGACATGATGGTGTTCAAGAGCAAGAATGTGGCACTCATCTAACAATTTGAGATGCGCTAGACATGCTTAGTGATATTCTTCATCAAAGATGAAGTCATGAAGGGACACTCGCAAAGACAAAATTTTAAATTTGAGAGGGAGGACAGCTTCAAAACCATACATAACTAAAAAGTGTGTATCCCCGGTGGAAGTACAGATGCTAGTCTGATAAGCCCAAAGAGTGAAAGGAAGATAGAGATGTCAATCACGACCTGATTAATCAACAGTTTTTGAAAGAATGTTTCAAAAGGTTTTATCAGTGGCTTCGGTTTGGCCATTAGCTTGAGGATATAATAGAGAAGAGAAGATGAGTTGAATGTTAAATGAATCACAAAGCTTCTTAAGATATTTTTTTTTAAAGTACTGTATGTTGTGCGTGATGAGCTTGTGGGGAACACTGAAGTGGAAAATGATACATTGGTAGATATAGTTAATAATTGGACCATATTTGGTTGAGGTGAGCAGAATTTCTTCCACCCAATTAGTGAAATATTAAGTTGCAGTGATGATAGAGTGATGTTGGTGTGAATACCAAGGATTGATCATAAAGATGAGATCAAGACCCCATTGTGAAAAGGACTAAAGGTCCTGAGCTAGCTGCAAAGCTTGAATATGAATATGAATAAGATTGAAATGTTGCTAATAATTTTCACATATCTTAACATATTCAAATAAAGCATGGTTGAGAGAAGGCCATTAATTTCCAAGAAAAATAACATGCTTAGTGATGGCTAAGCCACTAAAGTTTCCACTGCAAATATTGTCATGGACTTCTTGGATAACATGAGGAGATTCATGGGATTTAAGGCATTGAAGAAGAATACCATCAAATCTATGTTTTTAAAGGATGCCTCCAAGGATTACAGAGTGGTTAGCATGCTAAAGGAAATACCTCTTAGAATTTTTGGATAGATCTAGGGAATGATGGATTTGGATAAATAATCAAAGTTTTGGGAGTACTAAAGATCCAACGAACTATATTCAACAAGATTAACTTAGTGTACTTCATGAAATGGTCAATCACTACGATGAACAACAACAAAAAGCTTGGAGTTCTAAGTTGTCCAAGGAATGAGAATTGAAAGAGATGTCATTGTATCATCGAATTGATTGGTTGATCAAGGAATGACTTGGATAGTATAAGAGTCAAAGGCTTTAAGGAGAATATGAACAATTTTGATGCAACCTAGAATTTACCAGATAACACCCTAGATGTGATGGCGCATCACTTAGCCTAGACTAAGTGCTCACCTGAAGCACGTAAAGGTACCAAGCTCCTCTTTAGGGTTGTTGTAGTAGGATGTTAGCGTGATGAAGGAATAAACATATAGATATATAACCAATCCATCATTCTACAATGCATACCATATTCAAATTTATGAAAGAACAAGCTTAAAAAATAATCATGATTGAATCAAGAACATGCACTACTCGATTACACACAAGAATGACACTTAGATTCAGCCAATAACTTCCATCTATTAATAAAAAAATAAGCTCCCTAAAATAATGGCATTCTATACCAATGTGTGTATGGATCTGATACAGTAATCCAGTCATATATATATATATATATATATAAAAATCTTCTCTTTTGCTATATATATTTATATCTCTCTATATCTACTACTATGTGATTCTCATCATAAATATAGGGTGGGGAATTTCCCTTCACCGCTTCTATATTCCAAAAATAGGCCACATGCTATTAATAACCATCCACTATTTACAGGCATAGCCACACATGCAATTATGCTATCTATAGACCTCTTACAGTTTAACTGAAGTGACAATCCCATTCTTATCTCTTCTCCATGCAAAATGCTCGATCTAATCCTCTAAAGATAGACAATGCATGGTGTTCATGTCTCTGCATCGTTGGTGTGTTATGCATGTTAGCTTCTAAAAATAAGTCTTTGTGCTCAAAATAGGATAAGTCCTAATTGCTGAACTTGCCCTCCGTGCGTGGGTTCTTCCTATCTATTCATGCCCTTAAACCTGGCTTGCTTTCCTGCATGGAATTATTGTGTGAGTTCTATCAAGTGTTCTCTAATCAACATCACCCCACACTAATTACATTATCACCCTGACAATGGGTATCTCAAAAAATTGAAGTAAAGAACAGAATAATTGAAAGAATAAGAAAGAATGTAGATGAATAAAGAATTTTTTATGAGGTAGCCTCCCCTGTATCAGTTTGAAGGATCAACTCTAGATACTCCCCCTTTATTTTGGCCTCCAAGGTCTTCCATTCAGCAAGTGCTTTTTCTACTTTTTCTTGAATGTCCACATAAATGGATTCCAATTCATCCCTCACAATATATCCTTTTTCATTTTGCAGAACCAACATAACGCTAGACAATGAGGTCATTCTTCCTTCTAGAAGATCCATTTTCTGCGCAATGAGCTTTCCAAGCTCTTCCAGCCGAGTCTTGTGTGGCTCTTGTGCTGCTGCTAGGGCCTTACACTTCTGATTAACCATTGACAATATTTTGCGTAGCCCAATGTTTCATCCTTCATTTCTCTCTAGACCTCATTGTTTTCTTCCAGGGTCTTTATGTTGATAAGTGCCTCTAGATCTGTGTAGATGTTCAAATCCTAGTCTTCTTTCCTCAATACTTCTTGCAGTTCTTACAACAGCCCTTCATATGATGAAATCTTTCACATCACTGACGCTTTCTCTCATTTTTCCTCTTGTTCTAAATTCCTTGGCATTGGCATGTGTAAAGGTTCATCTTCAAGTACCATGTCCACTAACTTTCCTACATAATGTATCGCTGAGGGAAACATCTATGGTACCTTGGTCTCCAAGTGTGGCCTAGCTCTTATAACATTATCCCCAATCTCCTCTGCAATGTTGATAAATACTTCATTCTTCTTCCGCGTTAAGTCCCTCTCTTACGTGATGTGCGCTATCTCTACATCCTTTGTCTTTAGCTCCTTCTTATTCTCTATGGTACGGTGGTTGTACTCACTCACTTTACTTTTCCTTATGTGAGAATCCCACTCCTAGCCAATGATAACCCCCTCTAGATATTGCATCTCAGAAAAATTGCTTTGTGGAGCCATTTCCTCCTCCTCGACGAACACCTTCTTCTTTCCTTTTTCTCTTACTGCAACTGCCTTCTTGGGTGCCATTTCTACCTTGCAATCATCTCCTCTTTAACTCTAAAATTTGTAAACCAAACCCTATCTCGATTCAATCATGCCCTAGGTGGAAACTTTGTGCCCTAACTCCTTTCTGTCACCTTTCTTCGCTTAAACCCTTCACGACCAGGGACACAAGATTCTTTTCATATAGATCTACTTGTCATGACTGGTTATACACATCTCGTACCTTAAAACGATCACTCAGCTCTTTGCACTTAACTCTTTCCTCAAATAATCTTAGTCGCAATGGTAAAAATGAATTCACATCCTATCCTTATATATTTTTTCAAATTTTGATGCATTTATTACTCCTTCACTTACCAAATATCATCTCATTCATTGTTCAAATTCATTCATTCCGTATGGTACATCTTTTTGCCCCAGCTATAACCTTCTAGCATGCCTTCCTACCCTCTGGTCACAGACTTCTCTTCAACATGTGCCCTTGCACTCGAGTACCTCATCACTGTACCTTCTCCTAGTAGTTATCATGGCCTCCGCTTACCTCGCATTATACTGTCTCTTCTTTCATCTCTATCTTATGTCACTTTTGAGAAGCAATCTTCTTTTGACTTAAAGCATACCCATAGCAGCTTATTCCTTTCACCTTTCAATTCCCACAATCTTGTACTTGGATATAAATAACCACGCCACACTAAAAGTATGTGCAATCCTCTACGCATAAAAATTATTCACATAGTAATTAGCTTCATGCGCACAAGCATGCTTATTACACAAGAAAAACAAATAAATTGAAAAAGCATAACAACAATGAAGGAAATACATTAAGGAAATACATAATTGAAAACCTAATCTAAATGGCATTACTGCCTTATTAAAAACACCAAGAAGACTTATTTATAGTAGGGCTTCAGTCTACTCCCATTGAAATAACCGGGTAACCATCTTCCATCAAGTGCTTCTAACTAGAAAGAACCTAATTCAAGTATGTGAGTGATGATATACAACCCCAACCAATGTAATTTGAGATTTCCTGGATGGGGTAAGAACTTAGAGTCATAAAGAAGTACTATTTGTACAATCCCAAATTTCTTATCCCTTATGTTTCTGTCATGCCATGATTTCTGCCTAGCCTTTTCTGCTTTTGGCTCCATCATGTTATGGTTCGTCACTCATCTAGTTGAATCATCTTCTCAATACGCTATTCTAAAGCTCGCTCATCAGCTAGACCTCCAGCATGCACAATGTATAAATAAGGTAACATAAATTCTATAGGGAGAACGGATTTTACATCAAACAACAACTAAAACGATGTGGATTTGCTCAATATCTTATAAGTTGTTCTATATGCTCAAAGAACAACTAAAAATTTATCATCCCAATACTTTCTTCCAACATCAATTTTATTTTTCAAAGTTTGTCTCAAAATCTTGTTGAAAGCCTCAGTAGTTCCAGTTTCCTAAGGATGATCAGTATCTCCCATGGTTAATCACTTGACAAATTTTAATGCCTCTTCTATTGGAGGTTGGGAATAAAAATATTCAAAGGTATGGTCCATTCCTGTAGTCAAATTTTTCCAATTCCCAGTCTATCTATGTATTTTTTCATATACATACCAGGCACGTGTGCATCCTTATAGAGTAAAATACAATCTATGCAACCAGAGTGAAGGTGGTAATGCTTCCTGTCCTATTGTCCAGAGTCTCTCACACTGTTGAATGTGATGCTGAGTGGGTTGATCACCATTATAAGTACAGATCTGCATAGGTGCATTACTTCTTAGAAACTTGGTACATAGGGAAATTTTGATCTCCTTTCACTCTGTATAATTATATCGATGAACTACCCACCAACATGTTGTTGTCCCATGCAAGACATATGCTAACATGTCTCTTCTCTTGACCTGGTCTATGCATTGTGCTTCCATGGATTTTAAAAATAAAGGAGGATCTTTTGCTCCTATATACAAAGATGTTGCACCACTTATCTATCGAACAGAATGAAGTACCTTCTTACGTGCAACCATGTTTTTCATCTCATGCCCTACTAGTTCATATGTACCATGAGCCTAATTGTCACAAGAAATACTCGTAGTATCACTAATAGAGTGACAATCCTCCCACTGTAGGATGCCTTTGTTTGATGGTTCATTGACCTATGGATCCTAAAAAGCACGTACATACATTTTGTTTAAATCCTCCTCACTTAGAGGATCAACATATGGTGTAGACATCCCATATATCAAAGGTATCACAACCCTTTCCTCCTTGTTCTCAAAGCTGATATACCCCTTATTGAATCTCAAGTCAGCATTATTCGCATAACACTAAGGGCGTCCAAGCAAGGCTAGAAAATTGTCTGCTTCTACAAGTGCTAATACCTCAAAATCCCCAGTGAACTTTTCCCCTTCTATAGTTATAGATACATCCTTGAAAACTCCTATAGGAGTGGCCTTAGTCTGATTTTCCATAAACAACACATTAGATGATGGCTGCAATGGGGGTCTCCCCATTTTTATGCATGCATCTAATGTAAGCACATTTACTTCCACACCTGTATCTATCAGAATATTACTCAATAACCATCCATCCACAATAGCATTCAAAGTAATTTCCTTGTCATAGTCAATGCTATCAAGGGGAAGATTTGCATGCAGGATCTATCGTCTAGTCTCAATACTTGCATGTCAAGTGTTCCCTTTTAACCAACTTCCTAATAGTGAGATGATGTTCTCCTGGTACAACATTTTTCATACTTATCGCAGATCATCGATATCATTTTGGACTATATCTAATTTTTTCTACTCCTTTAAGTATTGTATCTAACCCTAAAGATTCCTTAGCACTTCTATGGTATCCTAATAAACCTCCTTCTAATGAGAAAGATTTGGGTACCTTACATGCAAAACCTCCTCCTGGGTGATCGTAGGCTTCTGGTACAATGCCTCTCTTGCGTGTGTTGCTTCAGTGCATGTGGTAATATTTACAGTTAAGGCCTCAAGTTCTGGTTCTATCTTGGGCATCCACTTATTTTCCTCTGCACGTTGGATCCTAGCTATCCCTGCACCTTTGTTTTCCTACTTATGTTGTTTACTGAGATGCTCATATAAGTCCGGTCACTCCTCATAGCTATGATTCTTTCCATAGAAAGAACATATAACATTATGAGGACATTCACACCTATAATGATTAGGGGATCCACATGTATAGCACATTCCTCAAGGGAATTCACCTCTTCCTCCACTGCGTTATCATCCTCCATATCCACCACGATATTCACGTCCTCTTCCACGACCTCCTTTAAAACGGCCCTCATTCCTATCATAGCACGGTTGATTATGATCCCAATCTTGGTGCTCATTCTTACCCTTAGAATTATATGTTACACTTTTCTATCGTACCCCAATGTCTATAACATCCTAGATCTGACCAATCAATAGAAAATCCTCAGTATCATGGGTTGTGGGCTGGAAAATTTTATAGTAACAAGATACATTCTTCCTTATCGTGCGCTGTAACAAAGGATAGTGACTAACATCATGATTCAAATGAAAGATTTCACAGTCTAATAGCAATGAAAGTATAATATGTGGGGTCAACTATCCTTGGTGTGGCCTTCCACTTCACAATCTATACACAAAATCCTCGAGCACATTTTATGGGCTGAATTTTTTGATAGCTTCTCTAAAGTTTTGGACATAGCTGAAATTTGTGCCTCTAAGAATGGACGAATGCCAGTGTCAATGCTCCTAACTGCCTCAGAATGCAAAGCTACTTCCATTGATTCACACAGATCACTATATGTTTTATGTGATAGTGCTCTTCTAAATGGTGTAATCAATCCTCCAACAAACCATTGTGCATGTTGGCTAGTGTGAATATCATAAGAAATATTAGATAGAAGTGTCTTAAAGTGGGCATCATACTCCTGTATACTCTCAGTAGTTCCCTGCTTGATATCTTTGAGTGCATTGATAATTTTCTTCTCAAATTCTAGGATATAGAACTCTTTTAAGAAAGCATCCTACAATGCTGCATAATCCACGCAAGTTTGATCAGGGTCAAACTTCCTATACTAGTTATGTGATCATCCCAACAAGGTAGTAGTGAATTGAATTTCCTTGCACACAGTAGTCGTGATTCCTTTCGCACACCATAATATTTCACATATGTGCACATGCTCAGTAGTATCCTCTATGCCTCTATACTATGGAAGATGAAGAGACATCTCCATATAAATATTTTGTGGTTGCTGCAGGCCTTAACCACCTGATCCAAAACCTCCCATGTTTCCTCTATCTCCAGAACCACTAGATCCACTGAAACTAGAACCACTTATACCTTCTGATCATCCACCTATAGCTAGAATAGGACCTATATATGTACTCCCCTGTGCTTTGACAGTAGTACTATACTGAACCCCTATAGTCTGTGAGGTAGTTCCACTTCAAGAGGTGAATCTCACATTCACCGTGTGTACATTATGTGCGGATGATTCACCCAAAAACACACCTCTTAATAACATTGAAGTTGTCTATCTCGCCATTGATGTACTTGCTCTCTTACTTCCCAAATTTTCTTGTCGATTACTTGTCATGCTAGATACTAGAAAACTAAGTGCAAGGGCTAGGCCACCAGGTGGATTAATATGCGCGCCCATGGCCCAGGTAGTCTCTGCTGATGCACTTCTGTGTGAGGACAAGGGGGATTTATCTCATTCTTTCCAAGATGAGGGAGTTACTAATGCTTTAGATCCATGTCTTCTCTATGAGCTTAAAATCCTTCATGAGCCATATCTCTCCTCAACGCCATACTTTTTGCAATGGTGCACTACTTCTTTATCTCCCTCTCACATGCCTCATTATATTTAAGCTACCTTTCCTCTCTCTACCTTTTTACCACTAGGTCTACCATCTTTCACTGAACCTGTTCCTGCCCTCACACGCGGTGAGGTTTAGTTAGCCATCAGTTAACTCTCCTAGTTTAAAGTTACCATCAAGATCTTGATTTCCAATGGAATTCCTCACAGATATGTTCCTCTAGGATACCACCACAAAAATTGGAATTCAGCTACCTCCAAGAAAGAATACTTCGAAATTGAATATTCCAGAATATAACTATTTAGAACACCACAAAACCACATATCCATAGCATGAGTTCAGATCAGGTCAGTATCATAAAGGGCCTGGAATTCTTCATGTGTCCAAACAAGTGTGCGATACCTCCAATTCCACTTAGATACATACACAATCAGCCACTCGTATATTTCTATTGGAAAGATGGCAAAAAATCTCTCATATAAGTTGTCATACAAACTCTTTTCTACCTAAGTGCGTGCATCAAACTCAGATCCAGTACTGAACCACCATGCATATTTTTACTCCAGATCATGTATCCACTCCTCAATACTTGCTAGAGTTAACCGGTATGTCTTCATCGCAAACCATCCTAAAAACAACTGAAAAAGAGGTCCCAGCAATGGAACCAATGATGTAGCCTAGAATTTACTAGATAACACTCTAGACATGTTGGCACATTACTCATCCTAGACTGAGCACTCATCTGAAGCACGCAAAGGTACCAGGCCCCTTTTTAGGGTTGTTATAGCAGGATGTTAGCATGATGACGTAATAAACATATACATCCATAAGTAATCCATCATTATACAATGCATACCATATTCATATTTATGAAATAACAAGCTTAAACAATAATTATGATTGAATCAAGAACATGCAACACTCGATTACACACAGGAATAACACTTAGATTTAGTCGATAACTTCCATCTATTAATAAACACAGAATCTCCTTACAATAATGGCATTCTATACCAATGCACGCATGGATCTGATACAGTAATTGATTCATATATATATATCTCTTCTCTTTCGATTTATATCTTTATATCTCTCTATATCTACTACTATGTGATTCGCATCATATATATAGGGTGGGGACTTTCCCTTCACTGATTCTCTATATCAAAAATAGGCCGCATTCTATTAATAGCCATGTGCCATTTATAGGCATAGCAACACATGTAAGTGTACTATCTATAGACCTCTTATAATTTAACTAAAGTGACAATCCTATTCTTATCTCATCTCCATGCAAAACACTTGATCTGATCCTCTAAAGATAAACAATGCATGACACGCGTGTCTTTTCATTATTGGTGTGTTTCACATGCCATCTTATAAAAATAGGTCTTCATGCTCAAAATAGGCTAAGTCCTAAATGTTGAACTTGCCCTCCATGCGTGGGTTCTTCCTTTCCATTCGCACCCTTAAACCTGGCCTACTTTCCTACGTGGACTTCTTGTGTGAGTTCTGTCAAGTGTTCTCTGATCAACAAATGTCATGATACTTTTGAAGAGTATCATTCTTACACTGATACTCGCTAGTGATGTGTTTGATGACAAGTTTAGAATCTCCATATATGTCAAGGACTTGAACACCTAGGATGGCAGTAGTTTCAAGATATAAGATAAGGGCTTCATACTCTGCTATATTATTCGTACACTCAAAATTGAGTTTGTTATCAAGAGGAATAGGATTATCTCAAGGAGGAATGATAACGATGCGAGTGCCTCCTACTTACTAACACTTTAAAACATTAGAGAAGAGATTCATCTTAAGGATTTCATACTCATGATCAAACTCATTGATTGATTTGTTTGAAAAAAATTCATGAGGGAGATGTGAACTAGGAAGATGGGCTTTAACTAATTGATCTATGTGTAGACACCAAATTTGGGTCACACTCTGCTTGGTTCCCTTTAATTAATTAACACAACGTATTCACCTAACCATGACCCCTTACCCCACATTCATATTAATTTAATTACTTACAATTGAATTAGTGTTCATCCTCACATTATTAATTAATTTAATTTACACATAGCCTAGATACCTCACCATGGACTTATTCCTAGCCTATTGATTAATTAATACTAGGTCCCTACTTATCCCAACCAAATGGGACTTAGTCTAACCCTAAAATAAAAATACTATTCCTTCAACAACACTCTCACTTATCTAAGTGCCAACCATCACTTGATACTAGGATTAGCAATCAAAATCATGCCAAAATAGTAAAGATCAGGTTATTTTTGGTAACTTGGACTAATTCACCCTAACTGATGCCAGTGAAATCAAAGAGAAGCCCAAAGACCATTTTTATTAAGTTATTTCCAATTGCCCCTACTGACATCAGTTTACCCTACCACCATCAGTTTCATCCTTGAACTGACATCGGTCACCTGACTGATATCGGTCTCTATGTCATTTAATATTCTTAGACCAACAAGCGTCCCACTCACCCAAAACCAGCCCAAACCTCAACCAATCAGCCACAGACCTTTAAAAGACCTATCTGACCTAAAAAACCCCGATTCTAATTAGATTTAGTATTATTTTGATATTTAGCTAAAAATATGATGTATTATGTGTATGAGAAACCTAAATAATTACATTGCAATAGGACTTATTTAGTTCAGTTTCTTATTCACATTGAATTGTTATTAAATGGTGGATTGACAACCTCCCTAGGAATCACCATGCTTCCTGGATCTAGCATATGCTAGGGATTCCACTCTCATATGTTATTTAATACCCTTTTATGGTCTTGTTTTACATCTACAGAGAGTGCTTCCTAGAAAAAAGGAGTTCTCTACGATCAGTTTGGATAACGTCAACAACATGTGTATTCTACCTTTAACCTTTGCCTCATTTGTATTCCTTTTTAACCATTTACCTTCTATCTGTTTCGTCCTAGAAAGTGTACAACTTATTGGTGAAACATTTTAGAACACCCAGTGGGACCCATTTGGGGTTATGTGCATTATTCATTCTTAGGAAATCATTGTGTGTTTATTTGAAAGAAAGTTGACATTAAAATTTTCTCCCTTGAAAACATTCTGCTTCTCCTACTGATCTCAGTGAAACTTGTATTTTGGATTAAAAAGAACACTTCTTTTTATTCTATATTACATTAGTAAAATACATACTCTTTCTTATTCATTATTTCTCTCATCAAATTTCATTGTGGATTTGGGTTTAAAATCTTTGTATATCATTTTTGTATGTTGCATTCTAGCTCATATAAATTATGGGCAATCTATATGCTGGAAGTCATGCCCAGCTGATGGCTGAAAAATTAAACCGTAGTTCATAATTTTCACACTCTTTATACCAAATCACTAAAAACAAACTAAAAATTTATTAAATAACATCTTTCATAGAAAAAGTTGTTAAATATCACTTGATTAGAGGATTGACTGTGGGCTCTAGTGGGTTTTATAGCTAGTGATCATATTTGAGAAGGATCTCCTATGCCAAAACTTACCTGAAACCAACCCTAGTTGTCATTTTCTGTAGCACACCTTCGGTAACTAAAAACTCTACTTTACACACAAGTCAGTCCTAAATGGCATAAGCCACAACTTAAAAATATACATAATAGGATTTCGTGTTTTGCTAGCTTTTGCTTGATTTGTGTTTTGAGGTGCGAGTTTGTTCTCTTCATTTTTCTCTCCCTACAAACTCTACCATCATAGTTGGTGTATTCTGATTATGTTAGGGCTAATCATTGCCACACTTAGTCTCTAAGTTGGCCTTGTTATTTGACCTGAATCACCAAAAATTCACTTTTTCCATATTTCACAGATTTCATAGTAAATGGTGTCGGTCCAATGACCTCCATCGGTTTCATCATCTTACCAGTTTTAGTTCACTAACCACCATCATTTAGGAGGGTTTTTTGGTCATTTTTGCCAAAGTATCTGTTGTTGCAGGATCACAGCACCCCTGGACGCACATCAGGCCTCTAGGTTGATGTTTCAGGCATCCAGTGTGATTGCACAACATGGAAACCTCTCTCCAAGTGTGGGAGTTGTGAAACTGAGAGAGGAATCTCCAGATTAGAGGCTGGTTCCTCAAACTCCTCTGATTAGATCTAATGCTTGCACAACTACAGAGGTTCAGATCCTAATCCTACTCTAAATTGCAAGGAGACAGGGATAGAAGTGCAAAAAATTGAAACTAACTAAAGATGGTGATGCACCAAAAAGGAGTGGTGAATATTTTTGTCATGCAAATAGACACAAACCAAAGATTGTAGCATAAAACATACACAAGCTGAGAAGATATAATTTAGGATCTGAAATGAAGCAAATAACACAAACAAAGGACTGAAACTCATTCACAAAGCTTGTATTATCATTTCCAATGTCAAAACCACTGCATTACAACCTCAGAGAGGTCAAAAATTGTTACAATCTTTGAAGAGGTCTGATTCTTGCAACAATCACTTGCTGGAGGTGAAAGAAGAAGTCTGCTATGCCAAAAAAATGCTCCCTTTTGAAATGAGCCAAATCTAGCTTTTACATTGCATGGGTCAAGCCCAGGAGAGAGAAAATGTACAAAACGTGGGAGCCCATTCCTCATTGACTGAAAATGCATTAAAATGGCATGGGGAACCTTACAAACCCATACCCTGTCATTTTTGACCGAATTGGAGGAGAATGCGACCCATTCTGCATTAAATTTAGTCGCTGAAATGTCACTTTCTGGCCATGAACACTCGTCAGAGCCATTTCTTAACTTTCTCTCTTGAAACTCCACCAAAATGAAAAATTGACCCCAGAATCATGTAGAGAATTTTATTAGCTTTCCAATGATATAAAGAACATGCAAATCTGAGCTCTGGATCGAAAGATATGGCGATCTGAAGATTTCGGGCACAAAATAGGCAAAAATGGTTTTTTGAAATTTTTTCCCGCACTCCGCCACCTGGACGACACGTGTCAAGACGCTAATTGGATGCGTAATTCTCTCTCCTTCCCTGTACCCATGGGTTTTCCCTTGAAATTTTTTCCTTTTTAATGTGATTTTGGAACATTTTCCACTTTTTCCCCGCGTGCCCCCGCCACTGGGGACACGTGGCATGCATTGATTGGTCGACATGGGCGCGGGGAAGACCTTCACCTTTTAGTTTTTTGGCGAAAAATTCTGCCAAATTTTCTAACTCCTCCTCGAGCTCCGCACTTCCCTGCTCCATTGGACACGTGTCCTCTTTTTATTGGCTTGGGCCAGTGCTTCAAACCTTGCCCCTTTGAAATTTTGGACATTTCCCCTGTGACACGTGGCATTTCCTGATTCGTCCGCGGGCTTGCCAGCTTTTCGTGTCCACCGCATCCTTTTGTCCTAGATGTCCCAAACTGTTTAGGACAAAAACTTCCGATCCACCCAATCTGGGATTCTCTATCCCTCTTTTGGCCGATGACATGTGGCGTGATTTGATTGGCTCTCAGCTCCTTCGGCTCTCCACGTCCGCCGCGTACTGCTGGCCCGACTGTCCCGGACTGTCTGGGACAAATTCTTCCGAACCGCCTGAAATGGGCTTCCTTGTCCCTCTTTGCGGCCGCTTCACCTTTTCACGTCCTTCGTGTCATTTTCAGCCCAGATGTCCCAACCTTATCTGCGCAACAGTTAGTCGATTTTCTCACATTCTTCGGTTGAATCGGCTTTCCGCGTCCCGCGTGTCCCCACGGTCCAACTGTCCCAAGTGCTGCCTGGACCACCTAGAGGCTTTTCGGCCGGTTCGTGTCCCGACATCCCAACTGTCCTAGGGGCCACCTGAACTAGGGCTTAGCCAATTTTCATGATTTTTTCTGGCCCAAGCTTATTTTTTGCAACTTTTTCACTCTTTTCTCAGAACTTTCTCTTTTCAACCTGGACAGGAGAGTTAGAAAAATTCTAAGGGGACCCTAAAAACATGATTTTCTACCTTGAATCAATCTATTTTCCTGGGACTTGAGTATTCTGATGCATGTTATCAAATTTTTACCCTGGGGGGTGAATTTTGGATAATAATTTTGTGACTCAGCGGGGTTACCTGCCTGCTAGGTAGAAGATACCAGTTGCCTAAAGCAGTCAATTGGGCATGGAGTCATTAAATATTCTGTTTAGAACCCCAACTGACTCATGGAATGGGCAAGGAGGAAGATGGAATATCACCTGATGGAAGCAAAGACTACAAAGCATCTCCATGGACAGCAAGTTGTGCCAAAGCACTTAGGGAAAAAAAAACTAACCTACAGCAAAACAATGTGCACAAGCACTTGGAGGAATGAAAATCTAATCTAATATTTACAAGGTAGTGAATTTCCCTCTAGAAGCAACGCTTGAGATAGATTCCATTTACTGGAATCTGCAGTTCTTCACCATCCAATGAGGCCAATTGGAAAGCATTGTTGTTCTTGCACTTTGTGACCATGTATGAGTCCACTCCAAATGGCATCAAATTTTGAATGCCTTCCCGGTTTTGCTCTATCCACATCCCATTTCAACACTAGATCTCCAACTTGAAAAGATCTATCCTTGGCCTTCCTATCAAAGGTCTTCTTGATCAAAGCTTGATCCTTCTCCATTGCTTGGGATGCCTGATTTCTGATCTCTTGCAGCTCCATCAACTCTGCATACCTCACCTCCATGGGCTCAAACTCCAGCAACTCCAGCTGCTTCATGAGTTCCAATGATGGCAACTCAAGTGACATGGGCAAGATTGCCTCTCTTCCATAGACAAGTTTGAATGGAGAGTTACCTGTGGATCTCTTGGGAGTTATCCTATCAGCCCATAAGGCTGATTTTAGTTTGGTATGCCAAGACCTCTGATTCTCGTCAAGAGTCCTCCTAATGATCCTCAACAAGTTCTTGTTTGTAGACTCAGCCTGGCCATTACCTTGAGGGTAATAGTTTGATGAATTGCTTAGGTAAATCCCATTCTTGACATCCCACTCAGTCACCTTAGATCCAATGAATGCCAATGCATTATCAGAGATTATTGTAGTAGGCACACCAAATCTGGTTGTTATCCCCTCATAAAAGTCTAAGATGCTAGACTCAGTTTGCCTCTTTGAGTGCTACTACTTCTGTCCATTTGGTGAAGTAGTCTATGGCTGTCAAAATCCATTTGTGCCCTTGGCTTGAATAGGGATTAATGACTCCAATGAAGTCCAAACCCCATTGCATGAATGGCTGGTCAACTGAGATTGGATGCAATGGAAGGGAAACAAGTCTCTCTTTTCCTGTGAAGAATGCACAATTCTTACACCTCTTGATCCATGCATAGCAATCACTGAAGATTTTAGGCCAATAATAACCAGCCTTCATGATTTTTAGAGCTGTCACTCTTGGTGCAAAATGGCCACCAACTGGTCCACCATGGAACTCTTCCAACACCCTTTGAATCTAATTTGTGCTAATGCACCTCAGCAACACTCCATTCATGTCTTTCTTGAACAAAACTCCATCAACAATGGCATACAGGACAACCTGCAATCTGAAGTGTCTCCTTTGGGTCTTGTTCATCTCCGGAGGGCATAGGCCTGTGCCTAGGAAGTGTATTATATGCCTTGGGTCCAGCAAGGAGTGGGGGGCAGCATCATATTCTTCTTGATTGCCACTTGGAATTCATAGCTGTCCTGGACTGTCAAAATAGCCTCTCCTTCATTGCATACTTCTTTTTGCTTCCCCAAAACCAGCTGCTCACACAATCCTTTCCCTCTCACCAGCTTGGTGATCTTGATCTCAATGTCATACTCCATGACACGGGTGATCCAACCTGCCCTTTTCTCATTCAAATCCTTGTTGAGGAGGAAGTCCTTAACCCCAGCATGTGAGACCAGCAACTGGACCTTGTTGTTTGAGACTAAATGCTTGAATTTCTTCAAGCTCTTGATTACTGCAAGTACATGCTTCTCAATAAAAGAGTGTCTCACCTCATAGTCATCTAGGCTCTGGCTGAAGAAGGCAATTGGCTGCTCCTCATTATCCTTGTTCTGCTGTACCAAAATGGCAGAAATAGTGTCATTACCTCCAAATGCATAGAGGATGAAATCCTTGGAGAAGTCCGGGTTGATGAGAGTTGGTGCTTGAGAGATGGCTTCTTTGATTGCTTCAAAACTCTCCTTGCCTTCTGCTGTCCACTTGAAAGCCATGCTCTTCTTTAACATTTTGGTGATGGGCTGGACAAGGGCTGCAAAATCTGGGACAAACCTCCGAACAAAGTTTATCCTTCCTAAGAAACTCTGAAGGGATTTCTTGTGGCTTGGTAATGGTAGTGCTCTTATGGCTTCAACCCTCTCTGGATCAATTGCTAATCCTTCCTTGGAGACAATATGGCCAAGGAGCTTTCCTTCATGTGCAAGAAAGATGCACTTCTTAGGATTCAAAGACACTCCAAATCTCCTGCACCTCGTGAAGACTTGTCTCAAATGAGAGAGGTGGTCTACTGCATTTTTGGAAAAAATAGTGATATCATCAAGGTAAATCAGCACCACATTGTTAATCAAACCTTTGAATGCCATGTCCATTGCCCTTTGGAAGGTAGCACCAGTGTTGGACAGCCCAAATGGCATTTTCCTGTATGCAAAAGTTCCCCATTTGGTTGTGAAGGCTGTCTTGAACTGGTCCTCTTCCTTCACCATAATCTGATTGTAGCCTGAGTAGCCATCAAGTAGTGAAAACCTCTCGGAGCCAGCCACAACTTTCAAGATTTTCTCCATGGAAGGGAGTGGGTAATGGTCCTTGAGAGAGGCTCTATTCAAGTCTCTGAAGTCAACACATAGTCTGATCTCTCCACTCTTCTTTCTGACTGGGACTAAGTTGGCAACCCATCTAGAATGCTTGATTGGGAATATGATCCTTGACTCAATCAGCTTGTCCAATTCCTTCCTCATGAGAGGCTCCATGTGTGGGTTGACTGGTCTTTGTTTCTTCCTGACAGGCTTAGTATTGGGATCCAATTCAATGGTATGCTGAGCTAAGTTGGGATTGAAACCTTTCAAGTCTTCATAGCTCCAAGCAAACATGTCAGGGAACTCTTGACACAGCTGTATGAACTCATACCTTTCTTGTTCAGTTGTCATCCTCCCAATTTGCAATGGTTTGTTCTCTTCTACCAAGATGGATACTGAATCCTCTCTCTTGACCTGAATGTTTGCTTTTTCCTTTCTAAACTGATCATTGGGGTTGAAAATGGACTCCAAAGTTATAAGTCCTTTGGGCAGCTTGTTAGTTCTCAGCTGTACCACTTGGTCACCATACTGCTGTTCCAATTTTTCTTGATTCTTGGCTGATAACTCAGCTTCTTCTTGCAAGAAATGGATGATTTGCTGGTCATTTTCAAACACTTTCCAACTGACATTGTTATCTGGCACTGAAGGCCTCACAATCACGTGGATGTTTGGCTGTACCTTGTCTTGTTGAATGCTTTCCACAATGTCAAAGGCTGCCCCTACTGCTGCAAGCCTGTCAACAGCTTGATTCTCCTTCCTAGGAATGGATTTGATGCCAAAACCCTCAAAATCTTCCATGAGGTCCCACACCCTGTTCTTGTAGCACTTGAGAAGATCATTTTTGGTAGCATGCTATCCCTTGACCTGATTTACAATCAATTCACTATCACCAAAGACTTGCAAGTTCTTTATTCCTCTCTTTATTGCCCAATGCATCCCTTGCACTAAGGCTTCATATTCAGCAGTGTTATTGGAGCATGCAAACTGAAATCTAAAAGTTGAATATTACTTTATTCCTTGAGGTGAAACAAGCATAGCTCCACCTCCTGCACCTTGTCTACTCCTTGATCCATCAAAAAACAGCTGCCATACCTCATTGTCATCTTTGTGGTTTGGCTTGGTGATGCTAGGAATAGGCTGATTTTCTTCGTGTATGCAATAGACCCCTAGCTCAGATTCTTCTATTTCTTGGTAAGGATCAAATGCATGTATCTTGTTTTCCCATTCATCAAGAGTTAGATCCAGGATGCTTCCAACCTTAGTGTCAGCCTCATCAGTGCTTGGGTGATCTTCTTGATCAAATGCTGAGCAATTGGCATTAGTCTAACTTGGAGTGTAAGGCTCAATGTGAAAGTTTGCAATAGGTTCTGACCTGATTGTAGCCTTAGTTCCATACCTTGTTCTGAACAGCATGTGTGACCAATCAGCAGAAAAATATCCCCCAATCTTGGCTGTGAAGTCCCTTGACAAGCAAAGGGAAAAGAGTGGTGGAAGGTCTATGACTGATACATCTTGTAAAACAACAACATTTGGACATGCATGCAAGGTAAGACTCAAGTTTCTAATCACTCCAACTGTTGCTACTGCTGTCCCATCTAGCTACACTACCCCTTTGGATATTGTTTCATACTGGAGCCCTAGCTGATCAGCTATCTGTTTAGGCATTACCGAGCTACTTGCCCTGGAGTCTATCATGCAATTATGTACTAGCTGATTTCCAATGATTAATGAAACATAGAAAGGAGGGGGCTTCAACATTTTACCTTGCTGTCCTCCATGATTTCCCTCAGGCTGGGCAGCATTTGTGAGCACTTTGTCTTGCATCTGAACTTGCTGATTCAAAGTTGGCCAGTCCTTCATGGCAGCTCGCAGCAGATCTCTTTGGCCTGGGATAGATAGGGATTCCCACATTGATATATTAACATTTGTCTTCTTCATCTGATCAATGATACTGAATGGTGATGAAGTATCTCTTTGTTGTCCCTTGGCTTGCACATTCACTCCTTGTACGTGGGCAGCAACAGCTAGCATTTGAGTTGGCCTAGGGGTTGTTCTTGGCTGCCCTTGTGCATTTACAACCAGATTTTGTTTGCCAACCACTTGTGGATCCATGGAAGGTTGTGGATTGGTTGGGGCTAATGGCTGTTCTTCACCCAAATTCCTCCTTTTTGACCTTGTGTTGGCTGCAACACCTTGAGACACTGCCTGGTTCATGCCACAAAAATCCTCTGCTTGCCAATTTACCAGCGTGGTGTCATTTGGGGCTGATTGCTGTTGGAATGTTTCTTGTTGTTGATTGTTTCCTTGACTGATCTCACCCTCCACACCAGTAGTTGTCACCATCAATTCTTGATTCAAAGCACCATTGAAGCACATGGATTGATTGTGAGGCTCATTACATGGAAAACACCAGTCATACTCCTGAGCAATGTTGTTTTGTGTTGGCACCAATGCCTTAGAGGCAGATATGGCATTTGGATTATAGGGCTGAAATGGTCTATTGGCAGGAGGCCTTGTTTGATTCATATTTGCAGCTGGGTTAGGTGGCCTTTGTGGTTGGTATGGCTACCTATTAGGCTGAGCTTGGGGTTGATAAGAAGGTCTAAAACCTTGGGCTTTCTACCTTTTGAGAGTAACCAGCTCATTACCTAGGTTTTCCAATTGCTTCATGACTTCTTGAAGCTCGTTTGGGGCACTTGGAGATGAAGTAGAAGCTTCATTTGAACTCTGATTTCTAGAAGTGGGAGAAGGAGTCAAATTAGGTGCTTGATTGGTGTTTGGGCTCTCTAAACTTGGAAACAATGGCATGGGAGGTCTAGGGGCAAGTTTTCCAGCTTGGATTAAACAATTTTCAGCCCTAATGGCAATGCTATAAGCCATAGGGATAGTTATGCCTCCCATGGACTGAATTAACATAGAAATATTAGAATTTAAAGCTTTGAGATAGTAGAGAAAAGCACCTTCTGCTGTTGGCCTGACTGCCACTAGAATTCTCTCCCAAGTCTTTTGAAATCTGAAGTTGAAATCGGTCAGTTGCTCATTGGGAGCTCTCTTGATGGTTGTCAGCTACTCCAAAAGAGACAAGTTGTCTCCCTTTTCTCCAAATTGCTCATGAAGTGCTATACACAGCTGATTCCAATTTGTGATAGAACCAGCTCCAAGGCTTCTAAACCATTGCAATGCTTTACCCTTGAATGAAGATGCCAGTAACTTGACAGCCACTTGCATCTCATTGATTTCATGGATTGCACAAAGGTTAGCAATATCTTTAACATGATCACCTGGAGTAGTCTGATTTTCTCCAGTGAAGTAGGGAATGTTCTTCAAGGCTGCAATAGGAATTGGATGTTGTGCATTGAGGGAAAGTGGGCTGCTACCTGTGAAGTTGACGTAGGGGTTGTTTTGTGCCATTCTAATTGGTCTTAAAACCCTTGTTGACTGAATGAAGGGCCTACCAGGTGGAGGAGTTGAGAGAGATCTGTTTGGTGGAGATGGAGACCTTTGAATCCTTCTTCCTCTTTTCCTTCTTCTTGGAGATAATTGCAGGTATTCAAACAGCACTTCTTCTTCTCCAACTCTTGACCTTGTTCTTCTCATGAGTTTTCAGGCTTGCACTGCTGAAACCAGTTGATTCTTCCCCTTGGAGTTGCCAGATATGCAAATAATAGCTCTTTTCAAGCAAGAAAATTGCAGCAGATGCACATCAACTTTGCTGTAGTAAAAATGAGACCTCTAGTGTCCCACCGGGCATGCCAAAACTATTGTTGCAGGATCACAGCACCCTTGGACGCACATCAGGCTTCTAGGTTGATGTTTCAGGCATCCAGTGTGATTGCACAACATGGAAACCTCTCTCCAAGTGTGGGACTTGTGAAACTGAGAGAGGAATCTCTAGATTAGAGGCTGGTTCCTCAAACTCCTATGATTAGATCTAATGCTTCCACAACTACAGAGGTTTAGATCCTAATCCTACTCTAAATTGTAAGGAGACAGAGATAGAAGTGCAAAAAATTGAAACTAACTAAAGATGGTGATGCACCAAAAAGGAGTGGTGAATATTCTTTTCATGCAAATAGACACAAACCAAAGATTGCAGCATAAAACATACACAGGCTGAGAAGATATAATTTAGGATCTGAAATGAAGAAAATAACACAAAGGACTGAAACTCATTCACAAAGCTTGCATTATCATTTCCAATGTCAAAACCACTGCATTACAACCTCAGAGAGGTAAAAAACTATTATAATCTTTGAAGAGGTTTTATTCTTTCAACAATCACTTGCTGGAGGTGAAAGAAGAAGTTTGCTATGCCAAAAAATGTTCCCTTTTGAAATGAGCCAAATCTGGCTTTTACATTGCATGGGTCGAGCCCACGAGAGAGAAAATGTACAAAACATGGGAGCCCATTCCTCATTGACTGACAAATGCATTAAAATGGCATGTGGGACCTTAAAAACCCATACACTATCATTTTTGACTGGATTGGAGGAGAATGCGACCCATTGTGCATTAAATTTGGTCGCTGAAATGTCATTTCCGGCCATGGACATGCGTCAAAGCCATTTCTTAACTTTCTCTCTCCAGACTAAAACTAAAATTCAAGATTGACCCTCGGAATCATATAGAGAATTTTATAAGCTTTCCAATGATATAAAGAACGTGCAAATCCAAGCTATGGATCGAAAGATATGGTGATCTGAAGATTTAGGGCACAAAACAGGCAAAAATGGGTTTTGAAAGTTTTTCCCGCGCTCTGCCACCTGGACAACACGTGTCGGACACTGATTGGATGAGAAATTCTCTCTCCTTCCCTTACCCATGGGTTTTCCCTTGAAATTTGACCTTTTTAATTTTTTGGAAAATTTTCCACTTTTCCCCCGCGCCCCCGCCACTTGGGACACGTGGCATGCATTGATTGGTCGACATGGGCGCGGGGAAGACCTTCACCTTTTAGTTTTTTGGCGAAAACTTCTGCCAAATTTTCTAACTCCTCCTTGAGCTCCGCACTTCCCTACTCCATTGGACACGTGTCCTCTTTTTATTGGCTTGGGCCAGCGCTTCAAACCTTGCCCCTTTGAATTTTTGGACGTTTCCCCCTGTGACACGTGGCGTTTCCTAATTCATCTGTGGGCTTGCCGGATTTTCACATCCACCGCATCCTTTTGTCCTGGATGTCCCAAACTGTCTGGTACAAAAACTTCTGATCTGCCCGATCTGGGCTTCTCTGTCCCTCTTTCGGCCGATGACATGTGGTGTGATTTGATTGGCTCTCGGCTCCTTTAGCTCTCCGCGTTCGCCGCGTACTTCTGGCCCCGACTGTCCCGGACTGTCTGGGACAAATTCTTCCGAACCACTCGAAATGGGCTTCCTTGTCCCTCTTCGCGGCCGCTTCACCTTTTCGCGTCCTTCACGTCTTTTCAGCCCAGATGTCCCAACCTTATCTGCGCAACAGTTAGTCGATTTTCTCACCTTCTTCGGCCGAATCGGCTTTCTGCGTCCTGCGTGTCCCCACGGTCCAACTGTCCCAAGTGCTGCCTGGACCACCTAGAGGCTTTTCGGCCGGTTCGTGTCCCGACGTCCCAACTGTCCCAGGGGCCGCCTGGACCAGGACTTAGCCAATTTTCATTATTTTTTCTGGCCCAAGCTTGTTTTTTGCAACTTTTTCACCTTTTTCTAGAACTTGCTCTTTTCTCCTTAGACAGGAGAGTTAGAAAAAGGCCGAGGGGACCCCAGAAACATGATTTTTTACCCTGAATCAATCTATTTTCCTAGGACTTGGGTATTCTGATGCATGTTATCAAATTTTTACCCTGGGGGGTGAAAATTGGATAACAGTATCATCTAATTTTCATTTATTTTCTTTATGTGACTTATTTGGTCATCTTATTAGTCTCTGATTCTTTGATATTACCTTCAAAGTTTAGTTCTTTCTCATTTTCACCATTTATTACCAGAGTTACCAATATGAAATTTTCTCACAGTCACTGACATTATTTTATCCGACTAGTAGCGGTTACCCCCTCATAATGACATTGGTTACCATAACTGACGTTGATCTCTGTGTTTTGATTTTTCAATCAGAACAACTATCAAGTCACTCATTTTAGACCATTTTTCTCCATTTCTTCTATGTTTTTGTATTATCAACAAAGGTCAGAATACATGTTCTATTGTCAGTCACATGGTTTACACCCATAGACAAGCCAATGCTCTTGTGTTTCATGCTAGCCACAAACATCTCCCACCTAGCCCATCGCCCCATTCCATCTTTTCACATATGGACCCCAATCAGTGTTGAGCGGATGAAAGTGGAATATATAGCAGAAGGCACACATAAGGTTCACACGAGAGAACACAACACAAGAAAAGGTGTGGAAGGATAGGAGAGAACATATGCACAAAATATAAGGGTAGATTTGGGACTTATTCATTTTCACGTGTACAGGATATTTTTGGAGATAGTATGATGAGCACACAAACTGGGTAAAGAATTGTGTGACACACATTGAATATTTTTGGAGGAGAGGATACTAAGTGCTTTTCATGGGTGTGAGCTAAGAATAGATTTCCACTGTCAGTTAACTAGGAGAGGTATATTTTTAGCGCACTTGCATATGTGGCTATTATTATAAAGGCGCATAGCTATTTTCAACATCTGACCTATTTTTGGAATTATGCAAGCAGTGAAGAATAATTCCCCACCCTTACAAATATGTAATGATCTATGTAATATAGGGTGACTGGGTGAGAACTAATTACTGTGAAGTTATGTTTTCAGATCTGATGTGCGCATAAGCTATGGTATTATCTATTATAATGAGATTTTCTATATTTATCATGTTTAATATAATGGAGTGTATTAGCTGAATCAGAGTATAAATCCTAAGTATAAAAGGTCCTTCCATGGTTAGTTTTTTTATGGATATTGTTTAAATTTGTTATTCTATAGATCTATATTTGAACATGCAGTATAGAATGATGTATTAATTATGGATTTGAATGCATTAAGTCTTCATCATGCTAACATTCTATAATAGGAACCCCAAAAAGGGGCCTAGTACCTTTGCACACTTCAGGTGAGTGCTCAATCTAGACTGAGTGATGTGTCAGTGTGCCTAGGATTTAACTGGTAAATTCTAGGCTGCATCATTGGTTTCATTTCCGAGACGTCTTTTTCAGTTGTTTTCAGGATGGTTCATGATGAAGACATACTGTTTGACCCAAACAAGTTTTGATGAGTGGATACATGATCCAGAAGAAGAATACACAAAAAGTTTCAATACCAGATCTGAGTTTAACACACACGCATTGGTGGAACATAATGTGTATCATAGTTTGTATGAGTGCTTCTTCGCCATTTTTCCAGTAGATTTGTACTAGTGGTTGATTACTTATGCATCAAAAAATAATTGGAGGTAATCCACACTTATTTGGACATAGGAAGAATTTTAGGCCCTCTATGATGCTGATATGATTTGGAAATGTGATGTGGATACTTGGTTCATGGTGTTCTGAATAGCTATATTCTGGAGTACTCAATTTCCACTTATTCTTTCCCAGAGGTAGTAGAATTCCAATTTTTGCGATATCCCAAGGGAACATACCTATAAGGAATTCCATTGGTGATCAAAATCTTGATGGTAACCTTGAACTTGGAGAGAAAACCATTGGCTAACTAAACCCCACCATGTGCGGGGGTAAGATCAGGTTTGGTGAAAGATGGCATACCTAGTGGAAAAAAAGAAAGAGACAAGAAAGGCATCTTAAGTATAATGAGGTGCGCGAGAGGGAGATAGAGAAAAAATGAGATGTTGCATGATGAATGAAATTGAGGAGAGAGATGGCTCATGAAGGATTTGGAGCTCATGTAGAAGACATAGAGCCAGAGCATCAAAAACTCCCCCATTTGTGCAAGCATGATAGGGAACCCTCCTTGGCCTCATATGGAAGTGTGCTAGTAGAGACAACATAGGCCAGGGGTGCACATTTGAGTCTACCTAGAAACCTTGCTTTTGCACTTGGTCTTCAGTATCTAGTACGATAAATAGTTAGCAAGCTAATTTAAGTAGTGGGCGAGTAGGGGTGAGTCATATAACAAGCACATCGATGGCAGTGCAAACATGTTCGTTGTTGTTTAGAGGTACCTTTTTAGGTGAATCTTCCACAAAAAAAAATTGGACTCTCTTCTGGGAGTAGTAACACTTCACAGATTATCAAGGTGTAGTTGAGTACTAATGTTGGAACACAAGGAAGTACATCTTATGGTTTGACTCCGGATAGAGGTTTAGGATCAATAGGTATATGTGGTTCTATTTCTAATGGATCTGGTGGTTCTAGAGGTAGAGGAAACACTGGAGGTTTTGGATCAGGTGGGCAAGGTCCGCACCAACCATAGAATATTTACATGGAGATGTATCTTAATCTTCCAGAGTATAGGGGCATAGAGGATGTTGTTGAACATGTGCACATGTGTGAAATACTTTGGTGTGCAAAGGGAATTATAGCTTCTAAGTGCCGGATAAGTCAATTCACCACTACATTACAAGGATTTGCACACATCTGGTACATAAAGTTTGACCTTGATCAGACTTGCGTAGATTATGCAACTTTAAAAGATGATTTCCTTAAAGAGTTTCACATCTCAAAGTTTTATCAGAGGAGTATAAGTGTGCTCAAGGATATTAATAAAGGCACTACTAAGAGTGTCAGAGATTATGATGCTCATTTCAAAACGTTGTTATCCAAGCATTTTTATGATATTCATACAAGCTAGCATGTGTAATAGTTCTTAGGAGATCTGATTATAGCTTTTAGAAGGGCACTATCATATAAAACATACACTGACCCATGCGAATCACTTGAAGAAGCTTTATGTGCTGAGGAATTGGGGAGTATAGACACTGGGATGATCCCATTTTTAGAAGCACAGATTGTAGCTATGGTGAAATAGTTAGAGAATCTATAAGAAAATTCATTACATGCGATGCACACGGGGATTTGGTGCACATATTATGAAGTGGAAGGTCATGCAAAGGATAGTTATCCACTCAGATCAGTATGCTCATTGTTGTTGGATTGTGATGTATGTCATTTAGACCATGATGTTAGTTGTTTTGTTTCCCGTTATTAAAATGTGCAATAAGGAAGACCATTTCTTATTACTGTAAAATTTGTAGGTCCACGACTCACAACATGGAAGATTTTCATTTGATTGTTCAGATCCATGATTCTATAGATATTGGTGTAAGACAGACAGAAATATCATATAACTTTAAAGGCAAGAATGGGCATCAGGATCTGGATCATAATCAAGTGTGCTATGATTGGAATGAATGGTGTTTTGAAGGATGTCATGGTAGAGGTCGAGGATACCATGGTGGATTAGGAGGATGAGTTCATGGTAGTGGAAGAGGTGATTTTCCTCATGGAACATGTTATACATATGGATCTCCTGACCACCGTAGGTGTGAATGTCCTCATAATATTACATGTTCTTTATGTGGAAAGAATCATAGTTATGAGGAGTTCCCAAACTTGTATGACCATCTTAGCAAGCAACATAAACAAGAAAACAAAGGTACGGGGATGGTTAGGATACATCATGTTGTGGAAAGCAAGTGTATGCCTAAGTTGGAACCAGAATCTGAGGCATTACAGGTAAAGATCACTACCCACGCTGAAGCGGTATATGCAAAAGAAACATTACAGAAGAATCCTACCATCACTAAGGACGAGGTTTTACATGCATAGTACCCAGATCCTATCCATCAGAAGGAGATTTATTAAGAGACCATGGAGGTACTTATAAATCTTTAGGGTGAAATACATTATTTAAAGGAGCAATCAAAGAAGATAAAGCAAAAGAAAGCATAAAAAATGGTCCAATCTGATATGGATGACTTGAAAGAAGTTTACAAGATGTTGTGCCAGGAGAATATCATTCCACTGTTAGGGAATTGGTTAAAGGGAGACACTCTACATGTAATTATTGATACTAAACGACATATATTGCATGAAAATCTTCCCCCTTGTAGCTTAGATTATGATAAGGAAATCACTTTGAATGTTATTGTGGATGGGTGGCGTTTAAGTAATATATTGATTGATACAGGTGCGTAATTCAATGTCCTTGCTTTAGATGCATGGGTACAAATGGGGAGACCCCCATTGTAGCCATCTTCAAATGTATTTTTCATGGCTAACTGGACTAAGGCCACTCCCATAAGAGTTTTAAAATATGCATCCATTACCATACAGGGACCCAAGTTCACTAGATATTTTCAGGTTTTAGTGTTGGAAGAGGTAGAAATATTCCCAGATCTACTGGGGTGTCCTTGGTGCTATGAAAATAATGTTGATCTTTGGTTTAACAAGGGTTATATCAGCTTTGAAAACAAAGAGGAAAGAGTTATTATCCATTTATTAGATGATAAATTTTTACCCTCTTTTGAGCCCTTGAGTGAGGAAGACCTGAATAGGATTTATGTATGCATCATCCGGGACCCAAAGATAATTGAACCATCTAAGGAAGGAATCCTAAAGTTGGAGGATGCACAATCTATTAGTGATACTATGAGTGTTGCTTGTATAAGTGGGCTCATCATAATTATGAGTTGGTAGGGTATGAAGTAAAAATAACATTTGTGTGGAACATCAGACATCATTGTATCAGGAGAATAGGTAACAAATCAATACCTTGTTATAATGGAGAAGGAGATCCTATGATATTTCTATGCAACATGGAGAAACAATGGATAGACCAGCTGGAGAGATAGAATATATTGGCATATACCCTATACGGGATAGAAGCACGCTAGTGGGTGGTTCACAAGAATAATCTTGTAGGATGGAATGAAATTAGGATTGCTCTTGCTACTAGGTTATTTAGGAGCAATGCACCTACTCAAATGTGCACTTATCATGGTAATCAATCTATTCAACATCACATTTAGTCAGCAAGCTTTACCACCTTTTCTCTCGGTGTAAAAATTTTATTCCACTTTACAAGGTTGCGCGTGTGCTTGGTATGTATATGTGGAACTCCATAGAGATACTGGAATTTGGCAGGATTTAATTATAGGAATGACCCAGATGTTTGAATTCTTCTCTACTAAACCTCTGGTAGAAGAGGCATTAAAGTTTATAAATTTCTTAACTATTGGGGATAGTTCTAAGGTGGAAGAAATCCTTCAATATTTATTTGATGAAGGAGACTCGGGAGCATGTTTTGCTGAAGAAAAAGAGACAGATGGTACACTACTTAAATGCACTATCATTGAGAAAAAAAAAGGAAAGATGGTCTACTTATTGGATGATGAAGAAGTAGAAAATATGCATTTAGAACATTTAATAGGTAGGCATGAGGTTCTGGACAGTGCATATAAGACCACGTGTGCCTATCATGAACCTATGAAGAAAAAGAAAGTTAATATTGGATCAGATGTTGAGCCTAAAGATGTAATAATTATAGACTATTGGTCTGACTCTGAAGTGGCAAAAGTATTTGAGTTACTACGGGATTATCAAGAATTATTTCCTTGGGGGTACCATGAAGTTAAAGGCGTGCATGAATCATTATGAGAGATGAAGATAAATATTAAGGAAGGTGTGTGCCTGATCAGAAAGAGACCCTACAGGATGAACCTCAACTTGTGCAAAATGGTCAAAGAAGAGATTGACAAAATTTTCAATTATGGGATCATCAAGCCCCTAGACGAGTCAAAATGGGTTGGTCCAATGGTGATAATTATTAAGAAGGATGGTCAGATTAGGATCTATGTGGACTACAGGAAGCTGAATGTTGCATGTGTGGCTGATTCCTTTCCTACACCATTCATTGATGAAATACTAGAACTTAGAAGGCATTGTAGGGCATGAAATATATTATTTTACAGATGGATTCTCTGGGTATCATCAAGTTAGGATTTCCTAGGAGGATCATAAAAAGACTAGTTTTACTATTGAATGGGGCAACTTTTCCTATACTGTGATGCCTTTTGGTCTAAAAAATGCGCCAGTTGTATTTTCACGCATAGTTTTTCAAGTGTTCAAAGATTTTATTCACAACTTCTTACAGATTTATTTAGATGATTGGATGGTGTATCGGCTTGTTAAGGATCATTGTGACAATTTGTGCTTGATGTTTGAAAGATGTAGATAATTGAGTATTTCTTTGAACATCAAGAAATGTGTATTTTCTACGCCATTTGGAATACTATTAGGACACATCATCTACAAGGAAGGTTTGTTGGTTGATCCAACTAAGGTTGTAGTCATTATCAGCCTGAAAGAGTCTACCATTCAAAGTTAGGTGCGTAGAATCTTGAGTCACACTGGGTATTATAGAAAATTCATAAAGGAGTATGTTAAGTTTGTCGTACCTTTGGAGGAGTTGCTAAAAGGAAAAAGAACATTTTATTGGGGAGAACCGTAGCAGCGTGCATTCGAGACATTGAAGGAGAAACTTACTACTACGCCTATTATGTGCTTTCCTTTGTGGGACCTACCATTTCATGTATATGTGGACGCATCTGACATGACCATTGGTGTGGTGTTGGTTCAGCCTAGAGAAGGTATTGTAGATCATCCTATATGTTTTGCTAGTAGAAAGTTGACTCCTGCAGAGAAAAATTATACAACTACAGAGTGTGAAGATTTGTCAATGATCTATGCACTACATAAATTAAGATAGTACCTTCTAGCAACACCATTTGTATTTTATATAGATCACACGGAATTGAAATATTTAGTAAACAAGCCCATTTTATAGGGGCACATATGCAGATGGGTACTCTTATTCCAAGAATTTGATTTCACAGATGTGGTAAAACCAAGGAAAAGTAATTATGTACCAGACCATTTATCTAGAATATAGTTGGGAGAAGAAGCATAGGTAATTAAAGATACCATGCCTGATGTAGAGTTATACAGGTTATAATGCATGCCATCATAATTAGAGGATATTGTTGTCTTTCTATGAACATGTATGGCACCAGAAGGAATTAAATCATTAAATAAGAAACAACTTACTATATGTGTGACACCCTTTATGTTGATTAGCGGTGACATGTACAAGTTGGGCCAGGATGAAGTATTGTGCCACTATGTACTGGAACATGAGTGCACATATATCATGGAGAAAGCTCATGGTGGTATTGCAGGTGGCCACTAGGTGACACCACTGCATGCAAGATTTTACTCACAGGATTATGGTGGGAAACCTTGTATAATGATTGTAAGGCATATTGCAAGGCTTGTTATCATTGTCAGAGCCTTGGGAAGCTAGGTCAATGAGATGAAATACCTCTAAAACCTATTACTAGTGTAGAACCAATTGAGAAATGGGATATAGATTTTTTGGGTCCTATTTCACCAGTCATGTGCTGGAATGGATCACGCTATATCATTACTTACAAAGACTATATGACAAGGTGGGAAGTATCAGTGCCTACAAAGGATTGTACAATGGCTACATCAGTCAGGATTCTATGGGAAAATATTATTACAAGGTATGAATGTCCTTTGAGGTTGACCAATGATAGGGGAACAAATTTTCTGAATGAGACAATCATAATTTTATTGGATGAGTTCATGATTGCACACCAAAAGACTACACCATATCATCCTCAGGAAAATGGGACTGCTGAGGCTATTACCAATATTTTGAGCCATATATTGACAAAAATTTATGATGTTGGAAGGAAGGATTGGGATGATGAAGTTTCTATAGTACTTTGGGCATATAGAATAGCATACAAGTAGATAAACAAGGCCACACCTTTTCATTTGATGTTTGGCACAGCAGAAGTTCTTCCTATGGAATTCATGTCTCCTTCTTTGTGTATTGCGTGTGCTGGAGGTCTAGCTGATGAGTGAGAATTAGAAGAACAAATTTAAAAGTTGATTAAGATGTATGAGTGATGAGCCATAACACGCTAGAGTCAGAATAAATAAAAATCCAAGAAGAAAGCATGACATGATAGGCACCTTAGGGACAAGAAGCTTGAGATCAAATAGATGGTGCTTCTCTATGATTCTAAATTTCTACACCATCCAGGAAAAATCAAAGTACATTAGTTAGGACCATATGTTATCACTCACATAATTGAAACATGAGCTTGTCAGTTAGAAACACTTGAGGGAATACAGTTACCTAGTTACTTCAACGGGAGTAGGCTGAAGCCCTACTATAGATAAGTCTTCTTGGTGTTTTTAATAAGGAAGTATTTCCATTTAGATTAGGTTTTCAATTACCTATTCCCTTAATGTATTTCCTTCTTTGTCCCTATTCTTTGTCAATTTAGTTTTTGTTTTGTGAAATAAGCACATTTGCACACTAGAAGATAATTACCATTTGCAGTATTTTTATGTGCAGAGGACTACACATACCATTTGTGTGGGGTGGTGATTGAGAAATAGGTACACATAAAGGAACAAACTACTATAGGTTCTATTCAAATCTTGAAAATTTGGTGAACAGAATATTTCTTCCAAATGAGGACCATAGATGGAGATAAATGGAGGGATAGTATAACGTGAGGTAAGCGGCGACCATGGAGAATACCAAGAGAAGGCACAGTGATGAGGTACTCAGGAAAATGGAATCGTGATGAAGAGAATCTATATTCAAAAGGTAGGAAGGCATGTGAAAAGGTTATAGCTGAGGCACAAAGATGTATCACGTGGAAAATTTGTAAAAGGGTCAATTAACGAGGAATGTTGGTAGGTGAAGGAGTAATAAATGTACCAATTTTTTTAAAATCTATATAAGGAAGGGATACGAGTTCATTCTTACCATTGTAAATCAATACAAATTTGAAAGAGATAACGTGAACAAGTTGAGTGAAGAGTATTGAGGTGTGAAGAGTGTGAAACCAAATGTGAGGAGCAGATTTGTATGTAGGAGAAGATTACATCCCCGTTGGTAAAGGGTTTGAATGAAGCATATCGTTTGAAAGAACTAGGGCACACGATTTCAACTAGGGCACATGGATTTCAGCTAGGGTTTGAGTTTACATGTTTTAAAAGCTAGGAAATGAGCATTTGAGGATAGAGAGTTGTGATTTATAGATGGCACCAAAGAAAGCACCTGCCGTAGGAGAAAAAGGGAAGAAGAAGATAGAAGAGGATGTTGAAATTACTCAAGAGAGAATTTTTTTAGAGATTTAATACCTAGAAGGCGTGATAGTGGGACAAGAATGGGATTCCCATGTCCAAAAATGTAAGATCAGTGACTACAATCACTGCACATTAGAGAACAAAAAGGAATTGGATGCGTTATTGAATACAAAGAAAAACAAGTGCACATCAGAAGATATACCAGTTTATGATGATGCGGGAGAGAAGATGCTAAAGAAGATTGGATTTTATCAGTTGTACGAGATCCCATAATTTGGAAAATAAGAACCTTTGTACCAGTGGCTAATGAGTAGGGTACATGAATATTTCTTCTATTTCGTCAGACGCAGGGTAAGGATTATAAACACTTTGATTTCCACTATAGCAGGACTAAGGGGCACATGAGCGGACCTAAATAGTGACTTAATAGATAAATCATCCATCTTGGAGACATGGAAGGAGTTAGGATACATAAAAGGTCCATGCGGAATGGATATAGATAAACTAAAGAAGTAACTGGTGGTACAGGTAGCTACATATTTGGTCACCAAATTAAATGATCAAGAAAGATGGTCCCAGATGAACACAATGTGGTTACACATTACAAGGATAATGTGAAAGGGAACAATATACAATATAGCAGGATACATTGCTAACAAAATCCTTGAAGAAGCACACACATGTGAGAAAATTAGTTTCGGCATTGTCTTATTGTCCTTAATATTTTTGGAGATTGGAGTTCCTGATGGGCCGAAGAACAAGATCTTGGAGTACCCCATGTAGAATCAATCCTTGGTGGAAATATTTGAGAAATAATTATGTGAAGAGTCAATGTGTGCGCCAGTCAAGAAGAGGGTGAAGATGCGGTATGTCAGGCTTCACACAGAGTTTGAAGAGGAGTGGCACATCCCAAAGGATTTACCTTTGGTGGTGGGAAAGGCAATCAAGTTCGTAATGTATTAACACTTTTGCATCATGCCATTTGCAATGAATGATGGTACTTGGAGCCCTTGGTGTAAGATACCATATGCCTTTACAACACATTACTTCTAGGCAATGGTCCATCAGTTCAGCAATGTGTGACTGCCTGAAATTTGTTATAAACAAGGTAGACTGTGACTAACATATGCTCCATAAGACCTATGTGTATCTAGGTAAGACTGCCTACATAGAGAGGCTGATTTCAGATGTGATAAGACTGAATCCTGTGAGTTTGGTGATTGGAGATAGTGGGCCAGCACATATCTACCTTCAGCTCAAGCCTAAGTTGGAGGGAAACAAATATGTGGAGAAATATTTTGCGCTCCCAGGGCTGCCTACGGGAAAACATACAATAGAGAATGTACCAGATCCAAAGCCCATTGAAACTATGAAAGTGGATGATGAGGAGGAAGAGCGAGAAGATAGTGGAAGCTTTGTGCATAGAGGATGAAGGAAACCCTCTGAAAAGGTAGAATATGAGCGTGCAAGTACTCCACCCCAGACACAAGAAGAAGGGGATGAAGAATTGGAGGTTAGAGTAGACCTTGAGGAATGCCACTTTAAGAGGGTGTTCAAGAGAACAAGGACTCAAGGTGGTACTCCCCATTCAGTGCAAATATCCCCGTGACTCTCTCCAAAGAAGGATACATCTAATAAGAGAAGGAGAAAATTTAAGCTAGATGAGGAGGTGAAAGAGTTTGAAGATAACATGCTTGGATCTCCTACACCACCAGATGATGTGGAAGATCCAAAAGATGAATAAATGAAAGATAAATATGTGAATAATGAAGGAGAAGGGGTAAATGAAGGAGAGATAGAACAAGGTACTTCTCAAGAAACTGAAGATCTAGCTCTAAATATTGGCATATTAGTTTCTAAGGGGCTAAGAAGTAAAAGGACAAGTGGAGTGTTTACTATTCCATCTTTGGGCTATGCTGAGGACACAAGTAAAATTGTCCACTCCCATTTTCAAATCACTGTGATTCTTAAGGAGTTATATGGATGGGAGCTGAAGGATGAGGATATGGCCACCATGTGTACAAAAAATTAGTTATCTTGGTGTATGCACACACACATAGATGATCCAGACTTTGCTGAATGTGAAGAATATTGTGTGTTAAGATGGTTGAAGAAGTCACCTCAAGCTAGACATATAGCCATGAAAGCCACTATTATGTTTGATGAGCAGATAAGAAATGCCTTGGTGAAGGTATTTACAGAGGTGGCATGAAGGAACATAGAAATATCTACCACTATCAAGGCACTAAGAGAAGAGATCAAGGATAAGGATGCTGAGATCGCATGCTTGAAACAAGAAAAGGACCCAGAGTATAAAATTAATGGGGTTCTTATTGACATGGTAGAGGAGATTGAGGATCATGTCCTCTAAGAAAGACCACACTTAGAGCCTAAGGTACCCAAAAATATTCTTTTGTCTACGCACTATGTGCACACATTAGTTGATTTGGTGCTTGAAGAGGGACCAATTAGGATGCCAGCACCAAAATACCCTTAGCAGGAAGAAGAGAGTGTAAAGGTTGTAGTAGTGTGAAAAAATTCATCATATGAGGAATTGCTTCAAAATCTATGGGAGGAGCTGAAGAAAGCAGATCAAGCATTGAATATTTATACAGCTCTGGAGGTAGTCATAAGAATAATGAGAATGGTAGAGGAAAATGAATTCCTAAAAGCAATGAAGGATGAAACTTTGGGGCGCATGAAGAAATTGGTAGTGGTGAAACAAAAGCATGAGGCCTTTACAGCTGCCCAGGAACCCCACAAGAACAGGTTGGATGAACTAGAAAAATTATAGCGCAAAAGATGGATCTACTAGAGGGGAGAATATCTGAAATGGATAACATTATGTTAGTATTATAGAATGAGAAGGGAGAAATTGCACAGGATGAATTGGAATCTATTCTAGAGAATATTCTAGAAAAGGAAGAGGCTGCGCTGAGTGAGTGATAGACATTAGAGGCAGCAATAAAAGAAGAATATCCAGAAATGATTCTTCCAGTTTAAGTAGAGGGTGATGCAGAGTAAATACTTATTCTTTGTATACAAATTCTTTTACTTCATTTCCATTACTTTATTTTTTATTTTTTGGGGAGTAGCCATTTATGGGGTAGCAATGCAGTTTAGTGTGGGGTAATGTTGAGCAGAAGAAAGTGGAATACTTAACTAAAGGCACACAAAAGGTTCACATGAGAGAACAGGGAAAAATCAAAGGCATGGAAGGATATGGGAGAACACGTGCACAAAACATAAGGGTGGATTTGGGACTTAGCCATTTTCACATGTATGGACTATTTTTGGAGATAGTGTGCTGAGCACACAAATGAGGTAAAGACTTGTGTGGCACACATCAGATATTTTTAGAGGAGTGACTACTAAATGTTTTACATGAGTGTGAGATAAGAATATATTTTTTGCTACCAGTTAACTAGAAGAGGTCTATTGTTAGCGCACTTACATGTGTGGGTGTGATTGTAATGACGCATGGCTACTTTCATCATGCAACCTATTTTTGGAATTATGCAAGCGGTGAAGGGAAAGTCCCCACCCTTATAAATATGTAATGATCTGGGTAGTATAGGGTGACTATGTGAGAACTAATTACTATGAAGTTATGCTATCAGATATAATGCACGCATAAGCTATGGTATTATCTATTGAAATGAGCTTCCAGGTATTTATCATGTTTAATATAATGGATTATATTGTCTGAATCAGAGTATTAACCCTAAGTATAATTGGTTCTTCCATGCTTGATTTTATTATGATCATCATTTAAATTTATTATTCTTTAGATCTGAATTTGAACACACACTGTAGAATGATGTATTGATTATGGATTTGAATACATTAAGTCTTCATCATGATAACATCCTATAACAACAACCCTAAAGAGGGGCCTGATACCTTTGCATGCTTTGGGTGAGTGCTTAGTCTAGGCTGAGTAATGGGCCAACGCACCTAGGATTTTACTAGTAAATTCTAGGTTGCATCAATTAGGTTCTTTCCATACCCACTAGTGATGAGGAGTTTGCAAGACTCCTTGATCACAACCCCACCACTCTATAGTATTATCTCACTCATTCATCTACTCATGATTCATCAAGGAAGATTATATATGGCATGCCTGTGTTCATTCCTCCTACTCTCGCACCCACTTCTGCATTAGTTACTACTAGTTTAGCCTTACCCTCTTCCACCTTACAACTTTTTGTTTCCCATCTTGACCCTACATCATCGATATCTATTGCATATATGGTATTTGTTGCACCTTTGATATTTTTCACTCCTACGATGTAAACCAGGCCTTTATCAACTGCCTTGAGTGTAGGTATATCTGCACCCGCCACCTCTCATATACCTATTACATCTTAGCCACCATTGGTGTCAGCAGCCCACACTCCTTTCCAAAACATCATCCTCTCCATCACATAGTTTCTTCCTCTGATTTCTATGAGAGTATGTACATCCATTCCACCTACCTACACTTATCACCAACAGCCCCCTATTTCATCTACCGCTTATTAATGATACTTTCTCTCTACATCTATTTCAGCCTATGTTCCTCCCTCATAATTTTTGTACTTGACATCACCACATACTTGGATGCCACCCACATCATACCCTCCTTATATACCCACTTATATTGTAGAGGGTGCCCCATCATCACAACCTACCAGTGATCTTTTCAAAATGATGATGGACAATATGTAGACATTAGAAGCATTTTTATCCGGCTCATGTAACTCTTTGACATATGATGAGATTTGTAATGAGCCCATTCATCTATTTGTTTTGATTCATCCATACCCTCCCCATTGCAAAATTCCTAAATTAAACAAATTAAACAACAAATAAGACCTGCAATAGTACTTTTGGTCTTTTAAACATGTGTGTTATCTAATTGCTCACAATGACACTTTTCTCTTGCGGACATTCCTAATGCCCTTAATAGGAATTCCTTTAAATTGGTATAGTGCTCTACCCAAACATTGCATATTTTTAGTTTATCAGGTATCTCATGATTTTCTAGACCGCTTTTCTATAAACATTGTCAAGAAGGTCACCATGACTGAATTGTATGTGACATGCCAATAAAAAGATGAATCTATCATAGAATTTTTCACTCATTAGTAGAGCCTAATCAACCAACTCACATTCCAATTACCTTAAATAGAGTTAATAGATTTTTTCACTAGAGCTTGTGTTAGAAACATCTAGCCAACTCTCAATGTTCAAACCTTCTACACATATGACGAGACATTCACCATGGCTTGAAATCTTCAAATTTGTTCCATTGAAGAGAATACGATACAATTATGTAACAAGAATGTTGCATTTAAATCAAAAGATACTTCTTCTTCTTATAAACTAAAGAAAAAGGATGTGCCAACATAGAAGTTTTGAAATATGACCCCTCTCATCCATCCAACCAATCAAATCCTTATTCCAATATTTCTAATGTTTAGGATTTTCAATTCAGGTGTGAGCAACGAAAATATACTCCCATAGGAGAACCCTACTATTATGTTTTAAAAAAACTTCTAAAATCTGGAGCAGTCACTCTTCCACCTGTCAAACCACATAGTAGTTTTGACCCCTCTCGTCATGTTCCTGCATGGTATAAAGAAAATTATTACTACAACTATATTGCATTAGAGGTCATAGTAATGGTAATTGTATAAATATCAAAAACATGATCCAAGAAATGTTAGATAATGGAGATTTTGTATTAGATAACCCTAACGCACTAGCTAATCAGAACCTTCACATCTTTAAGAAGCCTATCCCAAATCACACCTAGTCGTCTAACCAAACCAGAAAAAAATTGACCAGTGACAATAATGTTCATGAGGTTCATGTCATTTTTGACATCATATCATTTCCTTCTACTCAATTTTCACCCATTCCATCTATCGAGGAGATTCTTGCATGAGATCCTTCATCCATGGAGGGGCCTATTTTATATTCTCTTTTCCCACTAAGGATTCTCCCTTATCTTCTCCTTCACCCATAGAGGATTCCACCATATCTTTCAATTTAGTTTCCCCACTCACCTCTCAATAGTATGAGCAACCTGTAATACTTACTCTTCTACCCACGGGAGAGTCATCTTTACCTTCTTCTTCACCAAAACATGAACTTACCTCATCCAACTTTCCATCTCCCCTACCCATAGGGGATCAATTGGCAACGTCCCTTCCTAATGGTGAAAATTCTCCATTGGCTTTCAAGGATCCAATTGATCTTCTCTCATCTCTTCTACCCACATATTCTGAAGCCAACCATTTCCCTATCTCACAGAAATTCTTTACAAAGATTACTACCAAATCAACATCATCCCCCCTACATCATTTTCATTCTCACATTTGGCTGATTTATTGGATTATGTTGACAATTCCATGCTTTGGGGACACCATTTACTGCATGTATCAACTCAAATGTAGACATTTTTTGTTGACACTTCCATGATCTATCCAAAGGTGTTTCAGAAAACCAAACCCACCATGCCCATTCCAGTTGTAGTTACCCCTTCTTCATTACCCTCACCCACACCTAAACCTTTACCATCAAATGAACTTTTTCCTATGCCTAAAACCTTACCTACATCTATATCTTCCTTGACATTCAGATCCATTACCACATTAGGATTTGTGCCAACATTAATCCTATTCCATCCTCCTGTAAAACTATATTTAGCCACATCCTCACATGAAATTGTAAAGACTATTCACCCACCTAAGAAAAAATACCCAACCTCTTAGTCCACATACACCGGCTTTACCCATTACCCCTCTATCACCTTCACCACTTCCATATATCCTAGGTCCCCACCCATCGACCTTGGTCAAGCAGCCTCCTACCCAAAGTAAAAAAAAAAAAAACATCCCACCTTGTCACAATCCTCTATTATACCCAAATTACCTACACATATTATGCCTTCACCATCACCTAGAACCTTTCTACCTCCTATAACTACACCAATTCTAGTATCCTCATCATTACCCATGTTATTCCCTTCCACATTTCCTCTTACCACAACCTTCACCACACCTCCATTATCAATTTGGCTAATCCATCCCCTTCTGCCATCTTCCTTCCCTTCTATATCATGCACTTATTCTTCACCTTTACCCAAGAAGGTGCAAAAAAATCCCAAAAACACACTACCTTCTAAAGAGGTAGTTAAACCTACACCACCTTCAACAACTAGTTCACCTGGTACACCTTTACCCAAGAAGGTGCAAATCAAACCTAAAATGGTACTATCTAACAAAAAATGAGTCAAACTTACTCAACCTCTTATTCCACCTCCAGTGACGCCTCTCCCACCAAAGTCACCCACACTTCCATCCATACCCATACCTACTTCACATTGAGATCCATTGGTAGGGTCTTACACCAACATCTTAACTAACCTTTTTGAAACGTCTGTCATCACATTGCCACCACTTAGACCTAAACCATAAGGGTTTGATGATACCAAAATTTGTGCTTATCATCGTGTGCCAGGGTATGATTTGGAAATTTGTAAGGCTCCTAAGACTATTTTTATCCAACTATGTTCTCTCAAAGAAAACTTTGATGATGATGTTATTTTAGGTGAGGACCATATTCCACCTACATCTATCACCACACATCCTCATCCTTTACCTATTAAGCGACCTCCATCTCCACCTCCACAACCCTTTTATCCTCCTTCAACATTTGAGATCAATATGGTCCGCATAAGAGAGCTAGCCAAACCTCCACCAAAATTCCAATGTGTTGCATTACTTTTACAAAACCATTATATTACCTCACCATATTTTTTCCCATCCTGTCACTACACCTTTCACAACTCACCTTCTCCTTCATCGTAGATCAATAAGGTTCAAGTTACCACTCAAGTCTAGAAGGAAAAAGGAAAGGAGAAAACAACCATATCATTTGCTACTCTTTTACCCAATATTCCATTTTCACCTACACCCAAAATCACCATCCGTGTACCCACATATCTATTTCTGATGGGGTTTCCCATTGTACAATGCTTAAAACATTTCACCAGTTTCCTCTCAAAATGTCTTTGTATGAACTCATCCAAACCTATGAGTCTTATCGTCAGGCCCATTGTGGTCTTGCAATCTATAGAGGTCCTACCTAGTGACCCTACACCTGTTGTATCCATTATCACTCATCACCATGTTACCTCTCTCACAAATTTTCCCCCTTTCTGTACTCCCAATACCACTCATCAAGTAGCTGCTTTGAATTTCTTAGATGATGAGATTTTACCTCTTCAATTAGATGATCCTAACCCTGCCCTATTTATTTCTGTCTATGTTGATAATATACGTTTTTGATGCATTATGATCGATGGAGGTTCCAGTATCAACATCATTTCCTCCCATGCATATAACTAAATTTGTATCCTTGTTAATTACATGCATAATAAACCAGTTATGTTGCATTGATTTAACGATTCCATGACTTCCACCCTCGGGACCATCATTCTCCACATTCGTGTGGGACCTCCTACCATTTCTGAATTATTCTATGTCCTAGAGGGGGAATTCCAGTACAACGTTTTGCTTGGTCGACCCTATATTTGCACCATGGGTTGTGTTCCTTAGACCTTACACTGCTATTTAAAATTTGAACATGAAGGGCACAACTATTCAAATAGGGGTTGTGTTCCTCGTTTTCTACACCCAATTTCCCCTACTTTACCATTTTTTTTAAGTAGGTTACTTTTAACAGTGGATGACATCAGTTATATTCAACCGACATTGGTCACCAATAACTAGCATCGGTCCCCTTTCTAGCCAACGATGCCAGTATAACAAACCGACATCTGTCGACACCAAACCAACATCGGTCTCTAGTTTAGCTCTAAGGTCGAACCCCCACACCCAAAATTTTAATATATATATATATATATATATATATATATATATATATATATATATATATATATAACCCTAAATTCTACCCCAATCTGACCTAAAACCCACCCCAATTCATTTACCAACCTATTTGACCATTTGTCTCCACTTTCATTTTCTATAAATGAAAATATTATAATGAATTTGTAAAACACATACTTTTTATTTTTTAAACAACCCCCAACCTGACTGGATAAGGTCATCCATGACCAAAATCAGTCTTGTGCCCTAGTGTACCATGCTCAGTTTCCCTTTACCAACATCGGTTGGCCATAACCGATGTCGGTTAGCCTTTTTGGACCTCATTGCTCCATATTGCACCACATTTGCTTTCTCAAAACCATTTCCACCTAACCCAAGGTTGACCTTGACCTTATACCTCACCATCATGACCTTATTACCTTTCACCTAACCTCACCATCTGTTAGGGCCTGTTTGTGCCCCTTGTGTGGCCTTACCTATAGCCTTTTCTAAATCACCCCATTGACACTCACCTTTTGGGACACTCGAATTCATGTACTTGTTATACCTTGCGATGTGATACTCATGTTGTTCAGATTAATAACTTTACCTTATTATCCTAAAAACATGGCCAAGTTGAATTGACTAAACAAACCCTAAAAAAAATTCTTATGAATATGGTTGACGATACTAGTAAGGATTGGCACATGCATATTCCTTTTTCCTTATGGGCTTACTACACTAGTATTCTTACCTCAACTACTGCTACGCCTTTCTCTTTGGTCTTCGATACAAAGGTTGTCTTGCCTCTGAAAGTCCAAATTCCATATCTTTGTATCTCACTCAAAGATATGCTCAATGATGATGATTTTCACCAAGACCATTTGGCATCGCTTGAGTTATTAGACGAATGTCATCTAAATGCTCTTAATCACCTTCAAATATACCAAAATGTATCAAACATGCCTATGATAAACATGTCCATGAATGAACCTTCAAGGTCAGTGACCTTGTTCTAAAGGAAAATCAACATGTAACCAAAGCTGAAAAACTTAAAGGGGAAAGTTAACTCCTAATTGGCTTGGAACCTACATCGTTATTCATTCCTGTGGATCAAGTGTTTATCGTTTATCTTCACTCGACGGTAAACATGAAGCTAAGCCCCTCAATGCCTTGCATATTTGATCATTCTATTGTTGATTCAAGTCCTATATCACCTTCTATCTATTAAATGCTCATCCCTTTAGCAACATTCACTTTCCATCTACCTCTTTTAAGGACCAATGACTACACCAAAATTGTGTGATTATCTGTCACCTTTAAGCCTTATCTTAAATATGAGTACCACAACTCTACTCATGGCATGATTCTCATGGATACTTTTCATCCTTTTCAAGATGGAATCAAATGGTTGTTTTTCACTTAAAACCTCTCTTTCATAGCTAACTTATTTGTGCTATGGTTTTGTCTTAATAAAATAAGCCTATACTCCTTTATATTCATGTCCATGACCTAAAAGTCTACAAAATTCAAAAGTAATATATGAGATTTTCTAATTCAAACTCCTTGAGTCAAACTTCTTATAAATAGATAACTCCCTCAAAAAGGACATCTATCTTTCCATCTTGTTGTTATAAATAGAATACTCCCTTGAAGGATAGCAATAAAAAACTATCCCTATTGTACATAGTCTATTAAAAAAAGACTATTTCTACAAAAATAAAGTAAAAAATATTTTGAAGCTTCCAGCATTGATCAACTTCATGAAGAACTCAAGAATATATTCTATTCATCCCACTTAGACTTCCCACATCTATAATTCTATAAATAAATTAAAAAAAAAAAAAAGATAACTTTTTCTTCATGGACTTGCCTATTTTGTTCTTGGGTATCTTGCAAAAGAGGCATGTTGTCTCACACCAAGGTTACACTAAAACCACCCATTTCACCTCACCATATTTCCTTTCTAATCTTCTACCTACTTAAGGGGTATGCCAAAATTGTGACACTTCGTGATCATATGAATTTCTTCACCCTAAGAATAGTCAATCATGCATCACCTTTAGGGTCTTACGTTCATAGGTCAATATTTGGTATGATAGAATCATAAGGGTTCTTACCATTTAGGAAGATTTTTGTCTCCTCTTACCATTCACCTCTTTTCTTACTTATTGATTCTGCTACATAGGACCAAAACTTTGACACCTACATTTTGGGAATTCCTCTCCTACTAAAATCACCCACGCCTATTCAATCTAGACAATAACCATACCTAGTTAACCTAAACTCAACCATGCCTATTCAACCTAAACTCAACCATGCCTATTCAACCTAAAATCAACCATGCCTACATGACCTAAACTCAACCATGTCTATTCAATCTACACTCAACCATGCCTAAATGACCTAAACTTAACCATGCCTAAATGACCTCGACTAAATAATGCCTAAAACCTACTAATCCATTCATCTACCTTATCATATTCTTCCCTAGGTTATAGGAGAACTACATCAGCTTAAGGCCCCTCTTCGTTGGGGCTATGTAGGCTGCACTCTGAGGGCATGGGGTCCTTAGAGGTTAGCTCGACCATTTTCACCCTTAACCAATGTTATCCCTTTCCATTCACATTCTACCCTAGTTAGTTTCTAGTTACACAAAATCTTGGAAATTAGTATATCATAAAAACATGCATACCTATCATTTTATCACCACAACCATATTCTACTTAAATCATTTCATATTTCCATGATATTAATTACTTGGAAATTTAAACATAACATATATACAAAAAATTATTTCTATAAGCTCAGTAACATGGAAATTACCTAGACTCCATCTTGCCTATACCTAACCAAACCATACTTATACTTGACCAAACCATACCTATACCTGACCAAACCATGCCTATACCTAACTCCATCATGCCTATAAGACCTCGACTCAATCATTCCTAACTTACTTAGTTCCCATGATACATAATAACAATGGAAATTAAAAGGATTACATCATCCATCCAATAATAATCATCAACTATATAAGGGGAAATGTCTGTGTATCAATACATATGTACACGGGGATACAAGTGTCTCAAAAACTCTCATATATAATCTCAAACTCATATAAAATCTCACAAAATCTTTGGCAATCAGACTGGTATGTAGTATCACATATCACAACCAATCATCTCTGACTAAGGCCCTCTCCTCAACTCTCACCTATCTCCTCCTCTCCTTATCAATCACCATGTCAACATGTCTTTTCCCTCTGCTAATCCCTACCTAAACTTTATCTCCTCCTCCTTTCCATCTACCAAGCCAGGTCTCTGAGAGCTGGTAACCTCACCCTGACCCTATCTCTGGGGCTGATGAACCCCTGTGCTACCTAAGCTATGAGTCTTGGATCTGGTTCACTCAATGGCTACCTGTTGGGTCCTTTACTTGGCATAAGAGGGAACATAAATATCTACAGTGGTTAGATGGTCCTATTAATAGTAGGCCTCGCTCAGGGAATCCTTGAACCTTGTTATAAATATGGTTTGGAGTGGTTTCATCATCCTAATTACCACCTATGAACTCTTCCCTACCAATAAAGGATCATATCCTAGTTTTAGTGCCTCTTGTATGGGACCTTTTCCCAATGCCTATGTTGTTACCTGTGTAGCTACTTTGGTGTATAATGACACAACTTGTGTATGCGTAGCTACCAACTATCCTTGTAAACCATTGAATTGTGTCTATAACATTGCTACCTATCCATCATCCCCTACAGGAGACTATGCATGTGCTTGTTCTTGTGCCTAGGAAGCAGTCAACTAACCCTGTAATGTATTCACCTACCCTGTCAAAGTAACTACCTATGCCTGTACTGATATCAACTGATCTCCTAGCATGGTCACCTTTCCCTGTAGGGCATACCTCTCAACCATTATTTTGGCTAAGTTCAGATGACCTAGTCATGGTGGTGGTGCCTATAACTCTGATACCCACCATTGTTTGTATATCATAGTGGTCCCTACATCATCCAATCTCATATCCATTGGTACCTCCTCCTATCCTATGGAGTCTATAGGGTGGGGTCAACAAAGTATCCACATCATCCGTACGGTACTCTGGGAAGGGTGGTGGAACATCCTGTTGTAATCTAAATTGGCATCAGAATTTGTCGACTAGGATCATCTTGTGTTCACCAACATGTCTACCATGTATCCACCATAATAATTGTGACCCTTGTAGCTCATGCATCATCCCTATAATAGGGATGCCAAACTATGTCTATTACATATAATCCCTTCATCTACCACCTTTAGGATACTATTTCATGAGCAACATCCTCTACATGAGGATGACCACCTATGGCCATCCACCTCCTGTAACATGCCCTCTATCCCACATGGTGATAATATGGTACAGGTAGTTCTCATGTCTACACTATCAAAATATGCTCGTACACCCAGCAGTGTAGTAGGAATGTACAATAGATGTTGTACTGTCACATCCTCTGGTAAGCCCATAACACCCTATATAGCTACACTAAATATGTAGGTGCCCATGTAAAACAGACCCTATCCTCGATCATATATTGTAACACTCCCATCAATCCTATAGGAAACTAGGCACCATTTGAATCTGGAAGTGCATATCACCTCACAGGTACCATCATCAGTATTGCTAAGCATGTCTCCTACATGTGTGCGGCATAAAAATCCCCATAAACAAGAATGTAATTGTGCTTAGTCAGGTCACTCACCATCTCCCCAAATACTACAATCATTGCCTCGAAGGATCCATCTACTGATACTAAATACATTGGCTCCATAATAATAGGTAGCCGCATAATCCAATAAACATCCTCCAGTATGATCATCACCTTGTCGGTGGGTAGATGGAAGGTTTTGGTCATTACATCCCATCTATCGATGAGAGTGACCATGAGACTATGATCTCATCGGATCCTCTTGTAGCACCTAATACCCACTAATATGACATCTTGCATATGCGTCCATTCATCCTTAGTAATTTTGGGATGCATCTTCCCTAATAATGATGGGACCTTATCCTGCATCGTCAACTGATAATGTGCTTACATCCATGCAACTTAACAATGTCAAGTACTAAAATAATTTTCTTATTTATTCAAACCTAATTACCCCACCCCCAAAGACACCCCATACCTACATTGATCTTCCCAAATATCTAATACCTATCTATTTTACCTCATCCATCATCTAGTTTATCTTCACCCACACCCATACCTATCTTTCCCTAGGTATATCTTACCTAAATCCACTTTTACCTACATCTTATATGTCTACATTTAACTACCTCTTAGTGTTTTGCATCCATTTTCCCCCTACTTTACCCCTTTTGTGAAGTAGGTAACTTTTAATAGTGATCGATGTCGGTTACATTCAACCGACATCGGTCACCACTAATTAGCACTGGTCCCCTTTCTAGCCACTGACACTGGTATAACCAATTGACATTAGTCGATGAGAAATCTGTGCCAGTCTCTGGTTCATCCCTAAGGCTGAACCCCCATGCCTCACAATTCAAAAAATTTAATAAAACACCCTAAATTACACCCCAATCCTACATAAAACCCTCACTAATTCATTTACCCACCTATTTAACCTACATTTCACTCTCCACGTACCTAATTTCATTCATTTTTACCCAAATTTCAAATTTATGAATTTCCCACCCCTTTTTTTGTTTTGATCAATTTTCAATCAAAAATAATGAATGGAGTCTTATTCCTACCTCCACTCGGCACCGCCTCCTTAGTGAAACCTCTAGTCTCTACATGAGTGGTCCTCTAGCACCCTCTCTTGCCTCAACCATGTCTAAATCTCTCTCTCATTCCTCTGCCAAATCAAATCACTCGTAGTGATCTCATGGACCCATCTACCTCACTCCTCCTGCCACTCAGCTACCTCCAACTCAGTCTAGCTAACAACCTTGTCCTTTTCTCCCTCGAAAAGGGATTAAATTTTTCTCCACTATCATTTTCTATAAAAAATAATTATAATGAATCCATAAAACATAGATTTTTACTTTTTTAAACAACCCCCAACTTGAGCGATGTCAGTTATCCATGACCAACATCAGTCTTGTTCCCTAGTGCACCATGCTCGGTTTCCCATGACCGACATCAGTTGGTCATAACTGATGTTAGTTATCCTTTTTTTACCTCATTGCACCATATTGCACAACATTTGCTTACCCAAAACCTTTTCTGCCTAACCCAAAGTTTACCTTGACCTTACACCTCACCCTCATGACTTTATTACTTATCACCCAACCTCACTATCTTTTGGGAACTATTTTTTCCCCTCACGTGGCCTTACCTACGACATTACCTAAATCAACCAAACAAAACTCACCTTTTGGGACACTCAAATTCGTGTACTCATTATACCTTGCGATGTGATACTCATGTTGTTTAGCCTAACAACCTTACCTTGCCTAAATGTCATGTCGTTTATCCCAACCATACCCTTGGTGCCCTGGGAAAAAACCTATTGCTTGTTCCTACACCATGCCTAGTGGTTTTCAAGACCATATCCTATACCTTAGATTCCTACACAACTTCAACCTTGTTTGGATAAATCTATTGACCTTTGAAGACATATTTTTTGCAAGCTCTTTAATCTGGTACCTTATCGTAATCTATACGTATGTGTGTGTTAAACTGTCATTACCTATTACCTAACCCACCATTACCCTTACCTACAACCCATGTACTCTTTCTTTCATTATTTACCCATTTAGCAAACTAGTTACTGACTTCGTTTCACACCTCCTCAGTTCTTGGTTTGAGGGGGATCACCTCCATCCATACTTGGGGCACCGAATTCCTATTTTGTGAGCGTCACTTACCAATACAAGATACATGAAAAACATGGGAAAATTTAGACACAAAATTTGGGTCACACTCCTCTTAGTCCCCTTTAATTAATTAATGTAATGTATTCACCTAGCCATGACCCCTTACCCCGCATTCATATTAATTTAATTACTTAATATGGAATTAATGTTCATCCTCACATTATTAATTAATTTAATTAAGTTAATTTACACATCACCTAGACACCTCACCATGGACTTATTCCGAGCCTATAAATTAATTAAGACTAGGTCCCTACTTATCTTAACTAATTAGGACTTAGTCTAACCCTAAAATTAAAGTCCCATTCCTTCTCCAACAAAACCCCCACTTATCTAAGTGCCAACCCGCATTTGAGACTAGGATTAGCAATAAAAATCACGCCAAAAATAGTAAAGATCAGGATATTTTTCGTAACTTGAACTAATTCACCCTAACTAATGTTAGTTTATCCTTAGCTAACATCAGTCACCTAAAACACCAACGACTCTTTTATATACAATTTTAGAACCTTTTACCTAGGTTGTTCATTTTGAGTTTCTAGAGTGATATTGCAATCAAACAAACATATCAAAGTCATTTCTTCATCCAAACAATGTCTACACACCACCAGAGAGTAGCATAGGCCAAAAATTCACTTCCAGATCATTAGAGCATTCATGGGAACACGGAAATCATACTACTATGGCATTGAACAAACTACCACCTTACCAATCAATGACCAATCTCTATCCAGCCAAGAGATCTTCATAACAGTAGGTAAGTAACGTGATCTTAATCATTTTTGCTTTCTTTATTACATATATCTTTCCTCCATTATTTTATGTTTCTACTGTTATCCAGACATCTCCATCTTCTCACTGATCCACCAACCCAACCCGTTCAATCCCTTTCACCCTTTGTGACCTCTCCCTCTGTATTCCTAAATTTTCTCAATTATATTAAGAACCTAACCACACCCTCTTCACTCTTTGTGTAATCGCAAGAATCCCAAAAATCATTTTTATTAATTTGTTGCCAATTTCCCCTACCATCATCAGTTTCATCCCTAAACCAACATCAGTCATCTGACTGATATTGGTCTATGTGTAATTTTATATTCTCAGACCAGAAAGCTTCCCACTCACCCAAAACCAACCCATACCTCAACCAATCAGCCCCAAACCATTACCATACCTTTAACAAACCTGTCTAACATAAAAAAAACCTTGATTCTAATTAGATTTAGTGTTATTTTTATATCTAGCACAAAATCTAGTGTATTGTTTATATGAGAAACCTAAATCATTACATTGTAATAGGAAATATTTATTTTAGTTTCTTATTCACATTAAATTGTTATTAAATAGTGGATTAATAGCCTCCCTAGGAAGAACCAGGCTTCCTGGATCTAGCATATGCTAGCCACTCCACTGTAATATGTTATTTAATACCCTTTTGTGGTCTTACGTTTCATCTACAGGTAGTCCTTCCTAGAAAAAAAGGAGTTCTCTATGAAAATCTTGGATAACGTCAATAACACATGCATTCTATCTTCAACCTTTAGCTCACAGGTATTCCTCCTTAACCATTTACCTTCTATCTGTTTCATCCTAGAAAGTGTAAAACTTATTGGTGAAACATTTTGATAGCTTGGCCCTTAATGGATTTTCAAGGAATAAACTTGAGGTCAAAAACATTCATGAGCATGAGCTATCGAGTAACGTGATCGATGTGATAAGGTTTAGAATTAAATTTCTTAGGAAGATGAAAGCTAGTAACGACATAAGTCTTGTGATTGAGAAGATAGTGTCGAATCTTAGAGGTGGCAAAGAAGTGAGTGCAAAAAAAAAATTCATCTTCATTGTACCTAGTCTCACGGTTGTGAAGGGTGTGAATGATGTAATAAACATATTTCTCCTGACCTATGTCATCATAATGTGTTAACATAGCTCTTACATCATGATTGGTAGCAGAGATGTATAGATAGAAGGGATCCCCCTTACAGGGAGGAATAAACACTGGTAGAGACAAAAGATATTGTTTAAGGTCATCAAAATCCTTCTGATAATCAGTATCCAAGTTAAATTCTATGTATGTATGAAGAAGATGATGAAAGGGATGGAAACGATAAGAAATTTGTGAGATGAAATGACAGATTGATTAGATTTGGTCTTCAAGACTGCAAAGTTTCTTAAGATTGGAAGGGGGAGTAATTTCAATGATTGCCTTAATTTTACAAAGATAAAATTCAATGCCCCTAATGGAAATGATAAAGTGAAGGATTTTTCTAGTTAGCACTCCAAATACACACTTGGCTAGATTAAGGAAAACAAAAAGGTGAATAAGGCGCTCAAAAAGGACTTCAAGGATGTAAATATTGTTATGTCAATGTTTAGATTTACCTAAAATATCATCAACATAGTCTTCTATTGTTTTATGGATGAGATCGTGAAAGATATAAGTCATGTCCCACTAATAGGTGGCTCTAGCATTTTTCAGACCAAAAGGCATGACATGGTAGTAAAAGGTCTCCAAAGGGGTGATGATGTAAGTCTTATGTTGGTCTCCTGGTGTGAGGAGGATTTGATTCTAACTAGAAAAATAAACCATAAGGGAAAGCATCTCATGGCTTGCGATGAGATCTACAGGTTGACTGATGTTGGGAAGAGGGATGATGATGCAAGAATATGTCCATTAAATGTACAATAAATGATCTTATCTTACTCTCCTTTTTATTAAGTTTGACTACATTTTGTGACTTTTGTTTGATCTTATATGAGTTAGGATGTAATTGTCCATCTTTTTTTTATTATGATTCTAACATTTAAAATCTTTTTAATTCCTAACTAAGTGTTTTGGAAATTTATTTTTGTAATAAAACAGGTCACAATCAGGTGGAAGAACAAATATGAAATGAATTGCATGTTTTTGGAAGCATTGGAATCAATATGGTTTAGTTCTAGAACTACAAGACTTAGTTCTGGAACTCCTCCATGTAGTTACAAGTTCTTTCACTTAAATCTAGAACTTTATTACTTAACTCTGAAATTATTTTAATTAGTTCTGGAACTCCTGCAGATAACTCTAGAACTCTCTTGGTTAGGCCTAGAATGATTTTCTTTAGTTACAAAACTCTTCTAAAGTTTCAGAACCGATGAGAATATTTTCCTAACCGGTGATTTGCTAAATCAATGATCCTATTAACCAGAAGCAGATTAGAAGATTTCTAACTCTCCATACTTACAGATCTAGGCTAATTATCACACAGTTGTACGTCTAGCCATGTTCCAATTCAACATCTATTCTGGGCATGATTCAGTTCCATCGTATCAGTGGAATAGTTACATCCATAAATAAACCCCTAAAATAAGTATATATATACAAACCTACAGATATATAGATATAGGAATATATAGATATAGAATAGGAGATAGATATAGATTGATATACAAAGATCCAACATGTTTTTGTAATCATAACGTTTTATCAATAAAATAGCCATTTTTGTTTTGAGAGAAAATTAAGTTGTACAATCCTATTTCAAGGCGGAACAAGGGCCCACTCCCCCAAGAATCATGATCTTCATTATTGGTATTTATATTTTTAGAGAAAATATTTTAGATCTATTAATTTTTTATCACCTCCAATTCCTTAAGTTGAAATCTATTTTATACTTGTCCCTGCAGGTGTTCTATATTAAGTTCTTATTTCTTTACAATCATTTTTCTAGGCATTCTTAATTGTGTGTTTATTTATGTAATGTTTATTTCCAGCAATTCCTTTCTGCAAAGTGTGTTTATTTCCAGCAATTCATTTATGTAAAGTGTGTTTACTTCCAACAGGTTTTCATAGCTTGATTCCAATAAGGTTTTTAACCAAGAAGTCCTTAAGACATTGAAAATATCCCCCAAAAAATAAAAAATACCTACAATCAATTACTAGATCGCTAATATTATTCTTGTTGCATATAGCTTTAGACACACCCCTAGTTTGAATATGACATCAACATAAAGTTGATTAAATGAAGGGAATAATGACACCCATCAAGGGAAGTTGTCTTTAGGGAAAGCAATATTAAGATAACAAAAATTGGTACATAAACAAATTTTCCCCGATGCTTTAGAGACATGAACAATATTGGAAACCCATTGGGGATGGTAAAATTGGCAGAAAGAATATGTTACAAATATTCTTTAATAAGGAGGGAAACTCGGGGATGTATTTGGTGAAGCTTCTTCTTTACCAGTTTAGTATTAGGGTAAGTGACAATATTATAGATGACAATGGAGGGGTCAAGACTAGGCATGTCTTAATATGACCATGTGGAATCTTGGCTATGATGAGAGAGAAATGTGGTAAAAGAATCAAACTCTTTTGGATCAATAGATTAAACCACCTTGAGGATGCAAGGCTCCTAAGGATTCCTTATTGTGACGTCAATGGTGGCTTTATTGAGAAGAGTGGATGTGTCGGATGGTAAGGTATTATGAAGATAAGAATCCTCTACCCCCATGTGGGAAAGAATGGAGCCATCATTGGCACACTGAATAATGTCAATGATAGAATAATTTTTCTATCATATCTAGATAGGAAAGGGGAAGGGACCTAGTCTTATTCTCACACTGATAGGTAATCGGTCCCAGAGTGATGGTGTAGAATTAAAAACTTCAAAATAAATTGACACAATGTCATCCATATCCATGGAATCATGTGAAGGAGAAGAAGGAGAAGGCATTTCCATGCACATTTCAAATGGTGGGATGGGGTCAGCGGATTACTCTTGATAACTAAGTTTAAAATTTTCATGAGGTTTGCGGCATTGATCAATAAATAGGCCATCTGGCCCCTACTTATAACGCCCCATGCCAAATCCCTTCCATGCACAATAGTAGAGATAGGTGTGGGTGAATAATAGCTTTTTAACGAAGCCAAAACCACCAGTATAAGGTTTGGCGTATGGAAGATCAATGATATGAGAAGAAGGGGTGTCAAAACCACCATAGATGAGATTGGTTTGAAGATGTGGTGGGCCGAAAGGAATGATGTTCCCAAATTTAATTGGTACATGGGAGTATTTTTAGGTCTACCAAGATGGTGAGGAGTGAGAAAGGTGTGAAGTGTAAGAATACGATACTCCCCCAATGTAAGTTTATCCATTACTTTATCTAGGGAATCATCATTGGGAAGTTTGGAATAAGAGATAGATGAGCTAGTGGATGGTACAGATGGATTTTTCTTGGTAACAAGGACATCATTGGATCAATAAGTCATATTTCACATTCAAAAGGGAGGAACATCCCCAAGAAGTGTCAAAATCTTCCCCTCATTCTCATATTTAAGGGAACAATGGAGTGTAGAAGGGACACAATGCATAACGCAGATCCAAGGTCACCCAAGGATAACATTGTATTGGAATTCCCTTTATATGATGTAGAATACCTCATGGAGGATCTTCTCACCAACACAGATTGGAAGAATGACCATTCCTAAGGTAGGAACAACAACATCATTAAAATTGTGAAGGATTACGGGTGTTTGAAAAATGGAGGCCTTTGGTATCTTAAGTTGATCAAAAGTATGTGATGGGAGGATATTGATGCTCACTCCACTATCAATCATGTACTGTTACATAAATGTGTTGTTAATATTGAATGTGATAAAGAGGGGAAGATCATGTTCTTCCAATGGGATATCCATAATCTCGGCATCATCAAATGAGATGGTAGTGGAAGATGCAAGTTCTCCTACAAGAGATGCAAAGAGTTGAGCTTCATCACTAGATATTAGAATGCACTTGAAGGTTTCAATAAGATCCTACCTATGATATGGAGAGCTTTAGATGAGCTTATAGAGAAGCATCTTGACCGGAGCTTAGTGGATTTTTTATATTATAATCTATTCAATATGCCTAGGTGTTGCTAATATGGAAACCTTAGGTGTTGATGATGTGGTTAAATCCTTAGGAGGAGGAATGGAAATGAAGGTTTTAGCTTTTGTTTGAGTTGTTGATTTAGGCTCACGTTGGCTATACCGAGTGGCTACTCAAATGAAATCAATGAACAAGGGGGAGTATCCTAGGAAGAATGGTCACCTAGAGGTGGGATGACTACTTAAGGAGTTTTTTGCATTTGGATGGATGAAATAAAAGACGCAAATGTTGGAGTGGGAGGAATATATTTATTTGTATTGGGGAGATGGGATTGTTCCTCAATGAAACAACTGATGATAGTTTTGAATGCTCTGTAATGCTCAGTGTCATGTCCAGGGGTATGGTGATATGCATAGATGAGGTTGGGATTAAACCACAAGGGATTATTTTTGTTTGGATTAAATTCCTTGATAGGATGAAGGGTGATTATGGAAATTTGTAGTAAGTATTGGAAAATATCCACATATAACTCTCCCAAATCTATAGGAGGCTATTTTTTCTTGAAGAATGTCTTGGTTGATGTCTTGATGGTCCGAGTTCAGTTTTGGGATAGGTTAATGTCTTAATATTAGATGGTTTTAGTTTGGGTTGATAAAATGTTCTTGATGAAAAGGTTGTTGTGTTGGATGGTTTAGAGGTGGGAATGTCAACTTTAATGTAAGAATGTACAAGATATTTTTGAGGTAATGTACTAATGATTATGGATTTTTTTTTAAGGGTGCGTCCTTAGGAGGAGCAACAACAATTTCCACCGGAGGATCTAGAGGTGGTGTCACAGTTGGTATGGGCATAGGGAGCAACATTGGTTTGATAGAATATAAGGAAAGTGAAGATTTATTTTATTGTGTTGGTGAGGTAGAATGTCATTTGAGGTTATTGGAAGTTGAAGTGTTTTCAAATTTTCTTCAAAAAATAAGGACGGCATTGAGGAAGATGGTTGTATGGATGAATTTTCAATAGTTGATGTGGGTGAGGGTAAAATATTTGAAAGAGACACCAATTTTAATTTTGAGGATGATACCACACGTAGAAGTGGAATGGATGTAGGTAAGGTATCCGGATCTAGTGAAGTGGATTTGGTGAGCAATGAAGTAGATAAAATAGTTAATGTAGTAGAGGTGGAACCAATGTACACTATAGAAGTAGGTGGGAGTGGTTGTTTCATAAATACTTCTAAAGGTAAAAATGAGATGTTTTTGAATGGGTTCCTAGTAATAAGAATGGATGTCAAGGTAGATGTAGATACAATTGGTGTAGTTATGGGGAAAAGTGTTAACGGGTTTATAGATGTAGGAATAATATCAAATGGTATTGATGTGATTGGTGATAAAGGAGGAGAATTTGTAGGTTCTTGATAAAAGTTATTTAAAGTGTTTATAGTATGAGCATTATTAGTTTGGATTGTGGAAGTGGTGGCGGATTGGATTATTAGTGTATGATTTGGGAAAGGTTATTTGAATTGGGTGAAGCATTAGAACCTTGGGTAAAATTTCAAATTTTCATTTGATGAAGTAATAATAGGTTGTGGTTGCACAACTTGTGAGATAGCTACATAAAATTGTTGGTGATATTGAATGTGTGTTTGGGGGATTACTTGATGAATGTGAGTTAAAGTTTGAGTTTGGAATGTTTGGTGTTGTTTCATGGGGATATTTTACGGCTGTTGAGACTAGGTAGGCACTTGATGAGTATAAGTGGGTTGAAATCGTTGTTGAAAGGGGTTGGTCACTGAATAAGGAAAATATATGGTAAGAGGAGGTTTGGAAGTGATGATATGAATGTGTGATGTGTAGGGATCATGGTGTCCAAATAGGGGGTTTGATAGTGGGGCTGAAGAGGCAATAGGAAGGGTAGAGGTGATAGTTGTATTGATTGGGTGAAGATTGGGTAGAATGGGCATGACTAGATGAGAATTTTTGTGGGGTGGGGGATTGTTAGAAGACGAGGAAAGATTGTTTACTAAAAATTGTTGATTGACATCAGGATTGGTCTGATAAGGATAAATTTTCTGAAGTGGTGGAACATCTCGGGGAAAATGAGTTGATTTCCTAAGGAGATAGTCTTGGAGAGCCTCAGGATTGGCATCAAAGAGATCCTGGAAATCCAGGTCACCATGAGGGATGACTAGAGGTCTTAAAGGTATGGATGTAGAAGGAGGGGTCGCTGGTATAGATGGAATGGAATGATGGTAAAAGAAAGGATTAGTTTCTCCTAAGGTAGTGATTTGAATAAAGGATTTTTGGTGAGATACAATAAAGAGAGGATTAGTACTCATAAAAGAGGTAATCAAGGGTATGGATGAAGTGATTGTTGTAGTAGACATCTGTTGAGTTGAGGTGAAACTATTTTAAGGGAATTTTTGGTCCATTCTTTTATTTATTAAATGAGTAATTGTGAGCATGAAACAAGAACAATTTTTATGCTAACTAAACCAAGCAAGTCAAGAAAATAGTTATTTTTTATTGTTTTTAATTAAGAAAATGTGGGGAAAAGGGGGGGATGGATAATGGGGTACCTAAGAGAAGGTATTTTATGTCTAGTTTTAGGTCTATTTTGGCTTCGGAGAGTCTCGAGAAGTTTCTTGTTGGGTGATGAAATTACAATCAGCCTACCGAGTAGGATGTTTTTTTGATGTGTTGATTGGTTTGTGAGTTTTGGGTTGTGTGTGAGGATTGTGAAATGCAGCGAGTTAACCCATAATTAGACTATGTGAGTAATCATAATGTAGAAAAGAAAGGTTATTTTCAAAAACTAAATATAAGTGTGATATTTTGATGAGGAAACACACATGAAAGGGAAGTACAATGTAAAAAAGAGCAAATAAGAAAAACAAGGAAAACCTAGATAAAGAGTGATCAAGTGGTCAAACCAACACAAGAAAGCAAGAAGATAGAAAATAAAGGGATCACCTACAGGACCTCATACTGCAATGTTAGTAGAAGATAGAAGAAGCAAGAAGATAGAAAAGAAAGGGATCACCTACAGGGTGATCCCACCACGTGTGCCAGGAATGTTGATGTAATTTCTCATTCAATTAAAGTTAATGACTTAGCTAATAAAAAAAGTACACAACTCAAAACATGGAGGGTTTATGGTACCTCAGAAGTGTGATGTGGATGAATGGGCACCGAGTAATTGATCCTTTCTATAGCTGATGACCTATAAATAAGACATACTAAAAATGAGATTGATTAGATGGGATATGCAGGGGTTACCTGAAATTTTTTTGCTCCGGGAAGTTTTAGCTTCCTTTTACGGATGTCAATCCCAATTTTTTTAGAAAGAGTGAAGTAACAGATGAAGAGAAGATAGCATACAGAAACAATTGTACTACTGAGTCTGAGAATAATTAAGATCTGATCTACAAGATGATTTAATTGAAAGAACTGTAAATTAAATGACACCCGGACTGAGTTGATGGTGACCCAGACTGTGCAAAGGTAGGTCAATGATGACATGGGATTCAGGATTCATAATTTAAGATGAATATGTAAACCCTATAAGATGTGGATGAAATCTAGATACATAAGAAGCTTGTGTATGTTTGAGTCAACCTGCACAAGGGATCTAAGGGAGAAGAAACCATGAAAATGATAGAAAAATGGGATTGAAAAGGGTAGATTGAGAAATAATATCCTATTCGATGGTGACAAAGGTGAAGCAATGATGAATGAGATGTAGATGGACTAATTTTAGTGCAACAGAGAGACTGGATGGTGGTTTAGTAGGCTGGGGAAAATAAAGAACACATGGAGAGGTTGGAGATGGCTCTAGAAGTAGAAAAAAGTTAGAGAAAGATGGGTTGGTAGTGATCTGACAAGGTCGATGGTGACTATAGCAGGGTTGGACAAAGCCGAGATCAAAAGGATGAAATGGATGACTTGAAAGTAAATAAGCTAGAAGATAAAGTTGATGATAGAGCTCTGAATGGATCTAAGGATGACCTCCTCCTGAAAAAGGTTAGATACAAGGAAAACAACAATAATATGATAAAATATGAACAAAGAAAAAAAAAGATAATGATAAGCTCACGAAGGATCATTGTGAGTGATGCAAGCATGTTCCAAAGGGGTCTGGGAGGTCTATAACTACTACAGGAATTCTCGGGCACAAGATTCAATTCACAAGTCACAAGAAACCTCCAAAAATTACATGCAACTAATTATTTCTTATTAAATAGGCTGGGTCACTACTGACCATGGGGAAATTTTCCCCAATGGGATGTATTTTTGTTCTTTAGTCAGGATTTCATGTTTTTAAAGAGGGAAAAAGCACTTTAAAGCTTGTGTGCAGGATTAGGTTTCTTAGGGATGAAGATTGGGTATTTATAAGATAGGGATGGGTAGAAAAATCATAATGATTTATATTTATGATAAAAGCATCCTAAATAGGAATTTGATTAGGGAAAGCTAAGAGATGTGGATATTACTTAATTGATTAATAGGAATTAATTAATTAATGTGAATTATATGATGATAGGATAATAAGTTGGAAATTTATTGAATTAGAAGGGGACTGATTTAATTAAAGAGGGACCTAGATAGGACCCTAGAAAAATATACACATGTGAGCAGACAAGGGTAGAGATACCAAATTTAGATGTCTACACTCTTATCCCTGAGAGCATCACATGTCAGTTTTAGAATTAGAGCTTACACAGTCTAGAATATGCCTATTTAAATCATCCACCATCCTAGAATTAGTACAAACCTATAGTTACAAGTTGATTCATTCTCTGAACCTCATCTATCACTCTTTTTTGTTTGTTATTTACTTTATCTTTCATGTTTATCGTTTGATCTATTTGATAAGCAATGCCATTACATCATATTTAATTTTATTAAATCGCCCTCTTGATATTAATTTTTTTTTTTTTTCATGGTCTTTCTCCTCCTCACTATCATATTCAAGAACTCTATGGAAATTTTTCCCTAAAGGGATTATGTGATATTGTGTTTCATTGAGAACACAAAGAATCTTATCAAGTTTGATTACTTGTATCATAGTATTATTAAAGTTTTAGGCGTTAACATCCTTAGTGTCTACTTGAATGAAAACCATGATGTTTGTTTAATATTTAGCACTCATGAGTATAAATATGATTTAGTATAGCATAGTCATTAAATCATGTAGTTTCTACTTACTTCACACCTCTAAGTATTTCATTATATACATGATTCCTAAGCAATAATACTAGACATTATCAACACTTGGTTTACTCTTTCATTTATTTTATCTTTCCCACACTCTTTTGTTTTCTTTTTAGGAATGACCACTTTACTTCTGGATACTAAACAACATTCGACCCATCTCTATATTGATAATTACTTTTTACAATAATATCCAATACTAGCACACATTAGGGGCAAGATCAGCCAAGACGCTATTGCCCCCTTTGGGAACGGTTTTCCCTTTCCCTCCTTTTATTGATTTTAAATTTCTATATCATTTGAGATCTTTTGTAGAGTTTTGTTTATCATCTTGGGTCAAATTTTCAGTTGTTAATGAGAAATTTGAACAAGGGAATCATATATACATGAATTACTTACCATTATTAAGGGGTAGGAAATTTGGGGGTAATACTTATTATCTATTATTTGGGACAAGAGCAACACTCAGAGATTTCATTTGGGATGCCATTAAATGCATAGGAAGGGATATTTTTGAGTTCCATATGACACTTTAATCTTGGGGAAAATTATTTGTGGCCCATTATCTTGGTGTGATTGGAAAAAGGGAAACCAAGATTTAAGAGACATGATTATAATCACACACAAACAAGAACTATTTAGAGTTTTAAATGTAGTAAAATACTCTGTAAAAATCACATTGGGGTAACCACTGAGGTACGTCTGACTCAAACATATGCATTATTTTTACATCTAGTGTTTGTTTGATCTTTATACATATATCTAGGGTTTGTTTTTTTGGTACAGGTGTGATACAAGAACCCTACAAAATATCTAGAGTGACAAATAGGGAAATAAATAAGTAAAAGCCCTGAATATACTATAAGAAGAGTTTTTGTAGGCACACTAGTGCCCATATTGGACACTATCGCCTAGGGCATTCTTGTTCTATTGTGGGTGCTCCTATCCAAAGAAGTATCATGTTTCATTATTCTAGACAGAGCTTGCATATTATATATTCAACGTGTCCCAGACATCTTCTATCCAAGAATAAACTCAAATATATTTTTACAAGCTAATTCATTCTCATTTTCATATCTTGTATACTTCCTTGTACTTTACATTCTAGATCTTGTTTTTTATCACTATATTTATTTGATCTCAGTTATTTGATAAATATATAAATTTATTTAATTCATTTGGTGAATATGATCCTTACATGCCCATTCTCATATCCATATTTTATTCTCATTACTCATAGTGGTCTCTTTTGGCTCCAACAACATACTAATATTTTCCTAAAAACCCATAATAATTCCAATAATATGGTTAAAATAACATATGATAACCCACTGCCTAATTCCCATTGAGTTCATATTGAGGCTATTAAAACTTTTAATAGTGAAAAATATTATGATGAAGACATTAATGTGGATCAGGTACAACTCAATGATGTCACCACATTTTTTCCACATTACAAGATAATCTCGCTTATATGCCACATTTCCTTAACACTTTATTATCTTCTCAACATTCCCATGAAAATGGTTCTCATGTTAGTATGGTTTACACTCTGTCACTCTCTACTGTTATCCCTTTTTCTAATCCACTTTATTCTTCGCCCACAAATTTGGGGATATCCACCATTCATATGCCTATTTCTACACCCACTACTCACTTATCTTCACCCTTTTTTTACCACATCCAACCTATCACTTATTCAATAACCTGTACCTTAGAGCCTTTGCATCATGATTTATAAACTCAAATTCTTAAATTGTAGAAGGTTTCTTCTTCTTCTTCATAGTCCTCTTTCATGCGAGGTTTCTTCTTATCCACTTCCTCTCAATTTTTATTCTCCTATGTTTCCTATTTTTGATGGCCATGGGTATCCCCAAAATCACCTTTATTCATTTCATGTTGCATGCTTGGATTATACTTGTGATGACACACTCTTGACCAAGTTTCTTCCTAGGAACTTATAGGACTATGCCTAATGATGGTTTTATGATTTTCCTTTGCATTCCATTTGATATTTCACTACTCTTGCAAATCTATTTCTGGCTTACTTTTACATGAATATTGGCAAAAATATGCACAAATGTCCAAAATGCATCAAATAACTAATGAGAATCTTAGTGAATATGTGTTGCGTTATAAGACTAATATTTCTAAAACAAAAAATGTCTTTAACTGATTCTAAATTATAAGATATTTAATCCAAATCTTATTATCTCCTTTAATGGAGTGTGTACTCTTTGATTCTTGTCACTCTTTTGATGAGCTATTTCATACTTTAAAAATTAGAGAGATCAATTTAAATTCTTTGGTAAAACTTAAATATAGTGCGAGTATTTTTGATGATTCTACATACAAGTTCCCAACTAAATATACCTTCAAGGGAAAGCTTAATTACTTTAATCCTACGATCAATGTTATATCTTAACCTACAAATCTGTAATTATGACCTATATGCCTCACTTTTAATCCATTTTCATACCTACTACATTTGTTGTTACCTCAAATCCTTGAAATCAGTCATATTTATCTTCAGCCTCCTCTTGAACTAGATATTAATAGGCCTCATGGAAATAAATTCACTAAATATGCACATTTTGACTATCATAGATGTAATGGTCATTCCATTGTTAAGTGTTTTAAGCTTAGACATAAATCATTCAAGATATGATTGACAATCATGACATTGAGTTTTCTGAATCTACTGTTTCCATTCCAAAAACAATTAATGATAATGAAGAGCTTAAAATCTTCAATGATCCACTACCTAAGAATGACAAATCATCTCCTAAATCCTCCTCAAATCATATTTATCATGTTATTACTAGTGATTTACCTTCACATATCATTTATTTCATTGATGTTAATTTTAACACTTCTTTTCATCACATAGATTACATATTGATGCTTATAGTGGTTCTCATGCTATCAAAAATGTTATTATGCATCCTAATTACAATTGTAATGCATGTTTATCATCTTTATTGTAAGATATCATTTTTCCATTATCTCAAATGACCCATAACACCCCTACTTCTCATGGGCATGTCATTATTCACATCACTATTAGGCCTCTCACTCTCTCTATGCCTTTTATTATTGGATGTTACATTGTGAATTGTGACATCATTCTATGAATCCCTTGGTTTAGGGTTATCAAATTCATGTCATCCAAATTTCACCTATGACTTAAGTGTATACATGAAAGTCACCTTCGGTAAGTGCATGAAGTTGGGGGGCCAAAAGTGGACAAAAACCCAAAAAATGAATGAAACATGATCGCGTTATTTTTTCCTAGGCTCGGGAATTCATGAACCTAAAACATGTACATTTTATAAATTTCTCACGTTATAATGCTTATGCGTTTCTATGAACACAAAACTCATACACGTTTTTCTCTATTGAAATTTTATAGGGGCTGGAAGGAGCCATATTTAGTAAAATAAATGTTAAGTATAAGAAATAATAAAATTATAAAGTAAATGAAAGTGATAATCTAGAAGATAGTTTTTGAAAATCTAATCTGGTTAGTACTTACTCATTTTTAGAATTTCAGCAATGACCTAAAATTTTCAAGCCATATATATTGTAGTCGGTCTTTGTTTTGTGAAAACATATAGTCGTTTTATAGGTTTTTTTACCTCCTGGATTGGATTTTGGCCCTACCACTGCTTGAATTGGTACTAATTTTGAAATTTGGTCCATAATTCACTTTAGTGACCACAAATCAGCTCTATGATGCTTGTCTACTTCTTAATAAAATGATATCCTTACTAAAATTATGTTTAGGATTTAGGGTTTAGTGTTTAGAATTCAATGTTTACGGTTTAAGGTTTAGTTTTTAGGGCTCAATATTTAGGTTTTGGGTTTTAGGGTTTAGGGCTAAGGTTTTGGGGTTTAGGATTTAGTGTTTATGGGTTAGGGTTTACATTTTTTGGCTCAAAGTTTGGGGTTTAGGGTTTAGGGTTTAGAGCTCATGATTCAGGGTTTAAGTTTTATGGTTTAGGGCTCAGGGTTCAGGGTTTAGGGCTTAAGGTTGAGGGTTTGGGGCTTAGGATTGAGTGTTTATGGGTTAGGTTTAAGGGTTTAGGGCTCAGGGTTAAGGTTTAGTGTTTAGGGTTTATGATTTAGGGTTTAGGGTTTTAGACTTGGGGTTTAGGGTTTAGGTTTCATAGTTTAGGGTTTATGGTTTAGTGTTTACAATTTAAGGTTTAGGGTTTAGGGTTTAAGTTTTAGGTTTTAGAGCTCATTATTAAGGGTTTGGTTTTTAGGGTTTAGGGTTTAGTGCTTAGGGCTCAAGGTTGAGGGTTTATGGTTTACGATTTAGGGATAAGGGTTTAGGGTTTAGGATTTAGTGTGTATGGTTGAGGGTTTAGGTTTTTTAGCTCAGGGTTCGGGATTTAGGGTATAGAGTTTAAGGTTCATAGCTCATGGTTTAGGGTTTAGGGTTTATATTTTAGGGTTTAGGGATTAGGGTAAGTAGTTTAGGTGTTAAGGTTTAGGGTATAGTGTTTAGGGTTTAGGATTTAGGGTTTAGGTTTTAGTGTTTTAGGCTCAAGGTTTAGGGTTTAGTGTTTAGAATTTAAGGTTTAGGGTTAAGGGTTTAGGATTTAGGGTTGAAGGTTTAGGTTTTAGGGATTAGTATTTAGGGTTTGGGTTTCAGGGTTTAGGGTTTATGGCTCAGGTCTCAGGGCTCAGGGTGAATAAATATTACCCAATATAGATATCTTATTTTTCCCATCGCATGGGAAATATTTCACTCATTGTAATATTTTGTGTCTTATCCATTCTTATTAGTAATTGACAGAGAGTATTCAATTGAAAAGTGTTCATCGAATTCGTAGGCAGAACATTCAAAGACAGCCATCACAATTCGATGTCTTTCATATCTTGATATTTTGAAGGAAGGAAATGTCAGATTATTGAATGTCCAATCCTTCCACATACCCTAATAGTCCTTGATCCTTAGATGTATAGGGAGACACCGTTACTTAGATTCCATTTATCATGATAGATATATTTGTAAATTTGTGTTATAACCTCTAAATCTATATGAATTTCAAGTTCCTTGGAAATCACATCATACCCTTCACTAGGATTGATGACTATCCTATATTTTTGATGGCACTTTTGAAAACATCCATGCGTTTATCATATAAGGAATTATCAATGAATGGAAGGTGACTAATTTGTAGGTCATGTGACTCCCATTTAGAACTAAACAAGAAATTTTTACTAGGTGATTGATAACCCCTTTGTGTTCTTAGCCATTCCCCTGTTTATATGCTTATTTTGAACACTTAAGGAAGTTATGTCAAATTTACTATCCATTCTAATAAAACAATAACTTTCTCTTTCTCTGGAAGAGATGATACTATAGGAAATTCAATTATGATCCTACACCTTCGTATTGGTATATTCTCTATGTTTCTTTTATTTCCTTTAAGATTAATTTTTGTGTTGTGATGGTTATTTTTTCCAGCTTCCAATGGGTCATCCTAGGTTGCATAATACCATACATGGAAATATTAGAAATGTGAAATTTATTTCAGAGTGTGAATAAATTTACATTCAAGAGCACAAGTATATGTGGGGAGAAACAATTTTGGAAGAGATGTGTTATATGCATTGCAAGGCACAAGGTAGATGTCATATCCATTTAGTTACTTGTCCCACCTCTCATAAACAAGGTAGTTCTATAAGTAGACTCAATGATGGTTCTAGGCATGAGACTAGGAAATATTGATTAAATATGGTTCATGGTTTAGGGTTTAGGGATCATGGTTCAAGGTTTAAGGTTTAGGTTTTAGGGTTCAAGGGTCAAGGTTCATGGTTATGGCTTAAGGTTTAGGGGTTAGGGTTTAGGGTTTATAGTTTATGATTTAGGGTTTAGGTTTTAGGTTTTAATGTTTATGGTTAGGGTTTACGAATTGGGGTTAAGGATTTAGGGTTTAAGGTTTATGGTTTGGGGTTTAGGGTTAAGGATTTAGTGTTTAGGGATTAGGGTTTATGGTTTACGGTTCAGGTTTTAGGGTTTATGGTTTAGGGTTTAGGATTTAACATTTAGGGCTTAAGGTTTAGGTTTTATGGTTTAGGGCTCATGGTTTAGGGTTTAGGGCTTAGGGCTTAGGGTATATGGTCTAGGGTTTATGTTTTATATTTTAGGGCTCGGGGGTAAGAGTGTAGGGTTCAAGGCTTAGGGTTTAGGATTTGGTGTTTAAGGTTTGGGGTTTAGGGGTCAGGGTTTAGGGTTTAGCATTTAGGGCTCATGGTTCATAATTTATGGTTTAGGGCTTAGGGCTTAGGGTTTAGGGCTTAAGGCTCAAGGTTTAGGGCTCATGGGTAAGGGGTGAATGTTTAAGGTTTAGGGTTTAGGGCTTAGGTTTTAGGGTCTGGGGATCATGGTTCAAGGTTTAGAGTTTAGGGTTTAGGGCTCAAGGTTTACAGTTTAGGGTTTATTTTTGTGGCCTAGGGTTTTAGGTTTCGATTGTAGAAGTTAAATGCTAAAATATTTAGGCTGAATGCTGAAATCCTGAAAATTACCTATGTACTAACCAGATTATACTATAAAAAACTATCTCCTAAACTGTGATTCATGGAGCTGTGAGACTAATTCCATAAGGTGTAGGGTGACCCTAATTTCTTATATTTACAAAAATAAATTTAAAGTATAAGAAATAATAATGGATGAAAACATCCATTATTATTTATATTTTATTATTTCTTATACTTAAACATTTAATTTTGTTAATAGAAGCATGCCAAAGGCATATATAACGTTCATATTATATAGAACACGTACACTTTTTGCATTTTCACTCTTTCCAAGCCATGCCTCAAGGCTTGGGATCTGTTTTGGATCCCCAAGCCTGAGGAATGGACCTACACAAACACAACAAACAACATGTTTTTGTAAAAAAATGTAAAAATTTCACTTCATCCATGATAAATCAACATAAAACTATCAATTCGTTTAAAAATAATTATACCATGACGTAGAGCAGAGTTAATTCCTTCTAAAAATATATTTTTTCAAATTTTTTGACTAATATAAGGTTTCCCTATTATTTATTTTCTAAATATTCCTTTTTATAGCTATTTTTTGAAGTTTAAATATGTCTATCCTTCATCATGTATCTTTTTTTTGGCTCATCTAAATTGAAAAAAATATATACTAGCACAAACTAGGCCTAATTCTATACATATTAAAAAAACTTTAATTTTTGATATTTTTTGAGGTAGTTATGGGGGGCATGGTCGGAGCTCTGTTATTTTTCAAAACATTAAATTTATGCACTAGAAAAATCATTAAAAAATAAATACTTGCTAAAAAAAATTATAAAAAATTCTAGCACAAACTAGATGCTCCTGGCTATATTTCTACCAAAGGGTTTTCAAAACAACTAAATGGTGCTCAAAATATGGTGGGGGCATGAAAGTCACTCTATTATGTTTTTTAACAAAAATAGGAGCACCTATTGGTATTTTAGTTATTTTATCTTCTTAAACTTATCCATTTTCAATAAAATTTAGTATCTTAGAAACTAGACTCTAAATGTTATGATTCATGTTTATACAATATCCTATAATTTTGAGTGTAACTATTTAAAAAAACTCATACAAGTTGAAGTTTATTATTTTTCAAAAAAATGTTTCCACTTAGGACCCCCTTTTGGCCCCCCAACTTGGTGCACTTACCCCTTATCACTATTTGAGTCATATCACCATGAACTCTTTTTTCATTTCCTTCTCCTACTGCCACATTTTCAACTATTTCTACCACTAGTGCACCTACTTTTACTTATTCTCATGATGGCGAAATGACTTTGGCACATACACTTATGCAATCTATAACTCTTTTCATTCCTACTGTTACTATTATACATAATCCTAGATATCCTCTACATATAGATTCTACTCCTCATTTACTACGGATACATCGATCTCATAGTTCACCTCACATGGACAAGTCTCATCATATAACACAAGTTACCCAAGGTACATATATGCCCATTTTGTGGTCTTTTTCTCCATATGTATTCTTTTTTGGCCATAGATTCTTCAATCATGATCACATGCATAATTCCTTCACACTAGGAGATACTTGGACTTCACCCCTTATCCTCATTAGACAAATCATTGTGGCATACACAATTGGTGGCATAGATTTCCCCCTCACTACCAAATGAAGAAATTTTGTTCTAGGTCCAAAGAGGATTTTTGATGGTGTATTTACTTTCATGAACCTAACTTTACACACATACACTAGGGGGTAAAAAATTTCCATTCACATAGATATTCTATTTCATGTTCACATAATTGCAAAAATTTAATAATTTTTTCTTAGATATTGATTGGATGTATCCTTTCTTTCTCATTATTCATTATTGCACACTCTTTATCATTTCATTTTGATTCATAGTATGCTTATCATTTTTTATATACATATGTGCATTAAAATGTTACTTTTTGAGGTGAATTTAGATCACTCACAGGTTTCTACATGATGTATGATGTTTGGCACTATACCTTACTAATCCCACTGAGGCTCCTGAAGGAATCTACCTTTTCTATTTTCTTATATTTAATTTCAATAATTACAATATATATTATTTTCATTCGTATTTATAGTTATATACATTGTGGCATACTATCAAATTTTCTAACATGCTAACAGGTGTTTCATGTGTAGAGTTTGTATCACATGTCTACTTCCAATCATGGTTCTATGATTTTCTTATATCATGCCTTGTTTGTGTAATAATTTCCATTGTTAATGGGATATTCCCTTTGTTTATTACTTGTTTTCTTGTATCACCTTAAAGGATTTGATTATCTTACAACATCCTAAGTGGTGTCCCATGTATTCAACCATCTACTCATTGTGTCTTTTGTAATGTTACTATGTGTTATGACTTGTTTTTATTTCAGCATGGACACTTGTTTGTAACTAACACTATTGGATAGACTTTTTCCCACTGCTTACATATGCCATGGTTTTTAACATCCATATTCCCTATTCCCTCTACAAGATTTTTATTTCAAATGTGTACATCAGTATCATCTTTCCTTATTTGGGCCACACTCACCATTTTCCATATCATATGCCCCAAATGAATGGGGAAATATTCAGATGAATATTTCACTCTCTCAACAGTTCATAGACCAAATATAGAATGATACATATAAAAATTATGGTACACAGAAGCTAAGAAATAGGTTCAAAATTATAACTAGGTCTAAACTTAGTCTAGGACAGAAACCCCTAGCAGAGAAAGACTAATGATTGTTAGTGTCCCACCTGTGTGTTCCTATCCTATGGGGCAAATAGTTATAGTATAGAGTTAACAGGTTCTCTATGATATTATTTTCAAATTTCTAGAAATATAGGCTCAGTTACAAGTTACTATCAGCGGCACGTTACACACTTTTCATAATAAAACTAATTACTTCATATGGATCAGTGACCAATTTCTATTGGGTTTATGACCATCTGTAATGGCACTTATCTATGGGGAAGTGTTAAGGTTTGGAGAGAAAATATGATCACTCTCTAAATACTCTTCCCTTGGTGGTATGATGCCCAAATTTGAAGTTTACCGATAGGACACTCAAATCTGAAATTTAGTGACAACAAATCCAAAATTTAGCTGCAATACACTCAAATCCAAAGTTTGGCAACAAGACACCCAAATTCTTAGTACTATTCCAACCATATCCAAGTAGAAAACATACACAAATAATTCCATATCTTCTCTCATGGCACATAAGTGTATTCTACCCTTTATTCACTTTTTTCAATTTAGGTTTCTATTTTGACATGTAGTAAGTTAAAGTTCAATTTTGTTTATAATAAGAATTGACTAAATTTATTTTATCATGCGGGTTTGACATTACTCCAAAAAAAATGACAACACACAAAATGGAACAAGGAACAATCTCAAGCACAAAAATTCTCTAGAAAAGGAAATATCCAAGGAACACACACATACATCACTTCTACTATGCACAAAAATCTCACCCCTAGGATGCTTATCCTTCTCTAGATTCCACTATGCACATTATACTCTCTCTTTTCCACATGATATAAAATAAAACCCTCAATCTGTAAACTATTGGTTACAACTCCCTTCAACCCTCCAAAAGGTACCATTTTCTTATCTACTTTATGCTACCAAATATTCATTCACCTACATAAAGTGGTGGATAATGTATTCAAAAAATCACACACTTTCTACTTACATCATACCTCTAAGTATTTCATTATATACATGATTCATAAGTAAGAAGAGTGGACATTGACAACACTTGTTTTACTATTTCATTACTTTTATCTTTCCCACACTCTTGTTATTTCTTTTCTGGAATGACCAATTTACTTTTGGATATCAAACAACATGTGATCTAGCTCTTTATCTATCATTACATCTGCTGACCATCTCAAACACTTTCGCCCACTGGACAGAGGAGCGCCACAAGTGATACTATTCCCTTTAGGTTCTTTTGTCCCTTTCCCTCCTTTTATTTATTTAAAATTTCCCTATCATTTGGTATCTTTTCTAGAGTCTCTTTTATAACATTTATTTGGATTTTTAGTTGTTAATGATGATATTTGAATGAGGAAATTGTATGTAGTGAAAAATTACAGAGTAATGAAAAATGAAAAAATTAAAAATGTAAACCTTCCCTGGACTTTTTCCAATGCAAACCTTAATAAGGGTTGTGAAGACCTTGTTTGTGAAACCTTGCAAGTGAATGTCAGAGATGATTTATGGGTGCTCTTGAGTAATCTCCAATATTTGAAGGAAAATGCTACAAACACAATTCAACACAGTTTTCATGCTTCAAATTCAAGAGGATTTGAAAGGAAGGTAAGCATGTAATTTATAGAAGCAAAAGGTAGTTGGAATTGGTTACACACATATAAATGTGTATGCTAAAAATAGCATTGTGGGAAATTACAAAAGTGTTGTGGGTAGTAAATGAATTAATTACAAAAAATTACTTCCAGAAAGGTGGTTATATGTGTAATTTAATTACCTCCACCTTTATAGGATTCTAGAAGTGTAGTTAACCAAGGTAAGGATAGGGAGTCAAAGTGGAGTCTATGTGGGGTTAGATCAAGTGGAAGATGATTAGGATGTGTGCACACTTAATTAATTAATTACTTAATTAATAAATAACAATTAATTTAGCCAAAGGGGTATAAAGGGTACATGGGATTAATTTAATTAATCCAAAGGGGTACAATGTATATTAATTAATTAATTTAATCAATTAATCATAAATGGGTGAATAACAAGGTGTACTAGAATAATACTAGGAATAAGTGGAAACAAAAGTGTAATTTTGGGGTATCTACATTTTTCCCCTCTTTAAAATGTTATTGCAGAGTAATAGTGCTTTAAAGATAGTAGATGCATGCAGATCAGCGAGTGGAAAAAATTGTGAAGCATTAAGATGCCCCAACAAGCAGAATGGTAGAGGAATTCCCCCTCAAGGGGATGGATGATGCAACAAGATAGCGAAAAACTACTTGATAGATAAATAAATGGATTAAAACAAGGATGGGAAAGGATTTTGTTTGTAGCATGAGTGTTATTTGGAGAGTAAGTTTTTAGAGAACCTGATTTTTGTTGTTACACAATAGAGTTGTCACCATGATTATGAAATAATCAGGATGGTTAACCCAGATGCATGTAAACAAACAAACACAACAAAGAAAAGAAAAAAAAGAAAAAAAACCCAATATACAAAGTAGGTTTCGGCATTAGGGTTACAAAGGAACCAAGATGTAATCAAACTACTTGTAAGTGGTTCAAAAAGAGTAAACATCAACAATGCAACACAAAGTCGAAAAATAAGACAATCAACTATGTCCCTAATGTGTGCCACAATGATGATTAAGTAGATAGAAATGATCCCAAGTGGGAATAGGATTAGACTGAAAGATTGAAGTGAAGGTGAATCCTTATGAAACTCTTGTTGACTCCATTGTGCAAATGATCAAAGTTAAAATTTCCCCAGGTGAAGTTATATCATGAAGGGAAAACAATTGTGTGACTTGCCCCAAGTAGATTTAGCATATCATGCAAAAGGGAAGAAAGTGATAGTTATAATATTGTCATGATCAATAGGATAATAGATAAAAGCATGATTTTTGTCAAGATTGTATTGAGATGTAGAATGATTCACTTTAATTGTTTTCCAATTATAGGATTTCTATGACAAGTGAATGTTTGTTCGAAATTTTTGTAATTTTTTTTTTTTGAAATATTTGATTTTTTTAAATTTTTCGCAAGTTTGTAAATACAAATACAAACAAAAAAAATAAGACATTCCATGGCTTAAATAAACTAGGAGGAAAACACAACACGTGCAAATGACAAAAAAGATATTAAAAAAAGTAACAAAAAATAAACCCAATATGAACAGGAAAGAACCACACCAAAGTTATATGTGAACTAGGATGCGAATAAATTTCTTGCAATTGGTCCATGAGCACATTCCAAATACACAGAGTACTGGTTATTCAAACTATCAAACATAAGAAACTAAGCTAAGAAAATACAATACAAAATTCCATATGTACAAATGGTAAACAAGAAAACAAGCTAGTGATCAAAAACACACTAATGTTAAAAAAATTCTAATAAAGAAGTGAATATATACAGATGTCAAGTTTCCCTCAAGAGAAAGCCAAATCCAAGTGATTTCCCTATGCAAAGTTACATTACAAAGAGTAGCTTGATTGATTGTAAAAGATGATTGGCAACAATCAGATGAAGAAAATGGTGAACAAAATTACATAGTTGCGAGTATTTATTTTTTTGAAAAGCATTTTTGAAACATCTTGTATGTTTTTTTGTATTGTCTGAACAATTTTTTATTATTTTTGTAGTTTTTTTGTGAGATGTTTTTTTTAATGTTTTTAGTTTTTTTGGAATTTTGAACCACATGCCAAAGAAGAGGGAAAGGAAATTTCAAAATGAAAACTGACATGCTAAATGGAAGGTGAACAATGGTGGTAGACAATGGGCATGACAACCTCCCAAGGAGAACATGCGACACACGGAAAGGTGAAAAGTTACAAGCGGGAAACAAAGTGAAGATGAAATAGGTGGATGCACTGATATACCCCCAGTACAAGGGTTACTCTGCAAAGACTCAGGAGTAGAACTTCTTTAGATGAATGGAATTCATAGGCTCCTTCAACTCTTTTCCATCCTCGGTAGATAGTTTTTATGTGCTGAATCAAAATTTAGTAGTTATAACATAAGGACCTAACCAATTAGGCTCAAATTTGCCGTATTTTTCTCGTGGTTTAGTTGTGTTGTTTGGATTTTCCTTTAGGACCAAATCACTGATTTCAAATTGTCGAGGTTTTCTCTTGTGATTATAACTACGACATAATCTATTCAAATATGCATGCATATGGTCTAAGGTGCGAAGCCATCTCTCGTCTAGTAATCCCAACTCTACAAGGAATGTAACATAGTAACCCTCTTCATGAATGAGATGTCAGAGGGATACAAGAAGTGAAGGTAGATCAAATTTGATAGGTAATATGGCATTAGAGCCATATACTAGGAAAAAAGGAGTAGCTCCTGTAGGTGTACAGAAGGAAGTGTGGTAGCCCTAGAGGGTAGGATATAACTTCCTATGCCAATTACGTCTGTGTTTATTAACTATTTTCTAGAATAGACTTGATAGTATTGTTTAATGCTTCATATTGGCCATTGCATTGTGGATTATAGGTGGTATCCCATTTTAGGCAGATATTATATTTCTTAGCTAGGGCCTTGAGATCCTTATTTTTGAAAGAACCACCATTGTTAGTGACAATAGCAATGAGGATGCCAAAATAACAGATAATATGGTTGAAGATTAATTTAGAAATATTGCACCTAGTAATGTTAGTAAGAGGCATAGCCTCAACCGACTTGGTGAAATACTTAGAGGTGGTTATAATAAAATTGAGGCCATGAGAAGATGTGGGCTTTATTTTACTAATTAAATCAATTCCCCATTTTGAAAAATGCCAAGGTGAAGTAATAGGCTGCAAGGTTTGGGATGGTGCATGAATGAGATTACCGTGTTTTTGGTAAGCCTAACATTTCTTCACAAATTTGCATGCATCTTCCTCTAGTATGAGCCAGTAGTATCCAATGCATAAAATATTCTTTGCAAAGACTATTCCACTAGTATGGGCACCGCAAATACTCGAATGTACTTCAGCTAATGTCTGACTGAGACATCTTAACAAAGTCCCATCATATCCTCTTCGATACAAGGTGTCAACAAGAAGGGTGTAGCACGAAGCATGTTGTGCTAAGGCTCTTTTAATAGGTGAATTAAAATTAGGAGGATAGGCTTTAGTTTGAATGAAGGTGTATATATTGTGGTACTAAGAATGATTAGGACCAACAATCTCACAAACCATGGTAGACTACGAAAATTCGTATGCAGGAACCAAAATATGTTTAACAAGGAACTCGTTATGAGTTTGATTAGTGTCAAATGAAAGGAGTGAAGTGATAGCTGACATGGCATCCACTGCTTTGTTTTGTATATGAGGAACTTGTTCAAAATTGATATCCCAGAAACACCCTCTAAGGCTATCAACCATTATTTTATAAGGTAGGAGAGTTTCATATTTTACCTGATATTCTCTATTAACTTGTTTAATGTATAAAAGAGAATCACCAAGAACTATCAATTATTGCATCAGAGAGATGAGTTATGGGTGCTCTTGAGTAATCTCCAATATTTGAAGGAAAATGCTACAAACACATTCAAACACCGTTTTGTCATGCTTAAATTCAGAGGATTTGAAAGGAAGGTAAGCATGTAATTGATAGAAGCAAAAAAGGTAGTTGGAATTGGTTTACACACATATTAATGTGTATGCTAAAAATAGCATTGTGGGAAATTACAAACGTTGTTGTGGGGTAGTAAATGCAATTAATTACAAAAAAATTACTTCCGAAAGGTGGGTATATGGTAATTTAATTACCTCCACCTTGTATAGATTCTAGAAGTGTTAGTTAACCAAGGTAAGGATAGGGAGTCAAAGTGGACTGGAGTCTTATTGGGGTTAGATCAAGTGGAAGATGATTAGGATTGTGCACACTTAATGAATTATTACTTAATAATAAAGAACAATTGATTTAGCCCAAAGGGGTAATAAAGGGGACATGGGGATTAATTTAATTAATCCAACGGGGTACAAGTAATTAATAAAAAAGATTCAAGTAATCATAAATGGAGAGAATAAACAAAGGTGTACTAGAATAAACACTAGGAATAAGTGGAAGGAAACAAAAGTGTAATTTTGGTAGGTTGGGGTATCTACGTTTTTCCCCTCTTGTAAAATGTTATTGTAGAGTAATAGTGACTTTAAAGATAGTGATGCATGCAGACAGCGAGTGGAAAACAAATTGTGAAGCATTAAGATGCTCCCAACAAGCAGAATGCGTAGAGGAATTCCCCTCAGGGGATGGATGTTGCCAAACAAGATAGCGAAAAAACTACTTGATAGATAAATAAAATGGATTAAAACAGGATGGGAAGAAAGGATTTGTTTTAGCATGAGTGTTATTTGGAGAGTACGTTTTTAGAGAACTAATTTTTGTTGTTACACAATAGAGTTGTCACCATGTTAAGAAATAACAGGATGGTTAACCCAGATGCATGTAAACAAACCAAACACAACAAGAAAGAAAAAAAAAAAAGAAAAAAACCCAATATACAAAGTAGGTTTCGGCATTAGGGTTACAACAAAGAAACCAAGATGTATCAAATACTTGTAAGTGGTGCAAAAAGAGTAAAACATCAACAATTGCAAACCAAAGTCGAAAAATAAGGACAATCAAACTATTTCCCTAATGTGTGCCACATGATGATTAAGTAGATAGAAATGATCCCAGTGGGATAGGATTAGACTGAAAGATAAGTGAGGTGGATGAAATCCTTATGAAACTCTTGTTGACTCCATTGTGCAAATGATCAAAGTTAAAATTTCCCCAGGTGAAGTTATATCATGAAGGGAAAACAATTGTGTGACTTGCCCCAAGTAGATTTAGCATATCATGCAAAAGGGAAGAAAGTGATAGTTATAATATTGTCATGATCAATAGGATATAGATAAAAGCATGATTTTGTCACGATTGATATTGAGTGTGAATGATTCAATTTAATTGTTTTCCAATTATAGGATTTCTATGACAAGGTGATGTTTGTTAGAAATTTTTTTTAATTTTTTTTGTGAAATATGTGATTTTTTTAAATTTTTCGCAAGTTTGTAAATACAAATACAAACAAAAAAAATAAGGACATTCCATGGCCAAATAAAACTAGGAGGAAAAACAACACGTGCCAAACATGACACAAAAAGATATTAAAAAAAAAGTAAACAAAAAACTAAACCTAATATGAGAAGGAAAAGAACCACACCCAAGGTAGAATGTGAATAGGATGACGAATCCTAAAATTCTTGCCAATTGGTAAGAGCACATTTCAGATAAATAAGTACGGGTTATCAAACTATCAAACATAAGAAAACTAAGCTAAGAAAATACAATACAAAATTCCATATGTACAAATGGAAACAAGGATAACACAAGCGACGTGCTCAAAAACACCACCTAATGTTAAAAAAATTCTAATACAGAAGTGAACATATATACGGAAATGTCAAGGTTCCTCAAAGAGAAAGCCAAATCCAAGTGATTTCCCTATGACAAAGTTACATTACAAAGAGTGCGCATTGATTGTAAAGATGATTGGCAACAATCAGAATGAAGGAAAACTGGTGAACAAAAATTCACATAGTTGCGAGTATTTATTTTTTGATGAAAAGCATTTGTTGAAAACATCTGGGATGTTTTTTTGTGTATTGTACGCTGAAACAATTTTTTAATTATTTTTTGCGTTTTTGTGAGATGTTTTTTTTAATGTTTTTAGTTTTTTTGGAGTTGTGAAACAAATGCCAAGAAGAGGGAAGAGAAATTTTCAAAATGAAAAGTGAAATGCTAATGGAGAGGCAACAATGGGGTAGGACAAGGGGATGACAAACCCCAAGGAGAACATGCGACACACGGAAAGGTGAAAAGTAAAGCGGGAAACAAAGTGAAGGAAATGAAATAGGTGGGAGGATTGCATGATATTACCCCCCAGACACGGTTACTCTGCAAACTTAAGACCTCAGGAGTGTATAGAACTTCTTAGATGAATGCGAATTCATAGGACCTTCAACTCTTTTCCCCATTCCGTCGGTAGATAGTTTTTATGTGACCGAAGATCAAAAATTAGTAGTTATAACATAAGGGACGACTACCAATTAGGGCTATCAAAATTTGCCGTCTTTGTCATCGTGATTTAGTGCTGTTGTTTGGCGATTTTCCTTTAGACCAAATCACTGTGATTTCAAAAATTGTCCGAGGTTTTCTTGTGATTTATAACTACGACATAATCTATTCAAATATGCATGCATTATCGTCTAAGGTGCGACGAAGCCATTCTCGTCTAGTAATCACAACTCTACAAGGAATGTAACATCGTACCCTCTTCATGACTGAGATGTCAGCAGAGGTGATACAAGAAGTGAAGGTAGATCAAATTTGATAGGTAAGGGGCATTTAACTTAGACCATACTTACTAGGAAAAAGGAGGAGCTCCTGTAGGTTGTTGTACAGCAGGAGTGTGGTAGCCTAGAGGGTAGTAGGATATAACTTCCTAGGCCAATTAGTCTGTGTTTATTATATGTTCTAGAATAGACTTTGATTAGTATTGTTTAATTTAATGCTATGATTTGGGGGGGGCATGCATTGTGGATTTAGGTGGATCCCATTGTAGGCAGATATTATATTTCTTAGTAGGGCCTTGAGCCTTGAGATCTTATTTTTGAAAAGACCCACCATGTTAGTGCAATAGCCAATATGAGGAATGCCAATAACAGGATTAATAGTGGTTGAAGATTAATTGAGAAAGTATTGCGCACCTAGTAATGTAGTAAGAGGAATAGCCTCAACCGACTTGGTGAAAATACTAGGTGGTTATAATACAATTGAGGCCATGAGAAGATGTATGGGCTTTATTTTACTAATGAAATCAATTCCCCATTTGAAAATGCCAGGTGAAGTAAATAGGCTGCAAGGTTTGCGGATGGTGCATGAATGAGATTACCGGGTTTTTGGTAAGCCTAACATTTCTTCACAAATTTGCATGCACTTCCTCTGTATGAGCCAGTAGTAGTATCCAATGCATAACATATTCTTTGCAAAGACTATTCCACTAGTATGGGACACCGCAAATACTGAATGTACTCGCTAATGTCTTACTGAGAATCATTAACAAGTAGTACACAGTTCAATCCTCTTCGATACAAGGTGCCTGTCAACAAGAAGGGGTAGCACGACGCATTGTGCTAAGGCTCTTTTAATGGTGGAATTAAAATTAGGAGGATAGGTTTAGTGATGAAGGGTATATATTGTGGTTCTAAGAATGATAGGACCAAAATCTCACAAAACCATGGTAGTTAGACTACGACATTCGGTATGCAGGAAAGGGAACCAAAAATATGTTTAACAAGGAAACTCTATGAGTTTGATTCGTGTCAATGAAAGAGTGAAGTGATAGCTGACATGGCATCACTGACTTTGTTTGTATATGAGGAATTGTTCAAAATTGATATACCAGAACACCCTTAAGGCTATCACACCATTATTTATAAGGTAGGAGAGTTTCATATTTTACCTGATATTCTCTATTAACTTGTTTAATGTATAAAAGAGAATCACCAAGAACTATCAATTATTGCAAGCACCATGAGATAACAAACCCTAAGCCTGCTATAAGTGCTTCATACTATGCTATGTTATTTTTCCAAGGGAAGTTGATACGATAAGATTTAGTTATGAGGTCTCCATCCAGTGTATGCAAGATAATTCCTGCTCTAGAACCATGGGTATTGCAAGATCCATCAAAGAATAATGTCCATAAGGGTGTTTCTTCTATGTACAACAAGTCTTCATCTGGAAATTCAAAATTTAGTGGTTGTGAACTTGGTAGTGATGCTGCAGCCAGTCGGTCTACCATTGCTTGACCTTTGATAGCCTTTTGATTGACAATTTCAAGGTCAAATTTTCTAAGTAGTGCAATCCAGCTAGACATGCATCCTGTTATGACTAGTCTTGAAAGTAGGTACTTAAGAGGATCAACTCGTGAAATTACCTTGGTGGTATGATTTAGGAGATAGTGCTGCATCTTTCTGAAAGTATAAGAAACTGTTAAACAAGCCTTTTCAACCTGTGAGTACTTGGTCTCATACTTAAGAAGAGTTCTGCTCAAGTAATAAACATCTTCTTCTTGCCCCTTATCATTGTATTTCACCAATAATGCCCCAATGGCATGTTTTGTTGCAGATGTATATAAAAACACAGGCTTATCCTATATAGGTGGCCTAAGTACCAATAAAGATGTCAGGTATTCTTTCAATTTTGCAAAGGTGTCTTGACAGTCTTGTGTCCATTTGAACTGGACATCCTTTTCAAGCAACTAGTTGAAATGATGGCACTTATTTACCAATTGGGAGATGAAGTGATGAATAGACTATATTTTTCCTGGTAGGCCCCTTAATTATCAAATGTTATGAGGAGGTGACATATCTATTATAGATTTGACCTTGGTAGGGTCCACTTCAATTCCCCTTCATGACACAATGAATCATAGAAGTTTCCATGAAGTGACACCAAAGACACATTTTTTCGGATTAAGGCATAACTTGTACTCCCTTAGCCGCTCAAATATACACCTAAGAACTATTTGATGATCCACCCTAGTCTTTGATTTAGCAATAATATCATTGACATAATATTCCATTATGTTGTGAAGAAGTTTGTGGAAAATAACAGTCATGGCACGTTGATAAGTCACACCAGCATTTTTAAGGCCAAAGGGAATGACCTTGTAACAAAATGTCCCCCATAGAGTTGTAAAAAATTTCTTATGTTGGTATTATTCACTAATTTAAATTTGGTTATACCCAGAAAATCCATCCATAAGGGATAACATCTCATAGCCCGTAGTAGAATCGACCATCATGTCAATATTATGCAAATGGAAATCATCCTTAGGACATGCCTTGTTAATGTCATAGAAATCTATAAAAATATGGATTCTGGGGGTCTTCTTCGTAAATGGTACCATATTAGATATCCACTTTGAGTTGTTTCACTCGGAAAATGCTTCGTTCCTTATAGAAACAGATAAGGTTAGGGTTAGGAGGAATACCTGTAGGATGTCGAGATGATGTGCGCGTACCGTAGAGAAAGATCAGGTTGACTGCGGAGAACTCCTTTTTGTCTGGGAAGGACTACCTGCAAATAAGAACACAAGACCACAAGATTTGATTAAACAATAAATGAGGAAACTGCCTTGGGCCCAGGAAATGTAAAACTTCCTTTCGAAGGTGGTCAGTTTCCCCTGCTAACGTGAATTAACACAAAAGACTGTAAAATATCAATTAAATTGCTTGGCTGAACTAGGTAGGGGAAAGGCTGTTTTTTCCTGGTTTTTGATCAAAGGAACCGATGCCGGTTACCTATAACCGATGACGGTTACTGATAACCGATACCGGTGGGTTTTAGGATCTTCTTGGCTGGTTGCGGAGTTTGTAATGGCTGGTTTTTGGATAGTTTTTAGGAAATGGGATGGTTAGAAACAAAAGAATGACAGCTAGAGGCAATGGTACGTTGGATAAAGGATTCAGAAACGGATTTGGGAGGACTGTAATTCCAAAAGCATAAGAAATGTTATAATGGAGGACATGCAAGATGTAACTTACTGGTTTTTATGAAGGTGCAAGTTGATCTCCTTTGCTGTAAAACCCGTCTAATATTTTCACTCATCTCTGCTTGGTCAAGTGAAGATCTGGACTCTGTTCCTCATTCGCAATGCCCTCGCTTGATCCAGCAATCCTTTGATTGATCTCCCAAAATGAAATTCCGATCCGTTGTTTTGGTTTGGGAAGCCCATTTACAGGGAACCGATGGCGGTTGCGTAACTGACGGCGGTCCGAGTAGGAACCGGCATCGGTTAGGAAAAAGTAGGCTATTTTTACTAAAATAGCCCACCTTCCCTGTTTTTTCTCCCCGAGAGATCAGTTGCGGGCTTGGTCAAGTGGCTAGAAGGTCGGCTTTTGGTGTGAGTAAGGAGGCATTAGTTATGGATGTGAGTCTAGACCCAAGTCATGGGTCTTAATTAGCTTAGTTTAGGGTTAGGGCTAGGTCATGATGAGGTGGCAAGGTGAGGTGGCGGGTAAGGTGATGTGGATTTATCAATTACAAGGTAATTAATAAATGATTGTGTAAAGTTTAGGTAATGAGGTTAGGTTGCGAAATGGGATGCGGGTCACAAGGGGTCGTGAGACACGAATTTGGTGTCTACATTAGCCCCTTATTGTCGTGTAGCTTGTTCTGTAAAGCTGCGCGGACAATAATATGAAGTGGTTTCTCATGTTAAAGATATAGGTAATCCCCCCTCAAATCTATCACAGATTGAGTGAACAGGAAATCAGGGATAGGGTTGATAAAGGGTATATGTGGTAGAGAGGATGGTAAGGGGGTGGGGTAGGTCCAAGGAAGCAGACGCATGTTGAAATGCAATAGTACGACTAGGGTACATGATTTGACTAGCAAACCAGCAATGTATAGGCAAAGGTCGATAGTTTATCCAAACAAGGGTGATATAATCCTGGTATCCAAGGCATAGGAAGTAGCTCCAGGATATATAACAGGTAAGGTACCGGAACGTTTAGGCATGTTCGGCAGTACCAAAAGGTTGGTTTGGTTGAGATAAACGTCACGGTCTAGGTCTGGGCAAAGCTGGTCGACAGATCAAGTCAAGGACCCTAATCATGCGAAAACACGAACAGGTGAGCTCGATTGAACACAAGGTACATGATGGATGTATAAAATAAAACGTTGATTGTGGGTATGGTATGGAAGTGATACGGCCTTGGGTCAGGCGGTGGCCCTGGGTCGGGCTAAATAGGTAGGGCGAGGCCTTGGGTCGGGCCAATTGGTAGGTTGAGGCCTTAGGTCGGGCCGAATGGGAGGTTGAGGCCTTAGGTCGGGCCGAATGGTAGGTTGAGGCCTTGGGTCGGGCCAATTGGTAGGTTGAGGCCTTAGGTCGGGCCGAATGGTAGGTTGAGGCCTTGGGTCGGGCCAATAGGTAGGTTGAGGCCTTGGGAGGCCAAATAGGTAGGTTGAGGCCTTGGGTGGGGCCGAATGGTAGGTTGAGGCCTTGGGTCGGGCCAAATAGGTAGGTTGAGGCCTTGGGTCGGGCCGAATGGTAGGTTGAGGCCTTAGGTCGGGCCAAATAGGTAGGTTGAGGCCTTGGGTCGGGAATGGTAGGTTGAGGCCTTGGGTCGGGCCGAATGGTAGGTTGAGGCCTTGGGTCGGGCCAAATAGGTAGGTTGAGGCCTTGGGTCGGGCCAAATAGGTAGGTTGAGGCCTTAGGTCGGGCCAAATAGGTAGGTTGAGGCCTTGGGTCGGGGCCGAATGGGTAGGTTGAGGTCGGGCCGAATGGTAGGTTGAGGCCTTGGGTCGGGCCGAATGGTAGGTTGAGGCCTTGGGTCGGGCCGAATGGTAGGTTGAGGCCTTAGGTCAGGCTGGACAAGTGAACAAATGTTGTGCAGCAAAGGTGGACAGAGGCGATATTGGTGAAAAAGAGGCAAGGAGTAAAGAAGGGCAAATAATGGGGTGAAAGTTGGGTATGAAACCGATGTCGATTCTGCATGACCGATATCGGTTAAGGGACCGATACCGGTTTCTTAGGGCAAAAAGAAACCGACATCGGTTAAGGTCGATAAACCTATAAAAAGAAAAATACGGCCTGTCATTGTCACTTTTGTTATTTGCAATCCAAATTAACTTGTCTGACGTGGAGAGTTGATTTGGAGGGTTGTTAAGTGAGGTGGAGCTATTTGATTGGCGGAGAGAGTTGATAGTGGGCCCGAATAGTTGAGGAGGCAGCAGGTGATTGGCCGGGGACCCAGCAGATCAGGATTGGAGCCATGGCACAGGCAGGAGGAGCTGGAGGAGCTGGACCAGCTGGACCGCCACCACCCATCCCACCACGACGACGTGTCGTCGTACCGGTAGGTTCTAAACTCTTTAATTTGGTGATTTGGTTGAGTTATGTTGTTTTTGGGATTTGGGTAGGAATTGGTATGTTGGAGGAAATAATGGGTAAATGGAGGTAATTCGAGAAAGGGAGAGGGTAGATAGGTTAGATAGGCTAAGGCGGCTAGGTGTGTAAAATTTGGGGGTGTTTGGGTGGGTAGATGGGTAAAAATAGGTGAAAAATGGTTTTTGGGGGCCGCGCGGGGGTTCGGCTCGGGCAGGAGACAGTGACCGATGTCGGTCAGTAGGCGACCGGCATCGGTCGCAAAGGCATAAGGTGAGATTGATTTGGGGGCTACCGGCATCGGTCGCGTATCGACCGGTATCGGTGGGGGAGGTTGAGGGTGGAGTTGGGATGGGATTGGGTTTAGGGTTTAAGTTTGAAGGTGGGTTGGGTAGCGTGTTGGGGTGGGGTTTAGAGTTTAGGGTTTAGGTTTGAAGGTGGGATGGGTGGCGTGTTGGGGTGGGGTTTAGAGTTTAGGGTTTAGGTTTGAAGGTGGGTTGGGTGGCGTGTTGGGGTGTGGGTTTAGGGTTTAGGGTTTAGGTTTGAAGGTGGATGGGATTGGGTTTAGGGTTTAGGGTTTAAGTTTGAAGGTGGGTTGGGTGGCGTGTTGGGGTGTGTAGGGTTTAGGGTTTAGGTTTGAAGGGTTTAGGGTGGAGAAGGGTGAGGTGTGGGGTTAGATTTTGGGTGTTACAAAAGGGGGTTTAGATGGTAAAGTAGGTGTTATAATAAAGAGTGGGTCTAAGAATGTGGGTTGGTTGTGCAGGCACGTCAGCAGTTGACGATGCGTGATAGGATGCCTCCACTATTGAGTCGGATGAGGCCACACATATCTGCGGCGCATTGGGCCATCATGCGCGAGGTGGGACTTGGCGGGGTCCAGAGGTACAGAGCGATAGACAGAGATCACAGCCTGATGGTCGCCCTCATCGAGAGATGGGATCCGGCGGCCAATGTGTTCCATCTGCCGACCGGGGAGATGACCGTCACATTAGAGGATGTGTATCGCATCCTGCGGCTACCGATCGAGGGAGAGGCCATTTTCCAGGTAGATTCAGAGACGGCCATGGATAGCATACTACAGGTTTTTGGGGATGCAGCCGCGCTTCTTACATATCATAGCGCGAGCATTGGATATGGTGACATGTACCGCGCACACAGACATGAGACACGGCTTGCCGTGTTGATGATGATAGGGATCACCTGCTTCGCCCTCCCGGATTCAGAGGGAGGCCGCTTCCCACGGGCATTGATGGGGGTGCTACTGGAGATGGTGGAGGAGCACACCTGTTTCGCATGGGCACCAGTGTATCTGGTGCAATTATACAGGGAGTTATGGGGCTATCGCCGGAGGAGGCGATTTGGTATTTGTTCTACCTTTTTGTTGCACTGTTGGGCATACGAGCACATCGTATGCATCAGGCCGGTAGGGCTACCCCAGCAGCCAGGGCCACAGGTCGTATACCGATATGGATTTCAGAGGTGGTTGGGGGTCGTGGGCCAGCCACGAGCAGTTGTTGCAGGTCGGGATGTGGCCTACTATAGACATATGCTAGAGGGCCTTACAGCAGTAGACATTATATGGAGACCCTACAGAGGTCACCAGCCTGGCAGAGGAGCCCGCATACAGCTGCGCCTGATCCAGTATACATTCTGGATAGCAGGACGGAGGCCGGGAGAGTACGAGCGGATACCCCTAGAGAGGGTACGCAGGCAGATGGGGCTGCGACAGGACGAGCCACCTCCCTTCCCTCAGTACAGGAGGGATGATGTAGAGGCCCCACTACCAGCGCCACAGCCTTGGGATCCAGACTGGGTAGCGGAGAGACCAGCAGGTGAGGGTGTGGATGATGCCGGGTGCACGGGAGCATACAGGGTATGGTGGGCTGGGCAGAGAGCAGCGAGGATAGTACCGCCTGCGCAGCCAGACTTGGCTGCAGTTACTGCAGAGAGAGATCAGCTCCGGGGGCAGGTGCAGCTATTACAGGGACAGTTGGCTGCTGCACAGGCACAGATAGGGGTCTTACAGGGGCAGCTAGCCCAGGCTCAGGTACAGGCACAGGCAGCACCACCACCAGCAGCACAGCCACAGGTGCAGGTACAGGTACAGGTAGCCGTACCAGCAGCAGCACAGCCACAGCCCCAGATACCACCACGGCCACAGGTGCAGGTACAGGCACAGGTAGCACCTCCACCAGCACCACAGCCACAGGTGCAGGTACAGGCTCAGGGGATATTGGTGTTAGGTGCCAGGGGACCAGCCCCAGTTCCTTCAGTGGCGCGAGATCGTTATATGGAGGTTAGAGCAGAGGCCCGTTATTATCAGGATATTCTTGATAGTACCGGAGTCGAGTATCAGGCGTATGCAGCGCATAGGGCAGAGACCTCGCACAGCCAGAGATCTCAGGGAGGGGCAGCCACAGCTGGCGTGTCCGTGACGGGCAGGAGGCGAGAGGCACCACAGGGACCAGCGGGGAGAGGTGCCGAGGGCGGTGTTTCACTCGGAAAATGCTTCGTTCCTTATAGAAACAGATAAGGTTAGGGTTAGGAGGAATACCTGTAGGATGTCGAGATGATGTGCGCGTACCGTAGAGAAAGATCAGGTTGACTGCGGAGAACTCCTTTTTGTCTGGGAAGGACTACCTGCAAATAAGAACACAAGACCACAAGATTTGATTAAACAATAAATGAGGAAACTGCCTTGGGCCCAGGAAATGTAAAACTTCCTTTCGAAGGTGGTCAGTTTCCCTGCTAACGTGAATTAACACAAAAGACTGTAAAATATCAATTAAATTGCTTGGCTGAACTGGGTAGGGGAAAGGCTGTTTTTCCTGGTTTTTGATCAAAGGAACCGATGCCGGTTACGTATAACCGATGGCGGTTACTGATAACCGATACCGGTGGGTTCTAGGATCTTCTGGGCTGGTTGTGGAGTTTGTAATGGCTGGTTTTTGGATAGTTTTTAGGAAATGGGATGGTTAGAAACAAAAGAATGACAGCTAGAGGCAATGGTATGTTGGATAATGGATTCAGAAACGGATTTGGGAGGACTGTAATTCCAAAAGCATAAGAAATGTTATAATGGAGGACATGCAAGATGTAACTTACTGGTTTTGATGAAGGTGCAAGTTGATCTCCTTTGCTATAAACCCGTCTAATATTTTCACTCGTCTCTGCTTGGTCAAGTGAAGATCTGGACTCTGTTCCTCGTTCGCAATGCCCTCGCTTGATCCAGAAATCCTTTGATTGATCTCTCAAAATGAAATTCCGATCCGTTGTTTTGGTTTGGGAAGCCCATTTACAGGGAACCGATGGCGGTTGCGTAACCGACGGCGGTCGAGTAGGAACCGGCATCGGTTAGGAAAAAGTAGGCTATTTTTACTAAAATAGCCCACCTTCCCTGTTTTTCTCCCGAGAGATCAGTTGCGGGCTTGGTCAAGTGGCTAGAAGGTCGGCTTTTGGTGCGAGTAAGGAGGCATTAGTTATGGATGTGAGTCTAGACCAAGTCATGGGTCTTAATTAGCTTAGTTTAGGGTTAGGGCTAGGTCATGATGAGGTGGCAAGGTGAGGTGGCGGGTAAGGTGATGTGGATTTATCAATTACAAGGTAATTAATAAATGATTGTGTAAAGTTTAGGTAATGAGGTTAGGTTGCGAAATGGGATGCGGGTCACAAGGGGTCGTGAGACACGAATTTGGTGTCTACATTAGCCCCTTATTGTCGTGTAGCTTGTTCTGTAAAGCTGCGCGGACAATAATATGAAGTGGTTTCTCATGTTAAAGATATAGGTAATCCCCCTCAAATCTATCACAGATTGAGTGAACAGGAAATCAGGGATAGGGTTGATAAAGGGTATATGTGGTAGAGAGGATGGTAAGGGGGTGGGGTAGGTCCAAGGAAGCAGACGCATGTTGAAATGCAATAGTACGACTAGGGTACATGATTTGACTAGCAAACCAGCAATGTATAGGCAAAGGTCGATAGTTTATCCAAACAAGGGTGATATAATCCTGGTATCCAAGGCATAGGAAGTAGCTCCAGGATATATAACAGGTAAGGTACCGGAACGTTTAGGCATGTTCGGCAGTACCAAAAGGTTGGTTTGGTTGAGATAAACGTCACGGTCTAGGTCTGGGCAAAGCTGGTCGACAGATCAAGTCAAGGACCCTAATCATGCGAAAACACGAACAGGTGAGCTCGATTGAACACAAGGTACATGATGGATGTATAAAATAAAACGTTGATTGTGGGTATGGTATGGAAGTGATACGGCCTTGGGTCAGGCGGTGGCCCTGGGTCGGGCTAAATAGGTAGGGCGAGGCCTTGGGTCGGGCCAATTGGTAGGTTGAGGCCTTAGGTCGGGCCGAATGGTAGGTTGAGGCCTTAGGTCGGGCCGAATGGTAGGTTGAGGCCTTGGGTCGGGCCAATTGGTAGGTTGAGGCCTTCGGTCGGGCCGAATGGTAGGTTGAGGCCTTGGGTCGGGCCAAATAGGTAGGTTGAGGCCTTAGGTCGGGCCGAATGGTAGGTTGAGGCCTTGGGTCGGGCCGAATGGTAGGTTGAGGCCTTGGGTCGGGCCGAATGGTAGGTTGAGGCCTTAGGTCGGGCCAAATAGGTAGGTTGAGGCCTTAGGTCGGGCCAAATGGTAGGTTGAGGGGTCGGGCCGAATGGTAGGTTAAGTCGGGCCGAATGGTAGGTTGAGGCCTTGGGTCGGGCCAAATAGGTAGGTTAGGTCGGGTTGAGGCCTTGGGTCGGGCCGAATGGTAGGTTGAGGCCTTGGGTCGGGCCGAATGGTAGGTTGAGGCCTTGGGTCGGGCCGAATGGTAGGTTGAGGCCTTGGGTCGGGCCGAATGGTAGGTTGAGGCCTTGGGTCGGGCCGAATGGTAGGTTGAGGCCTTAGGTCAGGCTGGACAAATGAACAAATGTTGTGCAGCAAAGGTGAACAGAGGCGATATTGGTGAAAAAGAGGCAAGGAGTAAAGAAGGGCAAATAATGGGGTGAAAGTTGGGTATGAAACCGATGTCGATTCTGCATGACCGATATCGGTTAAGGGACCGATACCGGTTTCTTAGGGCAAAAAGAAACCGACATCGGTTAAGGTCGAAAAACCTATAAAAAGAAAAATACGGCCTGTCATTGTCACTTTTGTTATTTGCAATCCAAATTAACTTGTCTGACGTGGAGAGTTGATTTGGAGGGTTATTAAGTGAGGTGGAGCTATTTGATTGGCGGAGAGAGTTGATAGTGGGCCCGAATAGTTGAGGAGGCAGCAGGTGATTGGCCGGGGACCCAGCAGATCAGGATTGGAGCCATGGCACAGGCAGGAGGAGCTGGAGGAGCTGGACCAGCTGGACCGCCACCACCCATCCCACCACGACGACGTGTCGTCGTACCGGTAGGTTCTAAACTCTTTAATTTGGTGATTTGGTTGAGTTATGTTGTTTTTGGGATTTGGGTAGGAATTGGTATGTTGGAGGAAATAATGGGTAAATGGAGGTAATTCGAGAAAGGGAGAGGGTAGATAGGTTAGATAGGCTAAGGCGGCTAGGTGTGTAAAATTTGGGGGTGTTTGGGTGGGTAGATGGGTAAAAATAGGTGAAAAATGGTTTTTGGGGGCCGCGCGGGGGTTCGGCTCGGGCAGGAGACAGTGACCGATGTCGGTCAGTAGGCGACCGGCATCGGTCGCAAAGGCATAAGGTGAGATTGAATTGGGGGCTACCGGCATCGGTCGCGTATCGACCGGTATCGGTGGGGGAGGTTGAGGGTGGAGTTGGGATGGGATTGGGTTTAGGGTTTAAGTTTGAAGGTGGGTTGGGTAGCGTGTTGGGGTGGGGTTTAGAGTTTAGGGTTTAGGTTTGAAGGTGGGATGGGTGGCGTGTTGGGGTGGGGTTTAGAGTTTAGGGTTTAGGTTTGAAGGTGGGTTGGGTGGCGTGTTGGGGTTGGGTTTAGGGTTTAGGGGGTTTAATGGGGTGGTTTGAAGGTGGGTTGGGTGGCGTGTTGGGGTGGGGTTTAGAGTTTAGGGTTTAGGTTTGAAGGTGGGTTGGGTGGCGTGTTGGGGTGGGGGGTTTAGGGTTTAGGTTTGAAGGTGGGTTGGGTGGCGTGTTGGGGTGTGGAGAAGGGTGAGGTGTGGGGTTAGATTTTGGGTGTTACAAAAGGGGGTTTAGATGGTAAAGTAGGTGTTATAATAAAGAGTGGGTCTAAGAATGTGGGTTGGTTGTGCAGGCACGTCAGCAGTTGACGATGCGTGATAGGATGCCTCCACTATTGAGTCGGATGAGGCCACACATATCTGCGGCGCATTGGGCCATCATGCGCGAGGTGGGACTTGGCGGGGTCCAGAGGTACAGAGCGATAGACAGAGATCACAGCCTGATGGTCGCCCTCATCGAGAGATGGGATCCGGCGGCCAATGTGTTCCATCTGCCGACCGGGGAGATGACCGTCACATTAGAGGATGTGTATCGCATCCTGCGGCTACCGATCGAGGGAGAGGCCGTTTTCCAGGTAGATTCAGAGACGGCCATGGATAGCATACTGCAGGTTTTTGGGGATGCAGCCGCGCTTCTTACATATCATAGCGCGAGCATTGGATATGGTGACATGTACCGCGCACACAGACATGAGACACGGCTTGCCGTGTTGATGATGATAGGGATCACCTGCTTCGCCCTCCCGGATTCAGAGGGAGGCCGCTTCCCACGGGCATTGATGGGGGTGCTACTGGAGATGGTGGAGGAGCACACCTGTTTCGCATGGGCACCAGTGTATCTGGTGCAATTATACAGGGAGTTATGGGGCTATCGCCGGAGGAGGCGATTTGGTATTTGTTCTACCTTTTTGTTGCACTGTTGGGCATACGAGCACATCGTATGCATCAGGCCGGTAGGGCTACCCCAGCAGCCAGGGCCACAGGTCGTATACCGATATGGATTTCAGAGGTGGTTGGGGGTCGTGGGCCAGCCACGAGCAGTTGTTGCAGGTCGGGATGTGGCCTACTATAGACATATGCTAGAGGGCCTTACAGCAGTAGACATTATATGGAGACCCTACAGAGGTCACCAGCCTGGCAGAGGAGCCCGCATACAGCTGCGCCTGATCCAGTATACATTCTGGATAGCAGGACGGAGGCCGGGAGAGTACGAGCGGATACCCCTAGAGAGGGTACGCAGGCAGATGGGGCTGCGACAGGACGAGCCACCTCCCTTCCCTCAGTACAGGAGGGATGATGTAGAGGCCCCACTACCAGCGCCACAGCCTTGGGATCCAGACTGGGTAGCGGAGAGACCAGCAGGTGAGGGTGTGGATGATGCCGGGTGCACGGGAGCATACAGGGTATGGTGGGCTGGGCAGAGAGCAGCGAGGATAGTACCGCCTGCGCAGCCAGACTTGGCTGCAGTTACTGCAGAGAGAGATCAGCTCCGGGGGCAGGTGCAGCTATTACAGGGACAGTTGGCTGCTGCACAGGCACAGATAGGGGTCTTACAGGGGCAGCTAGCCCAGGCTCAGGTACAGGCACAGGCAGCACCACCACCAGCAGCACAGCCACAGGTGCAGGTACAGGTACAGGCAGCCGTACCAGCAGCAGCACAGCCACAGCCCCAGATACCACCACGGCCACAGGTGCAGGTACAGGCACAGGCAGCACCTCCACCAGCACCACAGCCACAGGTGCAGGTACAGGCTCAGGGGATATTGGTGTTAGGTGCCAGGGGACCAGCCCCAGTTCCTTCAGTGGCGCGAGATCGTTATATGGAGGTTAGAGCAGAGGCCCGTTATTATCAGGATATTCTTGATAGTACCGGAGTCGAGTATCAGGCGTATGCAGCGCATAGGGCAGAGACCTCGCACAGCCAGAGATCTCAGGGAGGGGCAGCCACAGCTGGCGTGTCCGTGACGGGCAGGAGGCGAGAGGCACCACAGGGACCAGCGGGGAGAGGTGCCGAGGGCGGTGGGGAGAGCTGATAGATCCCCGACATGGTTTTGTATAGGGACATGGGCACCGGTCTGCGAACCGGTTGTATTGATAGAGGCCTGCGTGCCTACACTTATTCATTGTTTTGATTCATTTATTTATTATATACCGGCCTGCGAGCCGAGTACGGGTTGTATATTTGATACCGGCCTGCGAGCCGAGTATATTTTTGGTTTGAGAGACCGGCCTGCGAGTCGAGTCGAGATTTTTGGTAGGTATTGCGGCCTGCGTGCCGGCTTTGGTATGTTATGAGATCACAGAGGCCCCGATGTAGGGCACATTGTATTTTTGAAAATTTGTATATATATAGAGACGATGTTTTGATCCACATGCTGTGTTTAAAATGTGTTGAAATATGTGGTTAATGGCTGGTAATATATAGAATGTGTGATGAGTTTAATTGACATGTTGATAGATAGATGATGCTGATGTTTTTGTTTGTTTGTGCGTATATATGAATGTCAGGTTATGTGATAAATTGGTGGTTTTGTGACAGTGTGATATATGTAACTGATGAGTTGGATCCAAATGATGTATAGATTGATAGTTTTTTGGTATCTGTAGTTGATGGTTTGTGTATTTATAAAATAAATGATGTTGATGAAATTGTAATGCTATGTGTGGTGGATGAACAAAATGTGGTAAATTGTGTTGGTTATGCAGGCAAAGAGGCGGGCGCGACAAAAATTTAGATGAGAAATGAAGAAAAGAACCCTGTTTCAAAAAGGAAGGTGTGTAACCGATATCGGTTAGAGAACCGATATCGGTAGCTGATAGACCGATATCGGTTAAGTAACCGATACCGGTTATTTAGGTATGAGCTTTTCTAAAAATAGAAAAGCTAGGGTGGCAACTTAAGTTTTAATTTTAGAGCCATGCAAGAGGTTAAATACGCGAACGCGACGCTTTTTGACGACTGAGACAGGTATTTGCATGAGAGATTTGGGTGAGAAGGAGAAAAGAGACAAGGAAAGTAAATGTGATCCGAGGTTCAGAAGGCAGAAAGACAAAGTTGAAAAGGGTGGTGATCATGGCAGAACGAGGAGAAGCATTCAGCAGGCAAGGACATGAGGGAAGACAAGGGCGACCTCAAGCTGCTGCAACCCAAGAGGTATTGTTTTGTTTGTGATTTGACTACTGCATGTTTCGTGAATAAGATGGGGGAGAGTAGGTGGGTAGATATGAGAAAGAAAACATGATAACAAGGGTTGCAGGTGAGGTAAGTGTTACAGGGTAGGCAATCAGGGGTTTCAGGTATGTTTGTATGTATAAAAAGGAATAAACGAGCAAATTATTGTCGTAGGTGGTTGTTTTTAGGGAAGGTGTATAAAATTGACAGTGACCGGTAGCGGTTAGGGAGAAACGGTATCGGTTGTTCAACCGATATCGGTTACGTATAACCGGTACCGGTTACTGGAGAAATTTCCAGAATGTTTGAAAAAGACCCTAATGGATTGAATGGTTGTTTGTCGTTTTGGTGTATGCAGGCAGAGGCAGGGTTGAGGATGAATGATAGCGTGCCAGCGCTGTTGTCGCGAATCCGAGCGGATGTAACACCAGCGGAATGGACATTGATAAATCGTTTGGGGTTAAGTGGAATCCGTTATTATTCACGAATCGCACGTAACCATGGTATGTTACAGGCGCTGATTGAGAGATGGAATCCTGAGACAAATACCTTCTATCTGCCAACAGGTGAAATGACAGTAACTTTGGAAGATGTGTTTCGTATTTTGAGACTCCCTATTACAGGAGAGCCAGTATATCAGGCACTACCTAGCGCGGGGCGGGCAGCGATAACAGAAGTGTTTGGTCCATATGCACGAGACTTAACACAGCGAGGTTTGTCATTCACATATGGGGTAATGTATGCAGCACACCCTGAGGAGACAAGGTTAGCAGTGATTTTATTGATGGCGGTAGGGTATTATGCGTTACCAAGGGCAGAAGGGGGAAGATTTCCAAAGGCATTGATGGGTGTTATTTGGGAGATGATAGAAAGGAATGTGACTTTTGCCTGGGCACCTGCATATTTGGCGGAGCTATACAGGGGTTTATGGGCTTGTAGGCGAAGTCACAGGACAACGTTGGATTGCTCATACTTATTACACTGTTGGGCCTATGAGCACATTGTTTGTGTGCGACCAATAGGCCGATCCATCCAGGCAGGAGAGACCGGAGTACAGAGGTTGGGATTCCGACGATGGGTCCAGACAGAACAAGAGGCAAGATCTCAGGCCGTGCCGGGTGACATTGAGTATTACAGGCAGGTATGGGAGAGGTTGACGGTTGCAGATATCTGTTGGAGGCCCTACGGGAACTATATGGTAACCGAGAACATAGCTGAGGAGTTGAGAGGTGTAGAGCGATTGAGGTGGATCGCGGGGCATAGGCCAGGTGAATATGAGAGGATTCCTATAGATCGCGTGCGGCGACAATTTGGATTTGTGCAGGACATACCACAGGCTTATAGACCATATATGAGGATTGATGCCGAGGCAACATTCTCACCACCCCGGCCAACACCTCCAGAAGGGCCCGAGGAGATAGCAGCCGATCGCAGGGTAATGGATGCAGGAATGACAGAGGCCTATAGATTATGGTGGGTAGCAGAACTGCGAGGTGTACGTGAGCGCCCTGACATAGCGGTGATTACAGCAGAGAGGGATCGTCTGCAGCGTTTGGTTCAGCAGCTCCAAACGCAGGTGAATGAGACCAGAGGATTGTTAGTGGTTGCGGAGTCACGGGCGGCGAGACTAGAGGCTGGAGTTCTCCATGCGAGAGGGCGTATTCATATGTTACAGGAGAGATTGGCAGATCAGTGGGCGGTACCAATAGCCGCGGTACCTTTGAGGACAGAGAGGCCCGGCGAGAGGGGTCGACGATCACGATCATCACCTAGTTCGGGATGAGTTGTGATGGTCTGAGTACATGTTAGCGAGGTATAAGAATAAATAAGGATGCCGACCTGCGTGTCGATGATAGAGAAGATGTATTTGTTTAACATCTAAATAAAACTGAATATGTATGTTGATTTGAGTTATGATAATAATAAGATTGTCGGTGTTTTGATTTTCGGTGTTTCGAAAAAGGATAAAGAGAAATGTGATTAAAATAAAAATACACAAAAATATTTATATTCACCACACAGGATAGGTTATGGTAGGGGATGGTCGAGCTAACCTTGGGAGACCCCATGTCTCCGAAGTGCTGCCTACATAGCCCATTGCACAAAGCAAGGAAGGGCCTCAGACCGATGTAGTTCTCCCTTAGGACCAGGGAGAGGTGAATTTAGGCAATTTGGTATGGTTTAGGCAATTTGTCGTTTGGTAAAAATGTGATGTTGGTAGGGTAATGTTGTTGGTGCTGGTAGGATAATGTTGTTGGTGTAGGTATAGGTAAAGCAAAGGTTAGCATACCCAAGTAGTAGGGAATAGTGTCCTGATTAAGATCAACACACAATTCTAGATGCGAGGCAAAGCGGAAAGAGTGCTCCGTAGGTGAAAAGAGCTAAACAAACCACACAACGTAGAACGAGCCTGAAGCCCTAAGTGCCGTGCATAGACGAGAAGTCCATAGTTGAAAAGAGTTGTATGATCACAATATATCAGGTGTACGTTACGTCCCTTGAGTTGAAACAAATGGTGAGGTGATGTGGATGATATAGCTGAGGTACAAAGAACTTGTTTACAACGAAAGAGAACCTACCCTAAATAGACAAGTCCATGACCCAAAAAGTTCTTTTGAATGAGGCTTTTATTTTATTGAATGTAGACTGATCGATGCGGGAAGTCTACAAGGGATATTGATTGTTTTATTCTTGAGGTCTTCACGAAGCTGATCAATGCGAGAAGCTTCTGATAAAGGCTGACTGTGTATAGCTGTCCTTCGGGGGAGCAGTCTATTTATAGTAGCAGAGATGATTTTAGTGCATAGCTGTCCTTCAGGGGAGCAGTCTATTTATAGTAGCAGCAATAGTTTGGCATATAGCTGTCCTTCGAGGGAGCAGTCTATATTTAATTTTAGATGACTAGATGTTCTTTTGGCGTGAAGCATCTAGTTTAGTAGGAAGTTTGACTCAAGAAAATCCCATAAGAATACGGCTTATTTTAATACTTTGAAGTCATGGACTAGACTAAAAAGGGGAAGACATCATCAAGGGGAGGTGAGGATCAAACTATGTGAGCCTGATTGTTATTATGAAGTGTAGGAAACAGGGTGTATGTAGTGGTAAGTGAGCTCAAGGGACGAGCACAGGTAGATAAGAAGTGATATAATACTAATTTCAACAGTAGAATGGTCGAAGATGCAAGGCATTAAGGGGTTCAGGCTCAGGTTTACCATTGAGCGAAGCTAAACGATAAGTACCAGATCCATAGGTATGAGTGATTATATAAGGCCCGATCCAATTGGGAGCAAATTTTCCACGTTTGCTCTTTTCTAGTTTGGTTACATGTTGATTCTCTTTGAGAACAAGATCACCAATCTTAAAGGTACGCTCATGAAGTCGCTTATCATAAGCACGTTTAATGCGTTTTTGATAGATTTGAAGGTGATCAAGAGCTGTAAGACGGCGTTCGTCAAGAAGCTCCAATTGGGCTAACCGCTCTTGGCGGAAATCATCGTTGGTGAGAATATCCTGAAGAGATATTCTAAGGGAGGGTATTTGTATTTCGAGAGGCAAAACAGCCTCGGTGCCGTATACCAAAGAAAAAGGTGTGGCATTAGTAGAGGTACGAATGCTAGTACGATAAGCCCAAAGGGCAAAGGGAATGTGATCGTGCCAATTTCTTCCAGATTCATTGACAACTTTCATGAGGATTTTGGTTAGTGTTTTATTAGAAGACTCGGCTTGCCCATTGGCTTGTGGATAGTAAGGTGATGAGAAACTAAGTTTGATACCAAAGTTGTCACAAAGGTCTTGCAACAACTTGTTTTTGAAAGATTTTCCATTATCTGTTATCAGGCGATGAGGAACACCAAAACGACAGATAATGTGGTGGTTAATGAATTCGACAATTTTTTCTTTTTTGATTGAAATGAGTGGAATAGCCTCCACCCATTTTGTGTAATATTCGGTCGCTGTGAGTATCCAACGGTGACGTTGTGAAGAGGTTGGGTGAATCTCACCAATAAGGTCTAAACCCCATTGTGAGAAAGGCCAAAGATCTCGAGCGATCTGTAGCGGGTGGCTAGGAGTATGTTGAAGATTGGCATGTTGTTGACACATGACACAACGCTTAACATATTCGTAGCAGTCGTTATTGAGAGTAGGCCAATAATAACCTAGGCGAAGGATTCGTTTAGCCACGGCAAGGCCACTAAAATGTCCACCACAAATCCCATCGTGGACTTGTTGGATGGTATGAGTGGCCTCAGCGCCAGTTAGACAGCGAAGGAGGATACCATCAAAGCCACGTTTATAGAGGAGTCCCCCCATGACAACATAACGCGAAACACTTTTAAGAAAAGCACGTTTGCCGTTACTAGTAAGGTCAGGTGGGAGGACAGAGATTGTAAGGTAGTCGTGAAATTGGTGGTACCAGGTATCCTGTGAATTAGTAGACACAGTATTTATCATACAAACTACCGGGGTTGAATAGGATGGGGCAAAAAGTTGTTGGACCACGACGAATAATTCAGAGTCAGTTGGCGCGGCGGGAATTTGCGAGGCTAAGCAAGCCATAGTATCCGCAAATTTGTTAGTGGAGCGGGGAATGGTTTGTATAGAATAGTGGGTAAATAAAGCTAGAAGTGATTCCACGTAGTGTTTGTATTTTTGAAGTTCCTCGTTTTTGCATTGGTAGACGCCCATAACTTGATTGACTACCAATTGAGAGTCGCCAAAAATGTTGATAGATTTGATACCTAAGTGTAATGCAACTTGGAGACCCAGAACCAGGGCCTCGTATTCCGCTGTATTATTAGTGCAAGGGAAATCAAGTCGGAATGAAAGAGGCATAGGTTCAGCGTTGAGAGGAATGAGAACAACGCCGGCTCCTCCGCCGCGCTGGCATTTAGATCCATCGAAGAAGAGGGTCATTGGGTACGACTCCTCCGTGAGGGAAAGAGTAGCGATGAGTTCGTCGGGAAATGTGAAATTGGTAAATTGTTCCCCCGGTAAAGGAGCGTCCGCAAGTTGGTCTGCGATGGTTTGTCCTTTGATTGATTTCTGGTGGATAAACTCAAGGTCGAGGTCGGCGAGAAGCATGAGCCATCTAGCAATGCGTTGGTTCAGATGAGGTTTGGCGTACATGTAATGGATGGGGTCTGTGTTGGTGATGACGAAAGTCTTATGATTTAGAAGGTAGTGTCGGAGTTTGGTGGCGACGAATGATAGGGCCAGGCACAATTTTTCTATATGTGTGTACCTAGTCTCATAGTCCACCAAAGTACGACTTATATAATAAACGGCTTGTTCGTGATTCTCAGAGTCACGATGTGCAAGCATGGCTCCTACAGCGTGGTCGGTGGCGGAAAGGTAAAGGTAGAAAGGGCGGTTGTCTTGGGGTGGGATAAGCACGGGTGGCTGTAAGAGATAAGATTTGAGAGCTTCGAAGGCTTGGTGACATTCTTCGCTCCATTGGAATGCAATATCCTTTTTAAGGAGGTGATGGAAAGGTTGACATCGATCCGAGAGTTGGGAGATGAAACGTCGGATAGATTGGAGCTTACCTTGTAAACTACGCAATTGTTTGAGATTTTTGGGTGGGGGCATTTCTAGGATAGCTTTGACTTTCGATGGATCGACCTCAATGCCACGCAAAGAGACGATAAAGCCAAGAAGTTTTCCCGAAAGAACACCAAAGACACATTTCTTCGGTTGAAGGCGGACAGAATATTGTAACAGGCGATCAAAAATGATGGTTAAAACATCGAGATGTTCACTACGATGTTTAGACTTGCCGAGAAGATCGTCGACATAGTCTTCAAGGATAGTGTGCATAATGTCATGAAAAATGTAGGTCATAGCCCGCTGATAGGTAGCACCAGCATTCTTAAGGCCAAATGGCATGACACGATAACAGAAGGTTCCCCAAGGAGTTATGAAGGCAGTCTTGTGTTGATCGGCAGGGGCAACCAAAATTTGGTTGTATCCTGAAAAGCCATCCATGAGAGAAAGCATTTCATGACCCGCAGTGAGATCAACAAGTTGATCAATACTTGGGAGGGGGAAGTCATCCTTAGGGCAAGCGAGGTTAAGATCCCGGAAATCCGTGCATATCCGAAGTCCCCCCGTCGCTTTCGTGACAGGTACGATGTTAGAAATCCATTGAGGATAGTCAATAGGCAGAATGAAGGAAACAGAAAGGAGTCGTTGGAGTTCCTCTTTGACCAAGAGAGCAATGCGTGGATGCATTTTTCTCAATTTCTGTTTGACTGGTTTGGAATCGGGGTTTAGGGTGATGTTATGGACGGCAATGGTAGGATCAATTCCTGGCATGTCAGCGTAAGACCATGCGAACGCTTGGTTGCGAGCACAGAGAAAGGTAGTAAAGGCGGCTTGTTCTGATGTGTTAAGGGATTGTCCAATCTTCACTATGTGAGGATCTTCCTCCGTGTGGATGTTGATTTCTATAGTAGATTCGTTCAGCATAGTTTGGGTTTCAGATGGTAGGGCGCGTTGAATATAAGAATCATCCGCGCCCAGGTAAGTGAGTATGGAGTCGTCATCCTGGCATTCAACAACATTAATCAAAGGCGAATCCTCTTCGATCATGTCTGGATACAGAAGGGGAAGAGAAGATGGGTCCTCATTATCGCGTTGATAAGTGAGAGGACCTATGAAGATAGCATTTATGAAAAAAAAAAGTCAGGAGGGATAGATTCAGGGTCCATCGATTCTGTGGGTGATGATGGCAAAGTAGGTGATGATGGTTCGGTAGGGGCAACGTCTTCCTCTTCCAGGATACAGCTGACAGGAGGTGTCTCTTGTGTAGGTGTTTCGGAAAAACCGAGACCACTGCGATCATTATGTTTGCGTGTGGTCACGGGAATGAGTGTATGTCGGCCTTGTTCGTAAAGGCCAAAACCAAAGCCTTTCCACGCACAGCGAGTCAAGAAGGTGAGGGCGAAATGACGATTTGTCAAGTATTGAAAATCGGATTGGAAGGGAACCACACCAAGAGGAGGTTCAGGGGTAATGGAGGATGTGTCAACACCCCCATATGTTAGGTTAGTGCGGCAATGGGGTGGTCCGTAAGAGATTACCTCCCCCACGCGACGGTCGTAGGTGGGATGCGCATGTAATTGTCCGTACTCCTGCGGGGTAGGGAAAGAACTAACGTTATATAGGCGGTACTCCCCCAGCGTGAGGCGATGAAAAACATCTACTAAGGGGTCGGAGGTTGGGATGTTAGCTGCGGGAAGAGAAGTGGTTTGTGCGACTGTGGTTTCATCAGTTGAAGGCGTAGGTGCAGTTGAGGTGGATGGTTGAGGTACATTTGAAGAGGATGGTTGGGTTGAATGTATGGGTGTCTTAATTGGTATAAGCACATCGTTTGGGCGGTATAACATATTGCAGGTTTTGAAGGGGGGAGGATCAGCTTTTACAGTGTAGGACTTCCCCTCGTACTCAAATTTTATGCATCGATGTAATGTTGAGGGAACGCATCCCATGGCTCGAATCCAAGGACGACCCAGCAATATATTATATTGGAACTCTCCTTCAAGGACATAGAAGAGTTCGGGCAAAGTACGTGGGCCTACGCGAATGTTGAGGATCACGGTGCCTAAGGTAGAAGTAATAGCGTCATTGAATGATCGCAACATGATGGGGTTGGCACACATGTAACTAGAAGGGATGTTCATTTGTTGGAAGGCTTTTGAAGAGATGATGTTTAGGCTAGCGCCCCCGTCAATCATAACCCGACGTACTCGAATGTCTCGGACGTAAGCGGAAATGAAAAGGGCAGGGTCAGGGTCTTCTGCACCAAAGTCGATAATTTCATCTTCCGAGAAACTAACCGCAGCGGCTTGTTGTTTTGAGACAGAAGTGGTGGGGGAGATGGATTGTTTGGTGAGAGAGGCAACGTGATTGGGTGTTAGAATGGAGGCAACGGGCAGGGTTTCGTTGGGTAAAACCTCTATCCCTTGAAGGATCTCAACAAGAGCTTGTCGATGAGATTCAGAAGTCTGAATGAGATCATATAGTGTCATTTTTACGGGCGATTGATGAAGCTGTTTGATCATGGTTCGGTGGGCAACTCCATTAGAGACGGGATAGGCGGGTCCGCGAATAACCACTTTAGGTGGTGGTGTAATTGGGATGGTTGAAGGAGAAAGAGATGCCGCAGGTGTGTTTTCTTTCGCTTTCCCATTGTTTTTCTGTCCTCGAGTAGCGACACTAATCATATTAATCTCGTAGATCTGAGATGAGGAAGATGGTTGGGATAATTCATGGTCTTCAAGAGGTGGGGTTGTAATAATGATAGATCTTGGTGAGGCAGGGATAGATGATATAGTAGAGGGAATTGACGCTAGAGGTCTCTCCCTTCGTAAGTTGTCTTTCTTAATCTGTCTATCCGGGAGAGGTGACTGACGAAGGAGGGTTTTTAGAGCTTTGCATCCCTCCACATCATGTCCTGGTGTGCGGTGATAAGCGCAGATTTTAGACTCATCGTAACCCATAGGTCGGGGTTTAGACGGGTCATAAGGTCTAAGTGGAGGTAGGGAAATGGTCGCATTCTCCACCAACATAGCAAGGATTTTGGCGTAAGATCCTTTGAGTGGGTCAAAATCGGAAGAGGATGAGGGTATTGATTGTGTGGGTTGTGGTAATGTTTGGGCGTGTTTAGTTCGTATGGGTGGTGGTTTAGCCGAGGGGTGCTGACACATGTTTTTCACTAAACGTGGTTTCTTGGACACAGAAGTTACGTTCAGCTGGTTAGATGATGAGGCTACAGATGGCGTGGTAGCGGGAAACAACCACGGAGAAAGGGGAGTGACAGAAAATAAATCCTTTGATGATGGGATTGGTTTAGGGTTGATAGGTGGACCGGATACGCGGGGTAACGATGTTGTGATACCCTTTGATCTCTGTATAGGTGTAGAAGGCGTAGGTCGTTTTGCAGAAAACAAAGGAGGTATGATATATTGGTGTAATGTGGAGGGATGAGGTCCCAATATGGAAGGTGGGTGTGACGATGAGGGTTTTAATTGTGATAGAGGCCCGGATTGCGTTCGTCTCCTAGGTGGCGGAACGGATTTATTTTTGGATAGATCGAGTCGCTTAGGCGGGTGTGTTAGACTGGGCATTGGTGAGGTCCCAAGCGTAGGGGAAGATCCGGTTAAGTTGATAGAAGTGGACGGGGCATTTGGTAGAGGTGAGGGGGGTGAAGGCGAGAACAGGGGCATTTTAAGCTTCTGTAAGCACTTCGGGTAGATGGTGGAGACATCAGGATTAGTCATTTGCATTTGAGTAGAAAAAGGGGTACTCAAACGTTCCCATAGGGCCTGTCTATCTTCTGTGGAATGACAGTCTCCAGGTGTGATTTGTAATTTTGGTACGGAAGAAAAGTGAGTTGTAATTCCAGTCCATTGTGGGTGTGACGCAGGAGGCAGATGAGGCACTGTATCAATAGATGTTAGGAGGTCAACCGGTCGTTGAAAAGATTTAGGCGATGAGGGACTAATAGGTAGGAGAGCGTGTTCGAGGAGATCTGTCATGTTAAAAGAATGTGGTGATGTTAGTGTAAGAGATTTCTCGTCTAAGGATGTCAAAAGGAGTGGTGAGCCTTCCTCTTGTGTAGCAAGAGTGGTAGAAGGGGACGTTTGGGAAATAGATAAATTAGATAGCATCCGCTCACAGTCTTGTAGGGATGTGGTGTAAGAAGACTCATTGATGGGAAGGGAAGCCTGGGCAGTTAACTCTTCTATGGGTAAAGGAACGATTTCGCTTTGGCTTGATGGTGGTAAAGGAGGTTCGGGCTCCTGTGTTAGTGAAGAGGTCTGATTCAAAATTTTCTCGATAGAGGCTTTTGGCTGAGAATCGAAGACTGCATGGATCTCATGAACACTCTCCTCAGCTAAGATATCTTGGTTCACGTTGCTGCTGGACGAGTGATTCGGGAATGGCTTGTTGAAAATTTTCAGATTTCGGTTAGCAGGAGCGTTAGGATTATCGAGGGTTATATCCCCTGCGTCAACCATTTCCTGCACTATGTTTTTCAACATCTTGCAGTTTTCATGACTATGTCCTTTTACGCGGTGAAAGTTACAAAAGTCATTTTCTTTGTACCAGGAAGGTATTGCGCGGGTGGAGTCAAACCCAGAGTGAGGTTTAACAGGGGGCAAGGTGATAGCCCCAGCTTTGAGCAATTTTTCCAATATCACACCATAGGTTTCTCCCAAGGGAGTGTAGCTGATGGGTTCGGCTTTGTATTTATAGGTGGTTTTTGGTGGAGTATTGGACGGTGGTTGGGATTTGACCATCACCGCGTGGACAGCTCCTTTTGATTTAGAAGAGGTGGACGCGTGAGGAGTGGTGGTATTTGGTTTATTGGTAGAATCAGGAGTTCGGAAAGTGGAGTTCTTGTTGCGCAACCGCAATTTCTCTTCCTCTAAGGCTCGAATTTCTAATTTTCGAGCCATAGTAAAGGCCTCGTCGAATGTACGAAAAGTTTGAATTTGGAGGGTAGGGGAGATGTGCTTAGCGCAGGCCCGCCGTAAATAGTTCGATGAGTTCGGTTTGAGGCAAGGCATACGTAAGTTGGTTGATAAGGCCCCGCCATCGTCCAACGAAATCTGCGATAGATTCGTCTTCAAATTGTCGGATGGCATAGAGGTCAGTGATAGATACTTTCTTGGCAATGTTAATGGAGAAATGATCCAAGAAAGATTGGGCTAGTTGGTTAAAAGAGAAGATTGAGTGCTGGGTTAAAGCACTGTACCACTCCAAGGCAGGTCCTGATAAGGACATGGGAAAGGTGCGGAGTAACAAGGCATCATCATGGGCAATCAAATAACAAGCATGTCTAAATGATCGCAAGTGTTGTTGAGGATCCTCTTTACTGTTAAAACGAGTAAACTTTGGCAACTCCCATTGAGGAGGATATGAATGAAGGGGGACAGAAGGGTGAATGGGCTCCCGACAAACTTGCTCGTATGTCAAGGCGCTACGACTTCCTGAAACGGAAGCCTCCAGGTTTTGCATTTTGTCCATCATTTGCTTGATGAAATCTGTGGTTGGATGAGATGATGGTGCCACAGAATAGGGATGTCCCATATAAGGTGTTGAGGTTACTGGATACGTGTATGGGAATGAAAAGGTAGGCGGAGCTTGAGAAGGAAAGCTCGTTTGAATAGGTGGCAGAGAGTAAGTCATGAATGGAGTGGTCTGAAAAAGAGATGAGATAGGGGCAGTTGGTGGTAGCGATACGTGGGGTCCAAGGTTAACCAAAGGAAAGCTAATCGGGGTCGTATGAACCTCTGAAGCTGTCGGATTGGGAGACGGGGCTAGTGATGCAGGAAGTAAGGTATTGTTATCAGGAGGAGTGGGAGCTAAATGAGCAGCTATACTAATAGGCATGCCCATAAGGAGCTGACCATCAGGCGTACGGTCAGGGGTATGAGACAAATAGTATTGTACAGCGCTGGGATTAGCATCCAGAAATTTGGCAAAGTCCTTGTCTCCTACAGGAATTTGGGGGATCTCACTGGTGTCTGTAGGGTTCCCTATAGAATGTGAAGGGGGTGATTCAGGCAAAGACACAGAGCAGGCATGTGAAACCATGGCGGCGGCTTGCTTCCGAGTGATGACAACCATAGACTAGAACACACAGGAAAGTTTCAATCTATCAAGAACAAAAACAACCTCTGAATGGTGAATTTGACAAGCTGCTGGTTTGTCAGGGGCTGATGAAGACAGTAACCGATATCGGTTTAGTAACCGGTGTCGGTCACAGCTCAAACGACGTCGGTCCCTTAACCGATGGCGGTGTTAAAAGTCTAGGATAAGAAGATATAAAAGGCTGCTGATTTGATTTAGCAACGTTGAGTATGTTTAGCAACTTATTGATCACAGAAGACAAAGTATGACAGAGAAAACAGGATTTGAAAACAAGCAAGAGGCACACGCAAATCTAGAGACTAACCCTAGGGTTAATTTTGGTTATCGTGGGCTTATGCCTTTAGACGTAGAATGATGTCAGAATCCTAAACAACAAGACCTAGGGGAAATGTCAAGTTTGTTTTGGCTTATAAGGTTACCTCAATCGGGCGGAGGAATACCGCGGAAAAGGGGGGATGTTTGAGCTGTTGTGTTAATTGTGAAGTGATTCGGTATGTGTTGTGCAGTGAAACTAAGGTTAATTTCCTGTCAATACCGTGGATATCACCCCCACATGTACGACCTGTTACTTAATCTATGTTCACTAGAATTGGAGAACAACAAGCAGGAATGTAATGCACGTGTTTTATATCGAAATCGAAAATTATATTCGATGAAGCAAGAGAGATGACTTTCACTAATGCGAAACCAGGAAAGCAAGACAAATTCTTTACTAAATATATAACAAAAACAGCAACAGCAAATATGCTTCCTAAAATGAAAATAAGCAAGAGAAAGAAACCCAAAATGGGTCCCACCGGGCGTGCCAAAATGTTTCACTCGGAAAATGCTTCGTTCCTTATAGAAACAGATAAGGTTAGGGTTAGGAGGAATACCTGTAGGATGTCGAGATGATGTGCGCGTACCGTAGAGAAAGATCAGGTTGACTGCGGAGAACTCCTTTTTGTCTGGGAAGGACTACCTGCAAATAAGAACACAAGACCACAAGATTTGATTAAACAATAAATGAGGAAACTGCCTTGGGCCCAGGAAATGTAAAACTTCCTTTCGAAGGTGGTCAGTTTCCCTGCTAACGTGAATTAACACAAAAGACTGTAAAATATCAATTAAATTGCTTGGCTGAACTGGGTAGGGGAAAGGCTGTTTTTCCTGATTTTTGATCAAAGGAACCGATGCCGGTTACGTATAACCGATGGCGGTTACTGATAACCGATACCGGTGGGTTCTAGGATCTTCTGGGCTGGTTGTGGAGTTTGTAATGGCTGGTTTTTTGGATAGTTTTTAGGAAATGGGATGGTTAGAAACAAAAGAATGACAGCTAGAGGCAATGGTATGTTGGATAATGGATTCAGAAACGGATTTGGGAGGACTGTAATTACAAAAGCATAAGAAATGTTATAATGGAGGACATGCAAGATGTAACTTACTGGTTTTGATGAAGGTGCAAGTTGATCTCCTTTGCTGTAAACCCGTCTAATATTTTCACTCGTCTCTGCTTGATCAAGTGAAGATCTGGACTCTGTTCCTCGCTCGCAATGCCCTCGCTTGATCCAGAAATCCTTTGATTGATCTCCCAAAATGAAATTCCGATCCGTTGTTTTGGTTTGGGAAGCCCATTTACAGGGAACCGATGGCGGTTGCGTAACCGACGGCGGTCGAGTAGGAACCGGCATCGGTTAGGAAAAAGTAGGCTATTTTTACTAAAATAGCCCACCTTCCCTGTTTTTCTCCCGAGAGATCAGTTGCGGGCTTGGTCAAGTGGCTAGAAGGTCGGCTTTTGGTGCGAGTAAGGAGGCATTAGTTATGGATGTGAGTCTAGACCAAGTCATGGGTCTTAATTAGCTTAGTTTAGGGTTAGGGCTAGGTCATGATGAGGTGGCAAGGTGAGGTGGCGGGTAAGGTGATGTGGATTTATCAATTACAAGGTAATTAATAAATGATTGTGTAAAGTTTAGGTAATGAGGTTAGGTTGCGAAATGGGATGCGGGTCACAAGGGGTCGTGAGACACGAATTTGGTGTCTACATGAGTAACTAATGCACCACATGAAGCCTGCATCCAATAATTTTTGTAATTCAGCCATAACAGGCAATGCAACCTTGGGATGCATTTTACATAGTTTTTGCTTGATAGGTTTAGCATATTGGTGCACCACAAGGTGATGAACCACCAGAGAAGGATCAAGACTGGGCATATCTTTTTAAGACCAAGTGAATACATCCTAAAACTTGGTTAGAAGTGTTGTTAAGGATTTTATTTTAGTTTATGATAAATTGGCACCTAGTTGTAACAATTCTTGTTGGTCTTCAGTTCCAATGTTAATGGTTGTCATCTCTTCTACCAACAACTTAGAAGTGTCATTATCTTGAAATGATGTTGGAGGCTTGTGTAGATTTTTAGATAGTTTTGGATCCAAATCTCCTCACTGTAGTGCCTCTGAAAGGATTTCACTAGGAGAGGTGTCCTTTTCTTTCTCTTTCTTTTTCATTTTTTACTTCTCGTATAATTCCTCGTAAAGGTTTTCACTATGTAAGATATAATTTATCTTTTTTCTATGTTTAATTTCTTTTTCTTTAGGACTGGATATTGTAATTTCTTTTCCAAAGTAAGTGGTAGCATCCAGGTTTATATCAAAACCCTTCTTGTGATCTGACAAGGGAAAAGGGTCCCGAGCCCCAAGGAACTCCTATATAGCCTCATCGTTTTGAAAGATATACATGGAAATATGAAACTGTTGGTCTTGATCAATGAGGGAAGGATAATAAATGTTAAGGGTTTGAACGAATAAGTAGTCTGTGAAAATTTTAGTTTCGGCTAGGTCTTCAAAGAGGCTATGTGTGAAGCCAGTCGCAATTTTGAAATTTGAGTCTGCATCGCTAGATAACACCTCAAAGATTATAGGCCTCTTCTCATATGTCTCATATCCTAGACCTTATGTGTAAAGGTTGAACTTGATATTCATAGCTTCAAGAAAACCATGTCCTTGCAAGGCAAGGCCTCTTCCTTTCCAATTCATGTTTTTAATCATTTTATGGCCCTTGGTGTAATCGGTGGATTCTTAGCATTCTGCCATCCTTTCATCGTATAGCCAAGAGTCATTAGATATTGGATTATGTTCATCTTCTAGATATCTATATTGTCTCCAAAGAGTTTTACCAAGATAATAAGTTGGATGTTCTTATAGATGAGGAGCGTTAGGATGCCCATAGTTAGGCAATAATGGGATTTTTCCAACAAGGAATGTATTGTCAAGGGTTTACTTGCCTAAAAGTTTATGAGAGAATGTAATGTCAGGTGACACCTTAGATATAGATGCTTCATAGAAAGGCATGGAAGCATGAGGGATCAATTGTATATCAGGGTCAATATGGTTGGTAACAATAGGATTTGGGCTAGGTTAAGTTGTTCTATCAGCAGATGGGGAATATTTTTCCCTTTTGTACCTTGCTTTGAAAAACTTATAGTATTCAAAGGGATCAGTATCTCCATGCAAGGTGAACTCTCTACCATTATGTGGAAGCTTTATGCATTGATGGAAAGTGAAAGGTACTGTGTGCATCGCATGTATCCAAGGTCTACCTAGAAGAATCTTATATGATGTGTTTTCATAAACTACATGACACATAGTGTCAAGGAGCTTCGGGACTACTTGTATGGGAAGAGTGATGGTGCCAAAATACTGGTAATCAGTATTATCATAACCATGAATGGTAATGATATTAGCATCAAATTCATCTATTGTATGACCAAGTCAATAGGGCTTTTTTATAGAATAGATGTTAAGGGTCGCTCCATTGTCGATAAGAACTCTCTTGAATTTACGATTGATAACATAGGCTTTGATGTACAAGGAGTTGTTGTTAATCAGATTCAAATTCAACATATCTTGAGGGCCAAAAGATAGGATAGGATATTTGGGCATAAGGTTCATGATCATAGCCTGAAACTATTGAACATTGAGAGTATGAGGAACACATGATTCATTTAGAGCACAAGTGAGAATATCCTGAAAGCTAGGTGACTCTTTCAGTAGTTCCATGAGAGATATATGCGTTGGCGTGGTTGTTAATTGTTTGATGAAGTCATACTAACCTGGAGTGGAAGATTTGGCAATAGAATTTGACTTTTGATTTGAAGGAGTTGTTGGTTTAGACATTTGAGGCTCTATAGAAGATGTAGAAGGTTCATTTTCTATAGGAACCCATATCTTATGTTGATGTTTGGTCACAACATTACTCACAGGTTTGAATTTAATGGTTTCCATTATAGATGGTACTTCCTTAATAAATGAGATAATTGAACTAAAATCAGCGTTATTGGTAGAGGGACCTTTGTTAGCATGTTTATTATCACCACCATGTTTGGGAAATGGGTTTGATAACACCTTAAGATTTTCATTGGCTATTCTATTTGGTGATGATTCTTCAACAGTGATATCTCCAATATCAATGAGATCTTGGACAAAGTGACATAAGAGAAAGCATCAATCAGTTGGGTGACATTCAATGCGATGAAAATCACAATAAATATCAACCTTGTACCAAGTAGGCTTGGGTTCTCCCTCAACCCAAAGTTTGGTGATGGGATGAGTAACCATGTTTGCATTAACGATTTTTTGAAGGAAATTGGGTAGAGGTTCTCCCAAAGGAGTGAAACGATGTTGTTTAGAATCAGGAGAGGAGGAAACATCTTTACTAGAAATAACAAGAGGTTGTTTACCTTTGTTTGGTCTATTCTAAGTGTCTTAGACATTGTGGACATTACAATTTTCTGTAATAACATCGTTGACCTTATTACGATTGCGGTTAAAATATTTAGATTTGTCTTGGTGAGATCTATTAGGATGGTTACTATATTTCCAATTGTCTTTTCAATGAGGTTTAATCAAACCTTTTACGATAAGGTATTTTTCAATCTACGATCCTTTCTCAATAAATTCTTTGAAAGTATTAAGGAGATGCATTTGAATGTGAAACAGTAGCTCAATGTTGATATTGGTTACAAATATTCTCACAAGCTGCTTCTCAAGCATGGAGCATGGGAAACGACTAGCAATCACACGCCATCTTTGTAGGAATTGTGTGAAGGTTTCATTTGTTTGGTGTTTAGCATTACACAAGTCCATCATTGTAATTTTAGAATATATGTTGAATGAGAAATGTTTTACGAACTTCTCTGAGAGGTCCACAAAATTTTGCACAGAGCCCTTGGGGAGGAGTAGGAACCACTCCAAGGGTTGTCTTCCTAGACTTCGTGGAAAGAGATGCATTAATAAGACATCAGTATAGGCCACCTCTTGGCAAACCATATAAAACTACCTAATATGCTCTCTAGGGTCACTCTTGCCTCTATATTTGTAAAATTTGGGGATCTCAAAATATTTTGGAAAAGGAACACACAAAATGTCCTTATCGAATGGGTAAGGACACAATTCTTCAAATTTGAATTGTTTACGTTGATGTTTTATACTAGAGACCATATCCTTCATCATTTTCCATTCATGGGAAAATGGTGAGTTATTCTGTAAGAAAGATAAGGAGCCATCACTTGTAGAGATTTTTTTATCTTTGGTGTGTGCGGTATGACTCTTAAATTAAGCATCACTAGATCTCTTTGGTGCCTCCTTGTCATGGGATTCATTGGTGAATTTGGAATTTAAAATAGCAAGTTGTTTATCCATGTCATTAATTTGATTCATGAGGGCTTGAGGAGGATCAGGGGTTGAATCAGTTTATTTTCCTTTGTTCCTTTCATTATATTTTTCTTTGTTTGATTCATTTCCTTTGGTGTTGTTTGAGGTGGACTTGTTTCGATCATCATTATTTGTGTGACTAGGTCCTGCCTCATCATCATTGTTTGTAAAAATGAAATGTTTACCCTTGTTAGGTGGTGTTTTTCCAAGAAATGTTTGTAAACTAGCTTCATCAAATTCAGAGGGTAATTTTTCTCTCATCTCAAGGAGACGAAGCAAAAATTGGTCTTTATTCATACGTAAAATATTTTCAATGCAAGATTGTTCGTCGAGTGATATGTCATTTTGATCATCCTCAGAGTTTTGGTCATTATCACTATTAAAATTTCTAAAAGTAATTCATTCACCCCTTCTAAAAGGACTATAATCTTTGTGTCTTGTTCCCACCATTTTTAAAAGAGGGAGGGAGCAAAAGAGATATGTGAAAGATAACTCAACCCATAACAAATTGAATGCAACGATGGAAGAGGGTGTGTGATTAAGTTTGATAATAAATTATCCCTTAACAAAGTGAATGCTAAGATGGGAAATAGGTTTGGAAGATATGAGTGATGAAACCCTTTAAAAAGTGAATGTCAAGATGGAAGCGTGTGAAAGTGTTTGATAAAATCGACCCTTGATAAAGTGAATGCCAAGATGGAAGAGTGGCGCAATGTGATGAAGGTTCTGTTCCTCTAACAAAGTGAATGCTAGAATGAAGGAGGTTTATAGTGAAAAAATTATAAATGGGTTCAACCTCTAGCAATGTGAATGCTAGAGTGAAGAAGTGAGGATAGATTGATTGCAAAATGTACTTTACCATCTAGCAAAAATAAATGCTAAATGGGAAGAGGTTATGAAAAAAGGATTCGAATCGTATGTGATGTGCTCAACCCTTAACAAGAATTAGTTAAGAAGGAAGAGGCTAATGAAGAGATAATACTCAAATAATGACAATGTAAGTGTTGAAAATAAGATATGGTGAAGTGTCTATAATGCAAAAAATATGTTGTCAAGTTAGAGATGTGAAGAAAGAAAATGTATATAGTTTAACAATGATTCTATCAAACTAAAGGTTGTAAGAGGAGAATGAAGATAAAATGTGATGAAATAAATTATGGAAAAGTGAAGCACAACACCACTAATATGTGATTTGTAAGATGAAAGTTCTTCAGCGAGGATGTGGATATTTGCAACTCAAAACTTAATGTTGAAAAGAAGATGAAAACTTAAACTTTAGGAAATGTAATCCAAATTTTTAAGTGTTGAATGATTTGGGAGATGAACTCAAGGAATTGAATATGAAAGATAGAAGGATTTGATAATCGGTAAAGGGTAAGAATAAAATAAGTGAATAAAAACTCCAAATGAGTGAAAGAAACTCAAATAGAGAAGACAATGAGGATGAAAAGAAGAGAAAATTAAAATAATGAAGATGAGATGAAAGTTCCGAAAAGGGGGAAATTGAGAGTAAAATGAAGGTTAGTGTATGACTGATGATGAGAAGAAAAGAAGATGAGAACAGATGAAATGGGGGTGAAATTAGAATCCAAACAAGGATAGTTTGGAAAAAAAAGATGAAAAGATAAGAAAAGTGAAAGATGGATCCCAAACAAGGAGTATTTGGGGAAAAGTGAGTGTGGAACACTACTAAAAAACAAAGAAAAACGAAAGAAGAAAATAGAAAAAGAGGTTTTTGTTTGAAATTTTGTTTCTGGCCTCTACCTTAGATTGGCTTGGAAAATGTTTGGCTTCCTAGGTGGCTCTCTCAACTAGGTGTCAACAAAATATCTAAGTTGCTAACTGATGAATTTACTTAACCCCCTTTGAAACCTCGAGAAATACCTTTCTTGATCCAAAAATATACTAAAAATTTTATCTACTCAATCTCAGACTCTTGTAGGCTTATCAAATTACTGTTTAATTTTTACCCCATTAAAATCAACTCAAAATAATGCAATAAGTATGACACTTTTCAAAAGGGTTGATTACAGATTTCGGAAATCTCCTACATCTCTGGGTTCTTTTGAACCATTCCAATAGTCAAAAATTGTAAGTTACAATAGTACTTTCACAAGAAAACCTAATGGAAACTATTAAGAACTTGCTTATAAGAATAACTAGACCTTAAGATGGCAAGGGTAAAATATAGCACCCGAATTCCCCTTTCCTGGTGTATTTGGAAAGCTATATGGCACCATATCTATTGTTTAGAATCCTCTAGATCTTGATCATCCTTCCAGATGCTTCATAATTCCATGTGGCACTCTGGTCGATACTCCAAGATTCACAATAATTTAGTGTGGTGCTATGGGCTGACTAGGTAGTATTAAAACTCCTAGTCACAATAATGCCTATTAAAATAAATAGGTCTTCAAAAATTTATAACAAGCCTAAAAAACTAGGTCTTATAAAAAAATGATCTTCTGCTTGCTCGAGAAATACTCCTCAAGCTATTGCTTTGAGCTTCCAAGTTGTGTGTCTTTTACAAAGAAATGGGTCAACTTTTATAGTGTAAATAAGACTCTAAAATTATATTTAAGACCTTATCAACAAACTCACCCCCCTAACCAACTCGCTAGCTGAGTTGGTTGGTTCAACCATTATCCCATTGAGATCATTAAAACTTACTTCACCAATTGTCTCACCCACTTTGTATTTGATGGGAAATCCCACATTCTCTACACCGTGGAAGGTGGTCGGGTTTTTATTGGGTTCATCAACCCATGGTGGAAGTGGATGTGGTAAGGCCTTATCCCACTTTGTTTGGCCACATACGTGGTGAGATCTATTGTGATGAGTTCTTTTTCTAATTCGTGGGTTCTGTCATTGGTTTGTTGATGTGCCGGTTCCGTTGGATGTTGGGTGTTGTGCATTGGCAGGTGTTAACCGAGCCATGTGGTGAGGTGTTTCTTTGAGTTTGTGGACTTTGGTGGTTATTTGATTCAAGGGCGAGCTATCCACCAAGTTATTGTGGGAGATAATACATATCCCAAAAGTGGTAAATATGTGGTATTACTGTGTAGAAATGATCAAATCGATTAGTAAATAAAGTAGCTCACCAAGCTAAAATCAATGTAACTCGACCACAGTGTACTTGTCGATTCTTGATAGCCAAATCGAGCTAAATCAAAATTTTCACAATGTGATCAACTCAGTGGGGAGTTCATCACCTCACCAAGCCAGAATAATAGCTCATTGAGCTAACTCGATGTCGACACAATGGTTTGAGAGCCCACCATGTCAGTAACACCACTAGCTCTCATGGCGATCAGGCTTCCTTCCATCAAAAAAGTTGAGCCTCTTGTCGTGACATCCAAATTTTACACCTGTCAAAGACCAAAGGTTGAAAACCTCAAAACAACTCCCTTTCACCTTTTTGCCACATGTCATAATGCCGTTGGTCCAATATTGACCTGTTGACCAGAGTTTACTTTCCTGTTGACTAAAGTTTGACTGGACATAACTAGAACTCCCAATGTCTGTTTTTCATGTTCTTATAGTCGATGGAAAGCTCTCAGATAGATCTTATGTATTAACACAGTTTAGGGATGTTTAGGCAACTTATGATATCAAATATGAGCCCCTGATCACACCTCCCTAATGAGAAAGGATTTTTATCCCAAAAAGCTTATATTGGAACATTTTGCCATCCTGTCTTGAATCTAGAAACTCTACTGCTACCTTGGAAGTGTTTTTGTAGTAGACCCTTGGATCTTTTCCTCTACAACACTCTCACTTTTAAAACTTTGTTCTAATCCTAAAACCTGTGGCTTTTGAGCCCACAACACTTCTGTTGCGCCACTCTGATATCCAAAGAAGATCTCCATGTCTCTGCTGCATGGTATTAGGATTCTAAATATCTGATAACAAGGATCTTATTTTACTCTATAACATAGATTTTGGCTCTGAGTTGATTCCATAGAATCCAAACTAGTTCAAAGGAAGTCCTTGCTACTTATAGCTATGATTGATCCAATGTCAATGATGAACAATGACTTTTCTTGTTTTAGACCTCAATGCCTCTGTTGTGAGGTGATAATTCTCTTATAGACCTCAACACCTCCCACCATGTAGTGTTAAGTATATTTTAGACCTCAATTCCTCCATTGTGTAGTGCTAAGTCTCTTTTAGACCTCAATGCCTCTACTACAAGATGTTACGTTTGATGATCAGTTGTTATTCTACTGCACAGTCACAATGCCTCTACACAAAATGATGATCCGAGATGATTTCTCACAAGCTCAAAAATGGTGACTCCAACCCCACTACATGGTTTCTTCCTCTACACAGCTAAAATACTCCTATTGAAAATGACTATTAGGTACCACTCTATTGCAGGGTCACAATGCCTCTACACAAAACAATGATCTGAGATGATTTTTCACAAGCTCAAAAATGGTGACTCCAACCCCACTACATGGTTTCTTCCTCTACACAGTTAAAATCCTCCTATTGAAAATGAATACTAGGTACCACTCTACTGCACGGTCATAATGCCTTTGCACATAATGAAGTTCCAACTTGTTTTTATATGCCAACAATGTTCATCTACCATTTTGTTGCACGGTCACAATGCCTCTACACAGAATGAAATTCTGAGCTGATCCTTTGAGAGTTTATTTTGTTGACAAACTAATATCAGGTACCATTCTTCTAGATTCCCATGATGGCCTCTTCATAGAATGAATTTCCTACCAGACGTTAATGCCAACAATGATTCAACTATCATTCTTATGCATGGTCATAATGCCTCTACACATAATGAAATTTTGAGCTGACAATTTGAGAGCTTCATTGTCTGCACATATGGGTGACCAATCTCCAAGCTTAATATGAGTTAAATCCTATATCCAAGCTATAATAGGTACTCACAAGCTGATTAGGAGACATGTTTGGAGTATTAATCTAATTTTCAAAGAAAATCCACTAAGTATGGAAAACCTTTCTCTCAACATTTTCTCACAAAATTTTATCTCCAAACAAATACTGCATACTATTCATCAATCTGAATTATGCAATATATAATTGAAAAATTGTTGACTTGCCCATTTTAAAGGATTTTCATTTTTAGGTATTACTTGGTCTTGGGTTGAATTGTCAACTGGTGGAGGATTAGAAACCTCTTTTGCCTTTGAAATAAGCCTCCATTCCATCTTTTTCTTTCCATAACTCTTATGGCGAGATGGATGTAGTATCCAAAAATTGTTCACCTGAAGCCCATTCCTCTTGAAATGAGCACAAAAATTCCTCTTAATCTCCTTCTTCTAGGATGAGGAACTCTTTCTGCCATTTCTCACCTCTACATAACAAGATTGGTTTTAATTATTTTCCTTGTTCCTAATGAACGACATCAACTTCTTTGTCAGTGTCCTTCTCTTCCAGCATTTAGCCACAAAATGATTATGCAATCCAAAAAAATTACATGGAAAGGAATTCCACATCTTCCGAAAATCATAACCATAATTCTTAAGCTAAAAAATTGGATCAAAATTTTTATTGTGCTTATGATTATGGTAAGAAAATGGAGGTGGAATCTCATTACCTCTTCACTGGCGTTTCTTACCACATCCTATATGTGATGAAAAAGCACAATTTTCCTATTCAGAATGTTCTTGTAGGACTAGTGGGGTATTCACTTTGCCTTGAGAATCTTTTCTCCCATCAGCATTCTTAGAGCATTCTCCAATATCCATTCCCACACTAGGAAAATCTAAACCTACAAAATGAGGATGATCCTTGACCTATATTGGGTTAGAAATTCCTTGGCCATTTTTACCAAGCCCTCTTCCATCAAATCCCATTTTATCTAATAATTTGGATCCAATGCCTATAGTATGCTTTTCAAACAAACTAAATACTTCATTACCTGAATCTGAAACTGAATGGGAGGAACAAGATTCACGTGGTGAACAACTTATAGTGCAATCATCTGCCATGGTCACTACATCTAAATTTGAAGGTATTTCCTTTCTTTGATCACCACACTGTAACCTTGCCAAGAGCTCATCCTTGGATTTGCATTTTTTTTTTCAATTTATCACATTCCTCATTCCAAGGAATAGTACATTGATCTCAGGAGAAACATTTTCTTCCTAGATTTGGTGATTATAAGTCCTAAAACTAATCAATATTTTCTTGTTTTGAAACAATTTCCCATAGCGCACATGTACCTATATTAATCACAACTGAACCAATTACACCAATATTGAAGTAATCAAACTGTCAAATCATACCTTACTCTAATACCAAACTATGGATCTGTAAACCAACTGTAGGAACCCCTACTATTTTGAATGTTTACAAAATAGACCAAATCAATTATGCCTACTCAGATTTCGAAAATTTATCAGGCTTGATCAAATTAGCATTAAAATATGATCCAAAAACGTTATTCAAATGTGTTTATAAATTGAATGTAAAACTTAAGTTTGACATTTCTGCAAAAGGGTCACTCATTTCGGAGTTCGTACATTGCCTAAATCAATCAGATTTCCATTATCGAATTGGTTTTACCAATTTTTCATAAACATTTTCAGTTACTGAATAGAATTACATTCACAATTAAAAATGATTTAATATCTAAAGATAATCTGAAGAACTTGATTATGCAAGAATAAAAAAAACACATGACACAAGATTGTTTACAAGGGTTCAAAAATTTCATCTGACGTCCCCAAGTTCATATGAACCGATCCATTTGGAAATCTCTATGGTTTTATAAGTACTATTCAGAATAAACTTACAAATCAAATAATGAGCCTTCAAAACTTGCTAACATAATGACCATGAGAACACTAGGAGCTCTAAAAAATTTATCACTTTCATGATAATTTATTATTTCACCATCGTGGCTGACTAGGTAGTATCTAAAACTCCTAGTCACAATAATTCCTATCAAAAACAACATAAAAGGTCTTTAAAAATATGACATAATAAATCCAATTTGGGAAAATGAGGTACTTACAAAAAGGATTGCTCTTCCGCTAAATCAGGCAACACTTCTCTAGTTCATTTCTTTAAGACCTAAAACTACCCCTAAGTTGTCTCAAAACTTTAATTCTCAAAGAATTGCCTTGTTATGCTTAATACATAGTCATCAACATTACCCATTTCATATATGTATATCCTCTATTTATATGGCCATTACTGACCCCATATGGCTCAACAATAGTTTGTAATTTTAGAACTTGAGTTGGTTGGATCGACCATTATCCCGCTGAGATCATTAAAACATCCTTCACCAATTATCTTAGTAATCCATTTTGGGACTTAGGTTGGGCCACTTTCGGTCTGGCTAAGGTTTGTGCCACATGTCTCTATATCATGGAAGGCAATCAGTGGTCTTGTTGGCTATAGCCAAGCCATTTTTTATGACGTGTCATGTTGTCATGGCCTATCCCACTTTATGGTGCCACATAAGTTGGTGAACTCGGTTATTTGGTGAGAAAGTTTTGGTGAGAGCTAAGTCATGGGCTCGACCAGGCGTTTGTTAATGCACTTGGGATTCTGTTGAGAAGTGTGGGTGGATGGGTAAGGTGGCTTGGGATTCAAACAGTGTTGACCGAGCCAAGTAGGCAAGTTGAACATGGAAGTTTGATCAAGACTAGATAGTGAATCAACTCGTTCAAGGTGAGCTAACAATACATGAGTAACTCTTTCCTGCTTAGAAATATACATATTATACCTTACGATCATCAACTTAGTCCCACATGCACAATGTGGTGAGTTACCATAAGCACTTAAATGATCAAATTGGTTATGAAATATAGTGATATGAAGAAGCTAGAGGAATCAATGGAACCCCTCTACCAAAAAGAGTACTTGTCAACCCTCGACTAAGGGCCCCCAATTCAGCTAAATCAATGGAGCCCATCAAAATTTGATCAACAATAGTCGAAGACCAAAGGTGAAAAAAAACTTGTTATTCAATACCAGAATTACCAGCTTGTCAAGCTAATTTGATTGGTCCACATGGTGAGTGTGCAGAGCCCATCCATAGTCGATCTCAACACTATGCACTCACCCCAGTAATATTCCCAGATCTGTCAAGAAATTTCAACGTGCCATAACTTTTGTATATGACCTTCTAAATTTCATGCGTGTCAATATACCGGACTAAAAACATCACGACATGACTCTCTTTCATACTATAATGATTGCCATGGGAAATCTAGGGAAACTATGGTCCACTTAATTGATCATCCATGATCAATGTAGATTACTTTCCAATTAGACTAAAGTAGTTCTGGACCAAGATACCTAGAGCTCCCAATAATTCATTGTCGCATCTCCTCTATAGTTGATGGAAAGCTCTCAGACCATGTGACATCTACACCGACACAATTTAGGGATTATTAGGGAATTTTGAGTGCACAACCAACAATATCCAGGTGAATTGCTCTATTTCTTAGATATAAATATGCCATTGGGGTCACCAAATTCTACCCACTATTTGACTTGACTGTAAATCACAAAAAATATACCAGTTTGGTAGGATCCAAGGTGATCATATCATTCACCAGTTCCGTAAAGGTGTGGAATAACTCCACTTTTGGGAACAATAGATATGCCACTAACTAGAAGATCCAGCTTAAGGCTTATGCCAATGAGGTTCCTCTTCTGGTTAAGTATGATTTAGATATGGGTGTGCATTAGCTCTTTAGTAGCCTATAAATAAAGTGACTTGAATGTGGTGTTTTTCATGCCCATGATTCAGGTGCTCGGTTTGAGTTCTCATCATCTCCTTTCTCAGTTAGTATTTTATGAAATTTAATCCCCAACTGTAGTGGTTCTCTCTAAACATTGTTTAGAAAGTTCTCTGGTAATGAGTGAAAAATATCAACCTAAATAAACAAGCTGATAGAAGCGTTATCTTCACATTTTGATCTTTTAGTGATCACTTGAAGATCATGATGGAAAGTCCTCCTTCATCACCATATGGGTTGGACCCTTTGCTAAGTGAATATGGTTAAATCACCTCTAATTTTAATCTTTAGAAATAGCACATCTTCCTTATTTAGAGTCATTCTTGGAGTACCTTGGCCCTTCCCTAAAACCTGCTAGTTGATCTCCTTGTCATGATGTATGGGTTTAGGTCTTGGGATCACAAGGATTAGGAAGAAAATGACAAAGGGTTTGGGGTGAAATTATAGTTATTGGATAAAAGTAGATAAAAATAAAGAAAAGAAAAGACCATACCCTAATTTTTGGAAAGATTATCAAAAATATAAGACTACTTAGTAAAAGCTCCCAATATAGTGATTCTAGGGAGTAATTTTATGTGTGTACAAAGAAGCCCGTAAAATGGATAGCTTGAGAATTGTAGGGCAAAATAAGGATCAATAGATATTGAGCGGAATTTTGAGGAGAATGGAAACTTGAATGGGATTTAACCACTGTGAGTGTAGATGGGCTTGTGTAAGAGAGACATTAGCGCATTATTTTGAGAGCAAGGTGCATTGCCAAAGTGTGGATCAAAAAATGTCCTTAGGGGAGCTTTTGATCAAATTCTACCCATGGGGAGGGGTCTACAGTCAACTGATAGGCACTTGATAATGGGTAAATAACTGGGGAGTATAGATATGAATGGTCTAGCAATAGCTATGGGGACTGGGGTAGATGTCAGGGAATATAGGGAAATGGGATCACAGGGTATGCAAGTAGAATGAGAGCTCAATCCATGTTAGTCTGGGAGGGGGAAACGTCTCAACCATACGGGTAAGAGGTCAAGTTGTTGGGATTATGGAGGTGGGATAAGGAGAGGTGACTCTCTGAGGACTGGGTATATATAGGGCCTAATACACTATGAGAAAACACCAAGGCTCGGCCCACTAAGGCAGGTATGAACGGAATAGGGAATAAATATGATATGGGCAGGGATAATGTAGGAAGTGAGGTGGCTTAGACACGATTTCGATCATCCATATCCCAGGGATATATGACCTAGGGTGGGTAGGAGTTAGGGCATAAATTAAATAATAACTGGTATGTTTTAAAACCAAAATTGTTTAGGAATTCTCATGAAACTATACAAATTATATAGATGAATGATGACTAAATAGTTGTTTAATAAAAATTACAAAATTATTTTACTTATACATAAGTGTGATGTTCTAAACGATACCATTTATTCAATTTAACTGGCCATCTACAGGAAAATATATCTAAAAACGATTATAAATTAAGGGCTTGAATGTCATTTTTTAGGTATCTACAATTGCCCCCACTTTAAACCAATTTTTACACTTAGAAATAAATGGTTCAAAGTATTACTATTAATAAAGATGATGGTTTAAAAATGAGGAGTGGGAAGGGTGACGAGCTAGAGCGGGAAGGGTGTTTAGGTACGGGCGGGAAGGGCGATTAGATAGGCGGGAACGACAAGCAGGATGAGGAGGAGGAAGAAGGGCTGAATAGTGATGGATGGGAGACTGACAGTAAAAATATTCCTCCTAAAGATCCTATAGATGTTTTGGACCAGTCTTTGAGGGAAATATGTATGTGCGAAACCATTTTGGTGGATGGGAATCACGTGGTGTCTAGGTCCCCCAAATATTATGTGATTATTTTGAGCTTGGAGAAAGAGAAAAGTCCTGGAATCATTCCTCATCTTAAACAAGATGCTTCAAGAAAATTCTTAGATATCCCAAATATCATTATAGACTAGAATCTGAGTAAAATGGAGAATGCCTTGATAGGAAAGATGGTGGGGGGTAGACCAAATATTGACTCCATTAGGTCTTGGTCTGTTGTAAAATGGAAACCTAAGGGGCATATAGATGTCACAGCCCTCCCAAATGGATTTTTCTTGTTTAGTTTCAACAACTCTGAGGATCCTCAATGAAGACCCATGGTTCCTAGGGAAACTTGGCCTATTCTTAAGGAAATGGACCCCCAAATTCAACCCTGACAAACAGAATATTAATCAGTTCCCTGTTTGGGTGAGACTCTCAGGTTTACCTCTGGAACTTTGGGATGTGGATATTATAAAAGGAATTTCTAACACCCTTAGAACTTTTGTAGTTTTTGATAATGTGACATTTACTAAATCCAGAGTGGTATGCGTGAGATTCTGTATCTATTCTCTGATGGGCTCTTCGCTTCTATTGTTGCCCTCAAAATCCCTCTCAGCTATGGACTAGGTCGAGCCTTGTATTCCTTGGATTTATATTTTTGCAGGAAAAATCTTTAATTTGGGCATAAATGGTGGAGTTTTTCCATTCATTTCATCTTTGATGAGCACATCTTCCCTTTCAATTTTGTCCCCCAACATTAATGGGCACATGGGAATCACTAATTAGATGTGGCAAGATGTGTTCTTTTTGTGAACTTGTCATTTTGGGATATTTTAGAAAAAGTTTCAAGTTGACCACGCAGCCCTGAAAGATCCTGATTGGCTATTTGGCAGGTGGAAAGGCAGACCCTTTTTATGTTTTGAGGCATTTTGGAAAAGGGTGTAAAGTTATAAAGTGATCTGTGGCACTACTCATGCCAAGGGAAAAATTCAAATGTTGAGCTCGCATCAAAAGATTCAAAGTGGGGAGGTGGATCATCGGAGCCTTTTAAGATTTTGAGCCTTGTTTACAAGAGGGAAAAATTCAAATCTTAAGCCCGCCGTTGGAAAGTCAAAGCAGGGAGGTGGATTGTCAGAGCCTTTTGAGATTTTGAGCCTTGTTTCTAAGAGGGAAAAAGTCAAATCTTGAGCTAGCTGTCAGAAAGCCGAAGTGAGGAGGTGGATCATCGGGGAGATTTGAGAATTTGAGCCTTTTTCATTATAAAGGCTAAAAGTCATAAAGTGACCTGCAACCCCACCAAACACAAAGGAAAAAGTCAAATATTGATCCCTCCATTGGAAATTCAAATTGGGGAAGTGGATCGTCAGAGGCTTTTGAGATTTGGAACCTTGTTTCCAAGAGGGAAAATTCAAATGTTGAGCCCAAATCAAAAGTCAAAGCAGAGAGGTAGGTCGGCAAAGAACTTTGAGGTTTTGAGCCTTGTTTCTCAAAGAAGTAAAATTATACAGTGAGTTGCGACTCTGTTACCACTTAGGTAACGCCACGTGTCAGACCCAAATGCAAAATGTGAAGTTTAGGGCTTGAAGGGCAATGGGGAACATTTGCACTTTTGTACTTTTACATCTTTTGCACTAAGGGCACAATTTCAATTTTGGGCCCGTGGATCCATTTTTGCATTTTCACCATTTTTGTATGGGTTCAATTTAAATATTCAAATGAGCATAACTTTCGTTCTAGTGATCAAAATTCGACAAATTTTATATTATTGGAAAGATATTGGTCTCCTCTACTCCATGGAAGCATAAAATATTGTTTTCAGTAGGGTTTAGTGGTTAAAAATCTAGAAAACATATTTCAAGCCATTAATACAGGATCTGATTGCTTCAACTACCCAGATTTGATCCGATCTTCCATACTTCCTTCTCCAACATGCCAAATAGACATGGAGAACTAGATAGATGTCTTGATTTGGGTGAAAACTTGGAAAACATCTTTTGTGCCATTAATATGTGATCATACAGCTTCAACTAGATCAAATTTGGTTTGATCTCTCATCCTTCCTTCTTCAGAATGCCAAAGACATGTAGAACCAGATTTGATAGATTGTAGGCAGATTTGCAGGGGCATTGATAGTTGGTGGTTGGGTGCCAAATCATATTTTCTTCCTTCTCTTCTTCTCCTCTCTTGGCTTCATCTATAAATGTAAGAGCTTGGCTCATTGCAAAGGGTTGGACTTTGATACTTTTGAAGTGTAATTATAGTCAAAAGTAAATCAATACAAAAGGATTTTTTCCCTTTTCTCTATCCTCATCCATTGTCCCTTCTTGCTCATCTGAAATTCATGGATCATTTACTTTGTGTGATAAGAAAATTTGTGTTCTTATTGATATGATTTCTGGAACTTTGTGTCTGTGGAATTATATCTTATGTTGTGAATGTGAATGATTCTGTTATGTATCATTTTTTCTTAGCACGTATAGGGTTATACTCTACTATCTATATTTCTTGAAATTGTTATTATATTCTGCTCTTTCATTTCTTTAGTTCTTCCATTCATTTGCATTGATAATCGTTTAGTATAAAGGCATTTCAAGATGGCATAGGTCCATCCTTAAGATGAAAATTGTACATTTGTATATAAGCTTTGTTGTTTTTTTTCAATAAGGGAACCTCTCCCATAAATAGGAGGGACTTGATGTCCCTTGACTATGGTTTTGATCAAAATACCATTTTAAAACAAAACATTTTTCAGCGACTCCACAGGGATTTTTTTTCAAACATATCCCTTTTAAAAGAACAACTTCAAGATCATTTTTGATCTAGCGCCTCTACAGTATACACATGGGAAGAAAGCTCTCGAGGTTGAAGATTATCATTTTTAACTTTTGGAGAAAAAAAACTTCTCTCTTCTTCCAGCAAGAAGGAACAAAGGATCTCATTCTGCAAGCACATCTCCTATTAAAGTCATAAATTCCAAGGATAGGATTCCTCAAGAACGACTCAGTCCTGATCTATGTGCTTTAATACTTGCTAGTGTTTCAGTTCCCCTTTAGTCAATTTTTCTGAAGATGGCATCCCCTTTGCCTTGGGGACAATAGGTTGGGCCTCTTGCTCTTCCTTAGCCATTACATGAGTTACCTAGGGGTAATAGGAAATTTTTTCCCAAATTCTAGGGTGATGGGAAGGTTCATCCAGATGAACACATTGCAGCGTTCATTGTTGCATGTGGTATTCTTGGGGTTTAACATGAAGATTTCTTTGTCATAATTTTTGTGGAGACATTACAGGACAATGTTGTTGATTTGTTCTATCATCTTCCCACTAGATCAATTACTAACTAGACCACCATGACAACTCAATTTGAGAAACATTTCAAACCTGTTGAAGATGTTCATGCTCTGTTAGCTCACATCTCTCATATCAAGAAGGAACCATTAGAGCCCATGAGAGAATTTGTAGCCAAAATCAATAATCTCATTCATAAAATCCCATAGAACACTCATCCAGTGGATCAAATCCAAAAGTGCTTCTTCCCCAATGCCCAGTTACCTGAAGTAAGTTATGAACTAAGGAGATCTAATCTTCCAAATCTATATGTTGATCAACATTTGGCTATCAGTTTTGAAGATGATTTAATCATGTCTGGTAAGTTAAAAAGAGAACCTTCTAAGTCTAAAGCATTTTCTTCTTCCCCCTCTCCTAGACCCAACTTAGATCAGTTAGTACAAAAGCTTTCCAATGACCTCATAGCTATCAAGAAACAATTGGCTCAACATACTTCTTACCAAGATATTCCAAGGAAGAATTTTTAGCCCAGGAACCATTTTCCTTATTCTAAGACTAGATTAGCTATTGAAGGCCCACCCATCAAGGTCCCAGTAAATGCAACTTGTGAAGTTGAAGAACCTGATGGTGAGGAGTTTAATGAAGAACCAGAAGAATAATCTGATGAAGAAATGGAGGAACTTGGTGGATCTCAAGTTCACTTCCTCACCATTGAAGGTATGGATGATGAATATGACTATGATGAAAGAGTGGCAGAGATGAATAGTGAGTAATATGTTGTGATGACTCAGGAGCAAACGAACAGAAAAGAAAAGGTAATACAACCTACTAAGAAATCCAAGGAGTTTCGTGTAACTATTCCAGTGGTTGCTAAAAGAGGAGCCACTATTCCCACTCCCTCCACACAAAAAGGTGAGTAATGCTAATCCTTCTCCTTCTACTTCTGTTTCCAAAACTCCTTGTCCTTCAACTCCTAAAACTTATAAATAAAAATTTTCTCTTATTCCTAGTAGTGATGCACCATCCACCTCTAGGTCTTTTGATATTATTGATCACCTCAAAAAGACCAAAATCCAAATTTCAAAGGTAGAGTTTTACCAAACCCATCCAAAAGACTTTGCTAAAATGGTAAACTTTTTCAATTCCAAATCCAAAGCCTCATCCAATACTTCTAAAGGTATTTTACCTACTCCCTCTTCCTCACCTCAACTAAGCCTTGTGGCTACAGTAACTTCCCCTAATGAGAAAATATAACCATTCTATGTGACTCTTCTCATAGCTGGCCATAAACTTAGTAATTGTGTTATAGACTCAGAAGCATCAGACAATGTAATGCCTACAAAAGTAGCTCATGCTTTGGGCCTGACTCTAACACATTCCTTTGGTTCCTGCTATTCCATGGAGAGTAGAGAAGTTCCTTTGGTTGGAAGGATTAAAGATGCACAAGTAGCCTTCACTGATTTTCCAGAGAAAAGTGTCTTAGCCACTTTTTTGGTAGCTGATATCCTTCCCTCGTATGGTATGTTGCTGAGTAGGAATTTCTGTAAAAAGGTAGGAGGTGAAATTTAAATAGACTGGTCACATGCCTTGATCCCGATCAATGGAAAAATGAAGAATCTATTACCAGAAAATAAATCTGAGTATATTGTATAAAATACTGATGATCCAAAAACACAAATACTCTATGAAGATATAGGGCATGGAAACTATATGATCATGTCAGAGGATGAGATAAATCTCCCTAAGGGAGTGATTCATGATCCCAATGGCATTTGGATTATAGAGTTTGATGGAAGTTTTTCTTTAGCTGGTTCTGGAGCTGGTGTGGTGTTAATCTCTCTAGAAGAGAAGATTCATCCATTCTTTTCAATCTTCACTTTGAAAATACAAATAACACAGTTGAGTATGAGGATCTCATCCTTGGGTTGAGCATGGCAAACGAAAAAGGAGTAAAGAATATTTTTTCTTGTGTTGATGCAGAGTTGATTATGGAATAGGTAAGGGATCTTTACCAAGTCAATAATAGGAGATTGAAACATTATATAAATCTTGTTTGGGATTCCATCGAATTCCTTGATGCTTTCTTAATTGAATCTGTGCCAAGAGCAAAGAATACTAGAGATGATTCTCTAGCTGTATCAGGATCTTTGTTGATCCCTCATCTAGATTTATCTCAAGAGAAATTTACCATTGAGATTATTCATAGCCTAGTGTACTAGATAATGCAAACAATTGGCAAGTTTTCAATGATGATCAGCACTTTCTCTCTTTCTTGGAGCTTAAAGATAATTTTGATCAATTGTATTGTGAAGGAAGTGAAACTCTTCTTGAGAGTATGTGCCCTCTAATGAAAATGAAATCAAGGAAGAAATGGACCAGGATGGCTATATTAAGTTGAAGGGTAACAAGATTCCCAAAGGATTGGTGAGACTAGAAGATCTATTTGACAATTTGGATAGGTACATCAAATCTAAAGCTTCTCAGGGAACTCAAAAATGTGCTGAGTATGAGAAGGTCAATATTAGAATCGATGATGAACCCAAGGTGGTGAGTATTGGAAAATACTGCACTCAATAAGATAAGAGGAAAGTAGTAAGCCTATTAAAGAAGTATGATGATGTTCTTTCCTATTCATCTTAAGATCTTAAGGCTTTTCAACCAAAGGAGATGCAACACTATATCCCTCTAAGACCTAGGATCAAACCTCTCAAGCAGAAGAAAAGGTAGTATAATCCTATGGTTGCTGATACTATTTTTCAAGAGATCCAAAATTTACTAAAAGCCAAGATTATTTTTCCTATACATCATTCAACTTGGATTGCCAACATTGTGCCTATCAGGAAAAAGAATGGTGAGATTTGCATCTGTGTGGATTTTAGGAATTTGAATCAGACCTCTCTACAAGAAAACTATCCACTCCCCATGATGGATCAACTTTTACAAGTTGTATCGAGCTCTGAGATGTTGTCTATGCTAGATGGATTCTTTGGATATAATCAAATGGAAGTCAGTACCCCATATCAGCACAAGACTACTTTTACTTCCCCTTGGGGCACCTTTTCCTACAAGAGAATGTCATTTGGACTTATCAATGCTGGTGCCACTTTCCAAAGGGAAATAGATTTATATTTTGGCAGCCTAAAGGGAAGGTGCATTGTTATGTACCTTGATGATTTGACTATTTTTTCCAAAACAAGGGAAAATCATCTTCAACATCTGGAAATATTTTTCCAAAAATGTAGAGAACATAGAGTTTCTCTCAATCCTAAGAAGTTTGTCTTTTATGTTACTGAAGGCAATTTTTTAGGGCACATTTTTTCCAAAGAAGGGATCAAGATAGATCTAGAAATATTTCAAGCAATCCAGCAGATTCATGTTCCCACAAGTAAAAAGGGTGTTCACTCTTTCTTTGGCAAGATAAATTTCCTGAGGAGATTCATTCTAGACTTTGCAGAGCTGACTATGAGCATTGCTCAAATGATGAAAGGAAAGAAAGCCTTTATTTGGTCTTCTGAAGGTAAGGAAGCATTTTAAGATATTAAGAAATCCATTGCTAAAACTCCCATCTTAGCATGTTATGATTTGAGAAATGATTTTATTATATATTACTATGCTACAGAGAATATCTTAGTTTTGCTAACTCAGGAAAATTATGATAATTAGGAACTTTCAATTACCTTCATGAGCTATGTTCTAAAAGATCATGAATTAAAATATACTATGATGGAGAAACATGCTTTTGAAGTGGTCAAATTTGTTAAGCAGTTTCATTTTTTATATTCTTAATTCACACTTTGTTGTGCTTGTACCTGATACAACCATCAAGTCTATCCTTACACAATAGGAGTTCAGATTTAAGAGAGGCAATTGGGTAGTAAAATTCCAAGAATATGACCTTGATATTAGACCAAGTGAGTCCAGGGTAAAGGCTTATGTGAGCTCAGTACTGAAGGAGATAATGCAGAATTGTCCAAAGAAGTAGTTGATGTTCCTTTTGTCCTCTTCTTAAGTACAACAGATGAATGGTATGTTGATATTGCACATTTTATTACTTATGGAGAGTGTTCATCCCACTTGAGTTCCAAGGAAAAGAGATCTATAAAGGTAAGGTTTGTATAATATGTATTATGGGAGAATGCTTTGTTCAAGCAAGACATTGATGGAAGATTCCTTAAATGTGTGGAAAAAGAGCAACAGAAGAGGTTGTTTTCATATTTTCATGATCAGGCTTGTGGATGGAACTTCTCTTCTATAGTCACTTCCCATAAGATCCTTCATGTAGGGTACTATTGGCCTACATTGTTCATAGATGCATCAAAATGGGTAGGTAAGTGTGAAGCTTGTCAAAATTTTGTTGGGAGACCTAAGTTGGCTACATTACCACTCAAAGCAGTAATGATTGATGAACCTTTTCAACAATGGGGATTAGAATTCATTGGAACTCTAAACCCACCTTCCAGTGTTGGTCATACTCATTTGTTAACTACTATAGACTACTTCACAAAGTAGGTAGAGGCCATTCCATCCAAAAGCACTAATTCTGAAGTGGTGTGTAATTTCATCAAGGAAAACATCTTGATAAGGTTTGGGGTACCAAAAAAAATTGTGACTGATAATACTTAAAAAAATTATTCTTCTTAGATGATGGATTTCTGCTATGGTAATGGAATTTCCCTTGTTCATTCTTCAGACTACTACCCCCAAGGAAATGTACAAGTAGAATCAACAAATAAGAATCTAGTAATCATCTTTCGGAAGCTTGTCAATGACTCTCAAAGGAAATGGCAAAAGAAGCTCTATGATGCCCTCTGGTTAGATAGAATTATACCCAAAAGAGCAATTGGGATGTCTCCATTTTAGGTGGTGTATGTTGTTAAAGCTCATCTGCTATTAACAATGGAATTACCAGCCTTGCACTTAATGAAGGCTATTGAGGACTCAAGTTTCATCAGTTCCTTAGACAAGAGAATCATGTACCTTCAAAAGTTGGATGAAGACAGGATGTAGGTTTTTGATAGGATCTTGACTCATCAACTGAAGTTGGAATATTTTTTTAATAAAAAGGCTAGGCCCATATATTTTCAAGTGGGAGACATTGTTCTGCTATCTGAAAAAAGACATGAACCTCGAGGAATCCATGGTAAGTTTGATTCTCTTTGGCTTTGTCCTTCTAAAATTAGAATCTTTGCTGGAGAAAATTCTTTCTACTTGGATTTTATGGATGGATCCTCTCTCCCACTTCCTTATAGTGGGCAGTATTTGAATTTGTTCAAGTCCTAGGTAATTTGGGCAGTCCTTTTGTATATATTGTGTGAGGTGTTTTGTTTGTTTCCCTTCTATGTGTGTTGTCTTATGTATTGGTTTTATCTTTGACTCTACTTGCCCAATGGATAAGGCACTGGTCTACTTTCCTTTAGTTTTTCTATGGTTCTTGATCTTTCCTTGTTCCTCTGTCCTAGCCAAGTCATCCTTAGAAAGAGCCGGCTATTGTCGCTCTCAAAATTCCCCTCACTTTCTAATTCTAGTTTCAAAATTTTTGAGTTGGTGCCTTTGTGGAGTGTTTAAAATGGAGTAAGAATTCTTGAGGGATGGAGAAATTCATGTTTTGAAGTGTTGGTAGTCAGTTTTAAACCCACTGGTTCCATTTAAAAATTCCTCAGTCTGTGAATTTTAAAACATCTTTTCTATTTTCTATCATGAATGCATGGAATTCATTTATCTTTTTCTATGGCTATGGACTAGGTCAAGCCTTATATTCCTTGTATTTATCTTTTTGTAGGAAAAATCCTTAATTCAGACATAAACAGTGGAGTTTTTTTCCCTTCGTTTCATCTTTGACTGGCATATATTCCCTGTCAATTTTGTGCCCCAACATCCACAGACACATGGGAATCTCTAATTGGATGCGGTAGGATCAATTCTTTTTACGAACTTGTCATTTTTAGCTCTTTTAGCAAAAGTTTCAAGTTGACCCCGCAGCCTCGAAAGATCTTGATTGGCTATTTGGTGAAATGCAAACACTTTTTTTTTTTGAGACATTTTGGAAAAGAGTGTAAAGTTATAAAGTGATCCGCAGCCTCACTCATGCCAAGGGAAAAATTCAAATGTTGAGCCCGCATCAAAAGATTCAAAGCGAGGAGGTGGATCGTTAGAGCCTTTTGAGAATTTGAGCCTTGTTTCCAAGAGGGAAAAATTCAAATGTTGAGCCCACTATTGGAAATTCAAAGTAGGGAGGTGGATCATCAGAGCCTTTTGAGATTTTGAGCCTCTTTTCCAAAAGGGAAAATTTCAAATCTAGAGCCCACCATTAGAAAGCCAAATCGGGGAGGTGAATCGTCGGGGAGATTTGAGAATTTGATCCTTTTTCATTATAAAGGATAAAAGTCATAAAGTGACCCACAGCCCTGCCAAACACAAAGGAAAAAGTAAAATATTGAGCCCACCATTGGAAATTCAAAGCGGGGAAATGGATCGTCAAAGGTTTTTGAGATTTTGAACCTTGTTTCCAAGAGGGAAAATTCAAATGTTGAGCCCAAATCAAAAGTCAAAGCGGAGAGGCGCGTCGGTGGAGAAATTTGAGGTTTTAAGCCTCATTTCTAAAATAAGTAAAATTATAAAGTGAGTTGTGACTCTGTTACCACTCAGGTAATGCCACGTGTCAGACCCAAATGGAAAATGTGAAGTTATGGGCTTGCGGGGAAGTGGGGAAATTTTGCACTTTTTCACATTTGCATCTTTTGTGCTAAGGGCACAATTTCAATTTCGGGCCCATGGATCCATTTTTGCATTTTTACCATTTTTGTATGGGTTCGATTCAAATATTCAAATGAGCATAGCTTTCACTCCAGTGCTCAAAATTCAACAAATTTATACTGTTGGAAAGATATCAATCTCCTCTACTCCATGGAAGTATAAAATATTTTTTTCAACAGGGTTTGGTGGTTGGAAATCTTGAAAACATATTTCAAGCCATTAATACGGGATCTGATTGCTTCAACTACCCAGATTTGATACGATCTTCCATACTTCCTTCTCCAACATGCCAAATAGACATGGAGAACCGGTTGGATATCTTGATTTGGGTGAAAACCTAGAAAACATCTTTTGTGCCATTAATATGTGATCAGACTACTTCAACTAGATCAAATTTGTTCTGATCTCTCATCCTTCCTTCTTTAGCATGCCAAAGACATGCAAAAACAAATTTGACAGATTGTAGGTAGATTCATAGGGGCATTGATAGTTGGTGTTTGGGCACCAAATAATAGTTTCTTCCTTCTCTTCTTCTCCTCTCTTGGCTTCATCTATAAATGTAAGATCTTGGCTCATTACAAAGGGTTGGACTATGATACTTTCGAAGTGTAATTATAGTCAAAATTAAATCAATACAGAAGGATTTTTCCCCATTTATCTATCCTCCTCCATTATCCCTTCTTCCTCATCTGAAATTCATGGATCATTTACTTTCTGTGATAAGAAACTTCTTGTTCTTATTGATATGATTTCTGGAACTTTGTGTCTATGGAATGATATCTTATGTTGTGAATGTGAATGATTATGTTATGTATCACTCTTACTTAGCACGTATAGGGTTATCCTCTGCTATCTATATTTCCTTAAATTGTTGTTATATTCTTCTCTTTCCTTTCTTCAGTTCTTCCATTCATTTGTATTGATAATCTTTTGGTATAAAGGCATTTCAAGATGTCTAAGGTCCAACCTTAAGATGAAAATTGTACATTTGTATATAAGCTTTGTTGCTTGTTTTCAATAATGGAACCTCTCCCATAAAGAGGAGGTAATTATTGTCCCTTGACTATGGTTTTGATCAAAATACCATTTTAAAACCCAACACCTTCCTAAATCAATCTCCTTGCATTCAAAACTAGGTAGTTGGGAACATAAGATAGATTTTGAAAACTACCCTCTAAGATGTGAGAAATGTTAGGGATGGGGCCATGTGAAGAATCAATGTAAGTTGACTATCTCTAAGATATACCAGGAAAAGTATCCAAAGGAAATGGAAAAAGGCAAAGGAAGTTCCCCTCTGACCTCTCCAAATTAGATAGATACTAATAAGGGCATCCAAATAATGGAAATAAATGGAAATGAATCTAGAGAGAAAAATGTATTGAAGCCTATCTTTATGGATGAGGAAGGTTTTATATAAGTAAGGCATAAGAATAATTCCCATTCAGAACCACGGTTCCAGAAGGCTATGATCCATGTTCAAGCTGAAAAGGCTCTTTCCACCAAAAAAACTAGATTACTTGCTTAAGGAAGTAGCCAAGGAAAATTCTCATTCAAATGATCTAGGTGATAGAAGCTTCAATGAGTCTTTAGAAATGTTTTCAAATCCCTTTGAAAATATTTAGGCTAAGGAAAAGGATGTTATGACCCTTGGAGCTGAAAATCAGCTGCTTTTTAACAACATCCATGACATTATTAAGGAAACGATCTCTACTCAAACTAAAGAAGCCTATGAGATTATCAAGCCTAAGAAGGGGGCCTTTAACCAAGCAGTAATTGAAACTTCTCTATCTACTCCTCTCAAAGGGGAAAATTCCAAAGAGACCCCAAAAAAATATGGGTCTGGGAGACCTTCCAAACAGGTGGTGAGGAAGAAACAGAGTTAAAGGGAAAATGATGATGGAACCCAATCAAAAATGGATCTAAGAATATTTAGAAGATCAAAGAACCAAGTGACTAAATGAATATAATATCTTGGAATATTAGGGGGTTAAACAACCCTGTCAAGTGGATATTGATAAAATATTTGGAGACGACTCACAATTTTGACATTCTGGCTTTGCAGGAAACTAAGATTGTTGAGGCCCCTTTTTTAGAGACTTGTGGAAGGTACTGTAATAAATTTCAAAGTTTTGTTGTTAGTTCGACAGGAACTGCTAGGGGTATGGAAATTTTTTGGAATGAAGAAAAAATCAAAGGTACAAAGCTTCTTAACATAAATAACCATATGGATTTTCTTTTTTAGGATAAGAAATACAAGGAATTTTGGTTATTATCAAATATTTATGCCCCGAATAGTAAAAGTGAAAGGAAAAAACTCTGGGCGGATGTCTCCAAATTTCAGAACATGATCAAAGGGATGGAATGGGTGATTTTGGGGGATTTTAACACCCCTTTGTGTCCTAGAGAAAAGAAAGGGGGAAATATTGATCTCACTTAAAGCATGGAAGACCTTCAAGATTTTATCTCCCTCAATAATCTTAAGGATGTTGAGCTTAGAGGAAGTAGATTTACTTGGTCTAATAGAAGAAAGTGTGACCAGCTGATTCAGGTAAAACTGTATAGATCTTTGATCTCTTGGGGATGGTTAAACAAAGAAGTTGGGTTGTTCTCCCTTCCACGCATAGGATCTGACCACAATCCTATCCTCTTCTAGATCAAGGCTAAGGAGAGGAGGCGTATCCCTTTCAGATTTGAAAAGATGTAGCTGCAAGATGAGGATATTACTAATTTAGTTAAAGGATGGTGGAATGTAAAAATAAAAGGTATGGCTTTATTCAGAATTGTTAAAAATATTTCTCTTGTCAAAAAAATCTGAAAGAATGGAATAAAAGGAGTTTTGGTAACATTTTTGAACAAAAACAGTCTCTGGCTAATGAGATCTCACTCCTCTAAGGAGATCTCGAATTGACTGATGAGGGTAATACTATGATCATCCAAAATACGGAGAAGGTTTTACTTGCTGAGTATCATAACATCCTCTGGAAGGAGAAAAAATTTTGGAAACAGAAATCTAGAGTTTCATGGTTCAAAGATGGTGATAAGAATAGAATTATATGCATAAAAAATGAAGAGGGAGTTATGCTCAATGACCCTAAGGAAATTCAACAAGAGGCATGTTCTTTCTTCAGAAGGCTTATAACATCCTCTAGTGATTCTACAAACTATAAGGAAGATTAATTTCTAGACATTATTCCCCGTCTGATTAATGAAGAAGACAAATTCATGCTCACTAAAATCCCTTTTTTGAAAGAAATTGAATTCATGATAAAATCCTTAAACCCTGATAAATCCTCGGGCCCTAATGGTTTCCCTTCTTTCTTCTTCCAAAATTTTGGGGAGATTGTGAGAGAAGATATTTGTAATGTTATTCAGGAATTTTTTAAGAATAAAAGGATGTTACAGGAGTTAAATAGCACCTTTTTGGATATGGTCCCTAAGAATCATGATCCTTCGGAGTTTAAAAATTTTAGACCCATAAGTCTGTGTAACTGTGTTTACAAAATGTGCTAAAAAAATTTGGCTCTAAGAATTCAGCTTGTGCTACCGACGATTATATATGGTCAGTAAGGAGGTTTTGTTATGGGGAAACAGGTCTAAGGTGGCATTGTCACCATCCAGGAGACCCTCCACTCAGTGAAACATAATAAGAAGGAAGTCATGTATATTAAGCTTGATATGGAAAAATCCTATGACAGAGTCTCTTGGTCTTTCCTTATGAATATTCTTTTGAGGTTTGACTTTGGAGAGGACTTTTAAGGAGTTGATTCTCTCATGAGTTTCCATAGCCAAGTTCTCGGTCCTAGTTATTGGGACTCCTTGTGGATTTTTTAACAACACATGTGGTTTAAGACAAGGTGATCCCATCTCACCTTTTCTTTTCATTATTATGGCTGAGACCCTCAACAGATCTCTCAATAAGGCTACCGTGGAGGGTAGAATCAGTGGTATTTCACTGGTTATCAACTATTTTAGGGTTTCTCATCAACATTTTTTTGATGATACTATGTTGATCGGTGAGGCATATGTCCTAGAAGCCAAAGAATTCAAACATTTAATGAAGGATTATGAGGAGGCATCGGATTAATTGATCAACTATGGGAAAATCTCTATCTTCTTTATCAATACCCCTAAAAGAAGAAGCATCAAAATTGTTGGTATTCTTGGTTGTCCTCCTAAAAGTCTCCCAACTCAATATCTTGGTATGCTTATTGGGGCAGATAAACTGAAGAATGCTGATTGGAATTTTCTAATTGATATATTTCTAAAGAAACTGGAAGGGTGGAAAGGGACGCTACTATCTCGAGCTGGCAAAGTTGTTCTTCTCAAATGCTTTATTCATAATTTACTAGTTTATACGATGTCTATCTATAAATTACCTTCTGAAATTTCCTGCAATATGGAGAGCATTCAAAAAATATTTCTATGGATTGGAGCCGAATCTAAATATTGAATTCCTTTAATCACCTGGGATAAGGTCTGTACCCCCAAAAAAATTGGTGGTCTTGGTATCAGATACTTGACCAAAATGAATAAAGTTATGCTAGCAAAAATGAACTGAAGACTGTTAAAGGAAGAGAGTGTTTGGACTAGTATTATAAGACAAAAATACTGGCCTAATCTGTATGCTAATGAATGGTGCTTCTACACCTATAAATCTAATGCTTCTTCATGTTTCTAGAAATCTTCAAACTGAGCTAAACATGTGGTCTCTGAGGGCTGCAAATGGCTTGTTGGAAATGGGTGAACCATTAAATTTTGGGAGGACAAATGGCTGGAGGACCTTCCTCTTAATACTATTTACCAAACAGTCTATAGAGATTCTATGACCAAATATGGGACTAAGGTCCATGACTTCTTCAATTTGGATGACCCTTTGGGCCAATGGAAAACCGTAGCTTTGGATCATTCTAACATTATTGAGATATCTTCTATTAAAATCAGATAAAGAGGAGTTATTATTAACAAAGAGAATCTTGAAGAGGATAGTATATTCTAGACTAAGGAAGATAATGGTTTTTTCTCGGTCAAAAGTGCCTACTTCTCCTTTTCTCAGGAGGGGGAGAGATGTTAATTTTAACTGGGGAAGTGTTTGGGTCAAAGAATTAATACCCAAGATTAATATGTTTTGGTAGCTGGTTATCCATGATAGGATTATGATGGTTGGAAACCTAAACAACAAAAATTTCCACATGATTAATAGATGTGTTTTGAGTCAATCTGATTTTGAAGATGCCTCACACCTGTTCCTCAATTACACCTTTCTTGTCTCATTCAGGAAAAGTAACCTCAATCTTTTTGAAGTTAATTATGTTTTTCCATATTCCATAAAACTGTTGTGGATTCAATGGTCAAGTCCATTTAAGAGACAAGGTCTAAATTTTTTATGGATTTTCTCTATTATGCATTTGGCTTGGGAGATATGGAAGGAAAGAAATAGAATATTCTTTAAAGGAAAAAAATAACCCCCCAGAAAAATTGGAACCCGCTGTGTGAATTCTATCCTAGCTAATTTCTCTAATCTGAAATCCCAAAAAAATTCCTTCCTTCAGATTGAATCTAGGTTTTCTCTGAAGTGGGGTGAAGCCTATCAAGGACTATTTAAATTAAAATTTGATGGGGCTTCCAAGGGAAACCTTGGTCGTGCTGGCTATGGGTTTTTTTTTGGGATTTTGAAGGTAGATTTATCCTTGGGTTCTATCACAGTTTGGGAACTCAAAAAAATAATGTCGCTGAAGCTGTTGGGATTTTTTGGGATCTTTCTATAGCTTTGTAACACAATTTTTCCAATCTGGAAGTTGAAGGGGACTCCCTGAACATAATTAATAGCGTAAATGGGAAAGGTTCCATCTCTATCTCCAACCATAACTCTATTAAGAGTATTAAGAAAATGGGTCTATCTTTTAATTTCATCAATTTCAAACATGTGTATAAGGAGGAAAATATTTTGGTGGACTTCTTTGCCAATTTGGGGGTTAATGGGCTTGAGTTGACAATTGTGAATGAGGTTTAAACTCTCGATCCCAAGGTGTGGGCACACTTATTAAAAGACACCAATGCACACGTATAAGATCCTTTCATGGGGTGTCAATCTCATCAAGGGTCACATGATGATTTTGCATTTACCTCTCAAGTATGATAATATCAAGGATGGGATTCACACGTATTCTTGGAGAGCTCTTTCTTCCCCCCATGATTGTAGAAACTTCAGTTCTTGGTGTGTAAGTAATCTTTTGGAATTCTAGCTTTTGGGTTTGTTCATGAGGAGGTTTTTTTGTTTTGCCAAATGGAGGGGTGATCTTGTGAGAACTAAACCTACTAATATTGAAGGGTTCACACCTAAAGTTATGGCTCTATTTGATAACAAGGGCTTTACCCCCTTTCTGAAAATATTCAAATGGCATTTTGAAAATCTAAGCAAGGATTTTTCCAGCACCTCGAAAGCGACCAAAAAAGGAGTTATGGTCGAAATGAAGGGGATCAAGATGGAGATTACTATGGATTCGGTGGCTAAAGTGATGGGAATTCCTTTGTTGGGGAGGGAGGTCTACAAACCAAATAAGGAAGCATCTAAAGAATTGAATCTTTTTCTCAAAGGTAATGATAATCTCATCTCTCATTTTGTTGGTTACCTTAGATTGTCTTTATCTAATCTGTATGATGAGATGGCTCTCTCTCTCATTCATTTTTTAACCCTCAAGGGTTATCACAAGTGTATTTATCCCTACTACCTCCCTATGCTAAATCATTTTAGGTGAGGCCAGGATTTTAGTCTCCCCTACTTCATGTTTCGTTCCCTATGTGCCTCTATTTTGCAGTTCAAAATAAGAATATTTTTTTCCCCCTCCATCAAGGCTTTATCCTTTCCTTAGTCAAAAGGGTGGCCCTAGACATTGATAAAGCCAGATCCCTCAAGTTGGCTCTATAATCTTATACGGATGGCACTATTTCAAACTCAGAGGAGAAGGATTCAAGTGACGATTCTGACTCCCAGGATGAGGACTTGGATGATGACCAAGATGAGGTGGAGATGGTTACAGCCTAGAATCTTAAGGAACTTAAATATAAGTAGAATCCCTGCTTCCCATCGAATACCAAGGGTGAGTCCAAAAAACAGGATGTCACGACCCCTATTACTTCTCAACTAGAACATCACTTTGAGGCTATGGGTCACGTTGGTCTGATCAAAGGGTAAAACCACCTGGCAAGGATGGCAGCTGATATTGAGGAACTCAAGGGTGATATGCGGCTCACTAAGAGACCAGTTAAGTTTTTATTCAATGACTGGCATAAGATGAAAGAATAGGTGGAGGTAGCAGTCAACTTTGGGCAGGGCGGAGAGCTTGAGGTTTTAAAGGCCAACTTTGGTGCCATAACCAAAGAAATGGATCAGGTTAAGGCAATTCTCCATAGTTATATGGAATGGAGCATTGTGACAGTGAAATCAACCCTGTAACACCTTCAGACTCTGGGGTAGCTCGCCAATAACTATTATGCCATGGATAGTTAGGGAAAAAAAAGAAAGGCTACCCCAGATGGTTTCGACTTGGGATCCTTGGTGGTTAATATTGAAGCTTTGGTGAAAGAATGGGCTAAGGTGCAGGAGGGGCTTGAAAAATCCTATAAATGACCTTGGTGGGGTTGTTTTGTTTTCACTGCCTTTTTTACCAATTGTTACTTTCTTCTATGATGTTAGTTTTATCTGTGTTTTTTGTTGTTGTTAGTTTCACTTTATGGGCTCCAGAGAGCTCTTATTACTATGAACAGTTATATTTTAGTTTTTTGATGATATTGTAATGTTGTCCTTTACTCTCTTGGAGAGTGTTCAATGTTTGGGATAGGGTCCCCTCAACCCTTTTTTACCTCTAATAAAAAAAATCAGCAAAATATTAGGAAAACAATATGCAATTGGTTGTTTGACATCTACAAAATTACGGTTTCCTAGGAAAACATCTTTTGGATGTCAAACCTGCACAAATACTTACTTCCAAATATGCAAAACAATAAAAGCACTCCAAATAAAAGTTAGAAAAACAAAAAGAAACAAAAATGAAAGAGGAGGGGTGCAATTCCCACCGGGCATGCCAAAATGTATGCAATGAAAAAATATAAAGTAATGAAAGATGAACAAATAAAAAATGCAAACCTTCCATGTACTTTCTCCAATGTAAACCTCAATAAGGGTTGTGAATACCTTGCAAGTGAATGTCAATGATGATTTTTGGGTGCTCTTGAGTGCTCTCCAAGCTTTGAAGGAAAATGCTACAGAAACAATTCAACAAAATTTTTGTGCTTCAAATTCAAGAGGATTTGAAAGGAAGTTAAGCATGTAATTTATAGAAGTAAAAGGTAGTTGGAATTGGTTACACACAGATAAATGAGTATGCTAAAAATAGCATTGTGGGCAGTTACAAAAGTGTCGGGGGCAATAAATTAATTAATTGTAAAAATTTACATCCGGAAAGGTTGTTGTACATGCAATTTAATTTCCCCCACATTTCTAGGATTCTATAAATATAGTTAACTAGGATAAGGATAGGGATTCCAAGTGGAGTCTAAGTGGAGTTAGATCAATTGGCAGATGACTAGGATGTGCACACACTTAATTAATTATTTATTTAATTAATAAATAACAATTAATTTAGCCAAAGGGGTATAAAGGGTATGTGGGATTAATTTAATTAATTTAATCAATTAATCACAAAGGGGTGAATAACATGGTATACTAGAATAATACTAGGAACAAGTGGAAACATAAGTGTAATTTTGTTGTGTCTACAAGAATCGTATATATACATGAATTACTTACTATTAAGGGGCGGGACATTTGGGGCTAATACTTACTATTTATTACTTGGGAAAGAGAAACATTCAAATATTTCATTTGGATTGCATCATTCACTGCATAGGAAGGGAAATGTTTGAATTCAATATCATACATTCATCTTGGGGAAAAAGTAGTTATAACTCATTATCTTGGTTTGACTAGAACAATGATAACTTATCTTCAAGGGACACAATCCCAATCACACACTCAAGAACTACATAGATTATGAAATGTAGTGCAACGCTCAGTGATAATCAAATTGGGGTGATTTTCTAGGTCATTCCTACTCAAGCATATGAATTATTATTTCATATAATGTTTTGTTGAGACTTGTGTAGGTAGTTGGGGTTTGTTTTGTAGGTATAGGAACCCTACAACAGATCCAGAGTGACAAATAGTGAAAGGAAGAAGCTAAGTTCAGACCCTTAAAAAGATTAAAAGAAATTCTATTGTAGGGACACTAGCATCTAGATTGGACACTAGTGTCTAGGGTTATCCTATCCTACTGTGGGTGCACCTTTCTAAAGAAATCATGTGTCTTATTGTTTTAGATAGATCTCACACATTCTATATCTAGGGTGTTATAGTCATGTTTTAACCCACAATAAGCCCATATCTTCTTATGCAAGCTAAGTTATTCTCATTTTCCTATCTTTTATACTTGTTTGTGCTTTACATGCTAGATTTTGTTTGTTATTGCTATATTTATTTGATCTAAGTCCTCTAATAAATATTTAAATTTATATAAATCATATAGAACATGGGCTTTGATACTAAAATGCAACAACCACATCACAAAATGTAAAAACATTCACATAAGACATTACTATTAATGTGTCATTATGATTTAAACACATAGATAATATAATAAATAAAGTCATTAATCGAGAAATAATAGATTACAAGTCTCGTGAGGATGTAATTTCCATTTGAAATTTTTGCAACATTTTTTTTCTGATAAACAACAAAAAAGGGGTAGCCAATTTCTGTTTTACATTATAACTAAAATAAGAAGTTTCCAATTATAATAGGTTTTGTTTTTTTGTCTTGGTTTAATATTACACATTTCATTTTTTTATAAATAATAAAATAGGACAAAAAACTTATCCCATGACATAGTCTAATGTCAAAATATTATAACTAATTACCTATGTATCATCCATATCTATGATGTATATCAATGAATCTGAGGGATAATATCATTGAGGAATTTTATCCTCCAACCAGATAGATTAAAGGAACCCCCTTCACCTCCCTAACCAACTGGTATCCCTACCCTTCAATAAAGTATTAGATATGGTCATTCATCCCTAAATATATTAGAATAGGTAACCATGTTTATATATATTAAATAATACATCTACTAGACGTAAATCAACCAAATGAACAAGCTACCCCACTATCAAATGGTTTTTAACAAATATAGAGCTCTAGGAAATATTTGAACAAATAGTGATAACAACAATCACAATACTTTAGCCAAGGCATTCTAAACTACACTTGTATTTCTATATCTCAGATTTTATAAAAACACAATAAATAGGTCTTCGTGCATACATAACAATCTCACAACATGACTACATATCAAAAAGTACTTGGAAGAAAAGATCATCCTTAATAAATTAATCATGTTTCATTTATATTTTCCCATTTTTATGTTATAAAATAAATCCATTGCAAATCCTATATTCAATAGATTTAAAACTATCATAATCAACCAAAATTAAAAAAAATAATGTCAATAATATCATTTTGAAAGTTTATACAACATAAAAATCAATTTTGGCCAAGAGTGAGAAATCTCAATGCATGTAAAAGTTTCATACTTTCACAGTAGGTTTGTAATTTGTATTAAAATTGCTTCTAGACCTTCAATTCCCTATGTATTATTTCTCCTTTATTTGGTAGAGTTTCAAAATTTTAGAACATATTTGTAATTTTTATGAAAAATTAAAGCACAATTCCAAATCATAAAACCCCTCATATGTCTTAATTAGAATTTTCATGTGCATATTACAATTTTGGAATGTGTAATAAAGGAAAAAATTCACCAAAGTTTGGATTATACCTTTAGACTAGAAAGAAAGGAAAATTTTTGCTAAAGTCTTCTTTGGAAATTTGGACTATGAAAGCAAGGGAAAAGTACACCAAACTGCATATCAGAACATTGGACTACACAAGCAAGGAAAAAATTTCAAAGTGAAAATCAGACTTTTGGATGTTGTAAATAAGGAAAATGTTTGCCACAGTGTACATGATAATTTAAGTGTGAAATTATTGGAAAAATTACAACTCGTTTTAATTTAGGTTTTTAAGTGTGCATGTAATTCATTTATATAAAATGGTTTGGGGTGAGTTTTATAAGTGTAAATATACTTCAAATTTCCTCAAAGGTCCAAAAGAGTTTAAAATCACACAATAACTAAAAATTATTTTTCCTAGAAATTACTAATGTGATTTATAACCATAAAAATACATAATCACAAGTTATAACAACATCATTTTTGAATTCAAGATAAATATTACAATAAAATAGTGTTAGTTTCTGAAAAATATTCCTAAATATGGAAACACTTAAATTTTTAAAAACCCTTATCCCCTTTCTCCATGTTTGGCTCCGTAATTTCCCTAGATATTTCTTAACTCATGGTTTTATTGGCTCTCAAATCTATTTTGTTCTGTAAATAAGTGAAGAGAAGGGGAAAAGTCATTGTAATTACATAATTATCCACCAATTGGGGGAAAATTCAATGTAAAAAATGATAAGGTGGTTAACCTATCAATCCTTGGGCTCTTTGAAACCTAGGGGAGAGGCCCTTTAGCAACCAGAATGCATAACACAGTATAAAATTTACAAAGATGGTGCAGGAAACCTAGATAAGCAACATAGTCAATATGACTTCCCATCCAATGTGTTGTCATTAGCAAAAAGAATCATAAAGATATTTACGCTTTGGAATTTTTTTTAAGAAAATAGATTATTATGGAAAAATTTTCCATGATTTATAGGCTAATTTTTCTCAAGGAAACAAGAACAAAGATAGGAAATAATATTAAATTGAATCCTAAGTTATAGCATCTGAAACCTCAAAGGATTTGTAAAGATAAATAGGTATTTTAGTAACGTACATAGTTTAATGAAAATATTGTTAAAAGGAGTGGTCAAATCAACCATGATTAGTTATTATAATCCATTGGGAAGAGTCTTGATAACTTTAAAAAAATTAATTAGTAACCACCAATGGAGAAAAACAATTTACATAATTATTACGTACACCGTCATAATTCAGACATAAAACTAGATGATCTTACACAGACACCTAATTATATATAATAAAAACATGTCAAATATTTTCAATACATTAATATTGAAACAATTAGTAGAAAACACATAGAAATGAGATTATACAACTATTTTATAAATCAACATCTACAAGTGTCTACACAACACAAATAATGGCTTCATTACAAAATAGCTATCTGTGAGAGTCTTCAATGAGGATCAATTCGAAACCCCATGCACATCAAAGAGGTTGCACTTAAGCGGTGAATTGAATGCTCCAAGTAATAAAAAAGAATCAAGAAACAATGTAAAATCATTCTTGAGGAAAAAATAGTCTACTCATACTCATAGATCAAAAAAGAAGGTTACATATACCAGTTGTGTGTAACTTCCATGCCTAGACAATCATTCCCTTCAAGGGGGAAAGAGGAGCTACAATTCCAAATAGGGAATGTAAATCATATGATGTCAATATCACATATGACAATGAAATATTCTCTGACAGAATCTTCCATGTGTCATATAACTCCTAATACTTATGATCTCACTACGATAGATGAATCACCACATGATATGAATGAGACCCTAAGTGATGATATGGTAATTCACACACACCAACACCCCTACTTTAATGAAACTAAGGTAAAAGTCATGGAACGTTATAACAAATAGAGAACTCCCTTAGATAACTAATAAATATGTGTCAATGGGTTCAGAAAAATAAAGGCCTGATAAGGTACCCATGAACAAATGTCTCTCTAGAAAATAAGAAGAGGAGAATGACTAGAAATATCAAAGAAGATAGAAGGATGCAACATACCTCACCCCAAGAAGAGACCTCAAGTGAAGAAACTTCACCTCAGTGAAGGATTTTGTGAATATGTCTTCAACCTGATTAGATGTCTAACAATACTACAAGTTGATGATGTCTTCTTGTATCAAATCCCAAATGAATTGCATGTATATCTCAATGCACTTAATCTGCTGATGTTAAACTAGATTTTTACAAATAGTGATAGTGCTCATGTTATCACATTAGATGATGGTAGGCTAATGAAATTGAATACCAAACTCTGTCAAGATACCCTATAACTAAATATCTTATGTAGAAGCGTTAACTACTCCTCTATACTTTACCTCTGTATATGATATGACAACCGCATTCTATTTCTTGCTAGACCAACTGATAGGACCTGAACCAAGAGAGAAGTTGTATCTTGAGGTAGCTTTCTGATGATCTAGATCATCAGCCTAATCAGATTCTGTATATCTAACCAAGTCAATCTATTTCCCTCCTAAATAGTGGATTTTTTCTATATGAGTACCGTGAACATACTGAAGGATCTGATTCAGTACCTTACAATATAACTCATGAGGCTCTTACATAAATATGTACACGATCCCAACAACATACGATAGATCCAGTTGAGTGCAAGTGAGGTAAATCAAGCTCCGAACCAATTTTTGATAAAGGGTACCATCAACCAAGAAAGTAGAGTAATCAGAAACAAACTTAACCCTGGAAAGGAAATAATTAAGAGAAGACTTACAATCAAACATGGGAAACCAAGATAGAAAACCAAGGGATTACTTAGGTTGTGAAATTATGGTTCGTAAGTCATATTTTTAAATTTGAATCCTAAGAAATTAATGAAGTAAGCCCAATTCAGATAGGAAGAACTTTTTGGCCATGATAATCTTCACAAAATTGATGATAGAGGAAGATTTTCCAATGATAAAAAAGTCATCAACATTAAAAAAAAGGATGAGCATGGAGTCATTCTTCCATATAATGTAAACATTTAGGTCAAAGTGACATCAAGTGAACTATGACGCAAGAAGAAAGGAGTCCATGTTGGCATACCAATCCTGAGGGGCTTATTTAAGGCCATAATGAAAGTTCTTTAACTTGAAAATGAGGGAGGTATCATACACATAACCTTGAGGTTGTTCCATTTAGATATATTCCTGTAGGTCCCCATGAAGGAAGGAACTCTCAACATCCATCTAGTAGACTTCCCATCTGTTGGTGGTAGCGATGGCAAAGGTAATTCAAAAGGAAGTCATCTTTGCAACTGGAGAAGAGTTTTTTGAGTGATTACCTTAGGAGCAACCCTTAGCTACATCGCACTTTATACTTCTTGAATTATCCATCATCACCATAATTTTTATGGTACACCCATTTAAACCAAAAAAAAATTCTTCCTTTTAGAAGAGGGGTCAGATCCCAAGTATCATTTTTCATGAGTGACAAATACTCCTCATCCATGGTAGAATCCCACTCAGGAATACTAAAATCCTCTTGAAACTATCGAGGGTATAAATCATAGAAAATTAACGTGTGGGATCCAATGAAATCTGAGTGAGTAGATCTCTCATCCAAATAATTTCCAATCCACTCTATAACACTCTATAAAGTTGTCCTAGTCCAACAAGGACCATGAGCATCAGACTCAAATTTGGAAGATTCTTCACTCAAGTGATAAGGGAAAAATTCCTCATCATCATTACTATCATAATCAAAATACTCCAAATCATGAGGGTTAGGAGGATTGGGAGGATCAAGAGGAGGAACATGCTCAACATCATCATTTGACAAGTTATAATCAGAATCAGGGAACAAAAGAACCTCAGAGTGTGGAGAAGTAGAATTCAAATATGACTCATCAAACTTCACACTTATCTCAATATGAATATCATGAGTAGTAGGGTTCAAAAATCCATAGCCCTTCACACCATCAGGATACCCTAAAAAAATATAAGGTTTGGAATGTGGTTCCAAGGAATTGAATTTATTTTAGGGAATCCAAACCATGGAATTGGATCCAAAGACACGAAAGTTCTCTACATCAGGCTTACATCCAAACTAGGATTCAAATGGTTTCATCCCTATTATGGCCTTATGTGGAACGTGGTTCTAAATGTAGAAAGAAAGTATCATTTCTTTGGCCCAATATTGCAGAAGAAGGTATTTTTAGTGAACCATATAATTGGTCATTTCCTTAAGCATCCAATTCTTTCTTTCCAAAAATTTATTTTGAGAAGGGCTATAGTCTGTTTATTTCTCAACATAGCCTATACGTGTTGGTACTTCATTAAAACATATCTGAATGCTCACCCAAAACATGTGTAACTACTAGGTTCCTCCTTTGTTATGCTTGACAGGAAGTTAGCATGCATAATCATCATATTAATAACAAAGAACCCACTCATGCATAGTTAAACCTTACATCCATATCAATTTGGAAACACATATAACAAGGAAGATGAAAAATCTAAAAAATAACCAAGATCAATTGAACCATTAACACGCTATATTTAGATCCATGAATAACCAATATCGAGCCACAATTATGCATTATAAACCAAAATTATTACATATTATGAAACTGATACATAACCAGTCAATACAATAGTACACAAGCCCATGCGTAAAACCCTATAACATGACTACTAGTGACTCTATTATAACATAACAACTTTCTACTTCCTAGAACAATGACTACATTAGGTATATATATATATATATATATATATAGGGGTGGGGAATTTCCCTTCACCGCACATGCACTCTCCTAATAATAAGAACAATCTAAAAATAACCTACATGTTTTCTTTCCTAAAAATAGCCATGCGTATAAAGCTTGCATGCTTTTACAATAGTCAATGATAATAGATTAACCTAAAGATAAGACTTTTTTTTAATCCTATTATTAGTCTGGCCCATGCACAATATTTTTAGGTTCCTACATGTGTTTTTCCCAACTATCACTCCCTTTATGTGTGTCCCAAGTCATCCTAATTTTATCTAAATATAGATCTTCATTGGATGATACTCTTCTTTTTTAGCCACGTATTGCAGGATTGGATAAGTCCCAAAAAAAATTTGATCACACATGAACCTTTACGTGTTGTTCCATCTTATTTGCATACACCTCTTTGAGCCTCTCTTATGCACGGCCCCAAAAATTTGTGTGTTTCTCATACTCAGCCATTTATCCTACTCAACATTACCCCACCCTAAAGATATTTCCTATTCTATAAAGAATAAAGAATAATGTTAGGATACTATACTACCAAAAATAATGACTTCCCACCTATACATCAGCCACATCAAGATTCAGGATGCTAGAGGAGCTCTGGAAAATATTCATTCAAATATCCTTCAAACTTCTTCCTTTCTACGAGCTCCTCTATGTCCTTTTCGGGGGTTACTTCTATAATTCTTGGCATTTTATTAGTCACTAGATCATCCACCTTCCCCTTCATTTCCTTAAATATCATACTTAGTTCAACGTTAATCCCCTCCAACATATTCATGCACTCCAAAACTAAAATTTGAAACTTCTGGATCAAGAATTCATACGTGTCACTCATGGCCTTGATTAATTATTTTTGCATTGATACCTCTGCCATGAGTTTTGTGCACTCAATCTTATTAGTTGGATACTTTGCTTGAATGACTTTGAGCTCTGGCTCCTCGTTGGTGACCCGTGCACTAATGATAGGTTAAATCTTCTAGCACCTATCAAATGCAAATTTTACCTTATTGTTGGCATCCCTAACTCGTGTGAATATAGCCTCAATCCTGGCTATCTTAGCCTCCAGAGATGCTTTTTTATCTCTTTTTTTTTGGTTGACTCTTGATTTTATGGCCTCCCACCACTCTTAATTTTTAGGAGTAACATCCTGACTAAGTCCTCTAGATACACCATCTCGTCATTGTATTTGGTTTGAGATTAGCTTATAAGGGAGGGGCCTACGCCTATGATTTTATTTACCAAGGCTCTTTCCCTATCATAGTCCTCCTTGGTTTGTTTCTTCTCCCCCTTGACGTAATTCTTGAATATTAATAATTCGCACTCTTTATTCTTGTTGTCCCCTACCATGACCCTTATGGTAGCCCCCTGATCTCGATTTCCCCATGTGACTTCAGGAGTAATCTTGTTCAAGGTGTTGCACACCTCTTCATCAGTCAAATACGTGGGTTCAACATGCTTTTACTTCTTCCATGGCTTTTTCTTTAGCTCCAGTCTAGTAAGGGACGTGTTTCTTATCTCAAATGATGGTTCTTCCACATGCGTATGCATGTTCCAAGATAGAATTTTCTTTGTGCGCAAGATCCTTCCTTACTTACCCAATTGGTTCCATCCATACAACTTCTCTGCGGTAACCTTGATTTGGAAAATTATCCTCAATATCTTCATGGGATCATTAAAAAATCCATGTATGGAAACATTGGGGGTCATCACTTCCTCCCTAATTTGGCTTTGGTTTGTGGCTTTCTTTGTGTAAATGGCTCTATGTTAGCTTCTCCTTTTACACCCTTATCCTCTCTGATTATAGAAGTATCATCAACCCCTTTATTCTCTTCAGGATCCTCCTTGTGCACTGGTATCTTCTCCCTACATGGAATTCTATGTTATTCTCCCCTTTTTGGGATAGGGTCTACATTTATAGGTGGCTCCCTTTCTGTATTCTGTGTGGCCTTCTCACGCTCCAAATCCTCTTCCACCTTATCCTCTAGATATTCATCACTAGATACTACTTGAGTCCCTCTATACCCTTTCTTTTTATTCAATGGAATCTTCTTGATCAGATGAGAAGGTCTTGACCCATCATCATGCTTCCTCCTTTTATAGTTCATTTCTCTTCTACGCAAGTGATCAATCCCATTATCCTCTTCTTATTCTTCTTCTCCTTATTCATTCAAAGACTCCCCATGAATCCTCTTGGGCTAGGGTATAGTTTTCTTTCTGGGTTATAGCAGAAAAGTGTAACATACATCTATCTCTACTCCATCATGTGTCTTTTTACATAAAACCAAAAAGAATCTACGTGTCCTCCCTTTAATTGTGACATTCAGCATTGGGTTCAAGTCTAATGTATCTTGCTCAGTGGTTTCTAAGTATGCAGGTCTTTTTGTATACCTATAGGTGGTTCCCAACATATGCCAATCCAAGTCTACCATTTCTCTGTCAAAAACAATCCTCTACACATCCTTAATCCTATTTACCATGCACTTGAAGTGCTTAGTTGTGAATGCAAATGGAAATTTTCACCACAACCCCATTTCTATACTCATCATCATCAAGCGTGCAAGGCTAAATTGTCACATTAACGTAAAATTTTCCTGATCTTTAACCTCCTCAGGTAATTCCAATGGTATGTGGCATTCATTCTTAAATGTTGCACGCATCCTAGTGTACCACTTTTCCAATCTGGCCTTATATACATTATTAATTGAGCCTTCACATGTATAACCTAAAAACTATGTTGTGATGGATTTGTTGTCAACTAGGTGAACCCACATGTCTTCATCAATCCCGTCTGGGACAACAATCTCCAAGAAAAAAATCAGTAGGAGGATTAAGCCCCATGTAATCTTGGTCCCTTCTTCATTTTTTCCCTTGCCTTTGTGATAATCCTATTGGAAATTAATTTCACTAAATTATATTGTATCTTATGAGCCATTTTGTGCACAATGTATAGAAATTTATTATTTACTTCACCCCATCTCTCCAAAGCACCACGTTTGTAACTCATGATCATGGATGATACCCTAGTCATGGGGTCTACAATATTCTCAACATTCATGGCTCTAACCCCCTTTCATATTGTAATTTGATGACCAACTCATTGATTTTTATATCATCGTACATGTATAGATATAGGTCTTCTCATGTCTCTCGTAACCCTATGACCTATCCAATCAGTGAGGTTTTGATCCTCATTCTTTATGCCACAAAATATAAATAAGTACTCTTGACATAAGCCATTTGAAGAGGTGTGTAGGCTTGGAGAAGAAAGGTAGTTTGAAATGTTGAAGTACCCCTACTTCTCGAGGGGTTTTCTCACTGAATAATCCATAAGTACCTTTCCTTATACATTCCTTTTTGGAAACTCTCGTAACATATCCACATTCAAAGTTACCTTATTTCCTGGTGCCCTGTGATTAAAATCACTAATTTTGGAATTTGTGAGCTATGATTTCCATATTTGTGTCATAATAACTCCAGGAGTATACTACATTTCTTAATATATTTCTTCAAGTGGGTCTTCAACCTTGATCCTCTTTGTTCAACCCTTACCCTTTTCCTTAGGTGATGCCAAAGTTTCTTAGGTTCCATTTTTATTACTTATTCACTAAAAACTCATTCCTTAGGTATCCTTATCTACAATATTCAATTTTTTACCCTCTCAATGCAGCACTCGAGCCCTGTAAACCCTATCCATTCACTCTCTAACCTCAAAAAACCCTAATTATATGTGCTCTAGCTTCCTACTCAAACTTTGCACTTCACCCTTCCACTTTTCTGATGAAAGAGCTCCATGTTAATACTCTATGTATACTTCTCTGATTAGCTTGCTGGTCAGTTTTACTTGTCATACTAGGTTACTCATTTTCTCAATTCACTTCAAATGTAAGGTGACAAATAACTTGATTCACCCCTTTTTATAGATTTTTTTGTACTTTAAAATTCCACCGACTTACTTTTTTTTCTTTTAAGGTTTAAAGTATTTTTTTCCATTTGAAAACACTTCTTTCCTTTGAAGGAACATTTTTCTTTCTATTATGCCTTTATTTTTCGTGCATAATAGTCATGGCCTTCTAGCACACTTATTACTTCCCAAGACTAAACATCCATGTGTGCACTTCTTTGCACCACAATCCATCTTCCCTATATCATATCCTAATTAGTATATCTTGTTGTTTTCTCCATTGCGCTATACTATGTGGCCTCTTATTTACTTGTATTTCCTTCTGAGTAACTCTAACAATGCATCATCCTACCTAGACACCTATAATACCTTTTTCTCCCTTCATGCGTTTTCAATTATTATTCACTAAGCACCTGTATTTTCATCAATTTCACATGCACCTTCATATCTAATCCAATTTTCTTTTCAATAGACACCTAATTCCACCCCACACTAAAATTATGCATGGTCCTCTATCCATGAACTCTAAAGATAGTAATCAACTTCTTGCACGAGCGCACTTTTTACAACAAAATAATCAAAGTAAAAATAAAAAATGAAAGGGAAAAATAATCTAAGTGGAAATACTATCTTATTATAAACACCAAGAATCTTATATATAGTAGGGCTTCATTATACCCCCATTTAAGTAACTGGGAAATGTTGTGCCATCTAGTTCTTGTAATTAACATGTGCCTGATTCAACTATCTTGGTTACTACAAAACGTCCCAACCAATGCACTTTCAAATTTCCTAGGTAGTGCACAAACTTGGAATAATAGAGAAGTACCATCATCTAAAGTGCAAATGACTTGATCTTAATGTGCCTATCATGTCAAACCTTCTCTCGTTCCTTCTTAGTCTTCTATTTTCCACCGTGCAATGTCATGTCACTTATCTAGCTGCATTAGTTTCTCAATGTGCTCTTCTACATCCTTTCATTTGAGGATTCACTTGTGCACACAATACATAGGGATAGTAGAAAGAAATCCATAGGTAGTACTACCTCTATGAAAAATAGTAACTGAAAGGGTGTGGCATTATTCAACCATTTATATGTTGCCATGTAAGCCCAAATTACAACTAATACTTTATCATCTCAATCCTTCCTTCCAACATCACAAATCTTCATAAAAAAATTTCCCCAAATATTGTTAAAAGCTTCTATAGTACCATTATCTTGAGGGTGATAAGGTGTGATTTTACAGTGTGCCACCATAAAGTCTGCTAGAAAAAATTTGTTTGTCTCATTCAAAAAAATGAGTTCATCTATCATTGGTCAAGCATAATGGACAACCATACATGTTAATGATGTTTTCCCAAAGGAACTTTTTTGTTGTAGCTACATTATAATCTGTTATAGGCATCACCTCTACCCACCTAGTTAGATAATATGTGTATGTAATTATGTAACGTGTTCCATTATTATGCATGGGTAGTGCAATAGGTCCTACAAATTCAAAATTCCACATCACAAAAGGTTCCACGCTTGCTATGGGTCACAACGATATCTCATCTCTCCTCCAAGTCTTTTCAAGTCACTAACAATGATCACATGATTTTACAAAAACCTCGGTATCCTGTTACAAGGTCTCCCACCATAAACCAGCTAGAAGGATATTGCATGCAGTCACATCTGATACATAATTTCCTCCTATAATATTGATTATATTATTTTGTTATGAATCTTTTGTTAAGTATTTTGTCCCCAGACTCTAGATGTCCTTGGTTACTCAAAGCTAGTAATGACTAAGTATGAAGTGTCTCATAGGTGTATCCCCAAGGTCAAGCATTTAAGTGAGTTCTAAAACTCACGCAGACACTCCACATGTCTATCTAACACATGTTTGATATAGCCCAAAAGGAAAGAGGACACTAAGTGAGTGCGAGCCCTCCATGTATCCTGAATGAGGAGTCTAAAAAGATAGGGACTCAGTGGTAATACCAAGAAAGGAGTAGATGCGTGTATTTCTATAAAGAGACAAAATATTTATTCAAAAACCATGAAGGTCAAATATCTGAATTAATAGGGAAGACAGTGGCGGTGTTGCATTTAAAATGCTAGGGATAGGACCCAGAAGGATAAGTGTAAGGCCTTATCAGAATTGAAGGAAAAGGGTGGTAGCTGAAAGTGACAGAGGAAAAAATGTTTCCTATAAAAGGAGGTGGTACAAGAAAAAAAAGTGGAGGAGCTTAGAGATGATAAAAAGGGAGAAGTAAAGAGTTCTGCATATTTTGTAAGAGTCTAGCCTTAGTAAGTCTTTGTCATAAAAGAGAAGTGTAATCTGTGCTTTTTGAAAGCCTTACGTACCCATTCTCTATATGAATAAAGAGTCCTTATTCTGTGCAATCATATTTTTATGTATGTGTTAAAGTTTTATTCTTTTATAAGTAGTTCTAAATGAATCAGAGAAATTGATCGTGCGTAGTGCCCTTAGAATTTTTTTGCTTCGTTTATTATCTAAAGCTCAATCTTTCAGCTGCTTGTTATTTATGTTATTAAAATAGTGGATCATGATGTGTATCCCTTCAACTCATTTTATATGGGTCCCAAGTATTCTATAGTTTTCCTCTCTTTTAAATTTTTCACATCACCTATTTATTTTAGTTATTTACATGATTTCTCTAAACCTTCTCTTAAAAACTAGAGAAGAGCCAACTTCTTTAAAACCTGGAGGTCACCTTAGGGAACACTTCTCACCAACCTAATTTTTCCTATGACTCTGACAGTTCATCTGTAAGGATCATCGTCAACAGTTTTCCTGGCATGCTCGGTGGGACAATAATATTTCTTATAGGTTAAAGCAACACCCAAGATTTATCAAAGAATGAAAACTAGATCAAGAGAAAGGGAAGAAGGTCTCATCGACTATTTGCATTTATTCCCTCCATGACACAAAAGAGGGAAATAGATTCATAGGTCTCTTTCCCCCCGGATCGTACTCTCTCAACCCCTCCACTGGGTAGGCCCTTTACTTAGTTGATAAGGACCCTCAGACCTATCACTATGGCACACCTTCAACCTCCATTGCCGAGACCATTTGTTTCATGGGATCAGTGAAGCCCACTCATTTTTCCCATGCCCCTAGTGGTATGGAATCCTATTCTAGCCAATGCGTTGAAAGCATTTCCCAAGTTTAGTGGTGAAGACTTCAAAACCCCCAAGGAACATCTTTAAGACGTGACAGAGATATGTGTGGTAAATTATATAAGAGAGTAGGATGTTGATTTATGATTACTGGCTACCTCTTTCAAGGGGGGGCCTGGAATGGTACCGAGCCTTGACCCCTAACACTATTAGTACTTGGCATTAGTTGGAAACACCATTTGTAGCAACGTTCAGTGAGAAAGGAGACTGATCATCACTCCTAAAACAATTAATTGGTATCAAAAAGAGTCGGCAAGATTTGATGACAGATTTTAACACCCGGTTCCACAAAACTTATTAAAGGATTCCAGTCATGGCTAGACCACCTACATATATGTCTATTATTTTCTACTTAAAAGCCTTAAATTCAGATATTTTGGTAATGATTCAGTTATAAGAGGGGTATATTTTCTGCAAGCCTATAGCCTTGCGATCTAAGCTGAGAACAATCTAATAGACGCAGGGAAGCTTCCTCCTAGAACTCTTATGCCCATAAATCTTGAGATAGCCCCCTTTCCACACATACAATCCTAGAGTTCAACCTCAAGCCATGCTTCTCTATACAATTACCCGTAGCAGTTGTGGCTCCCACTCCTAAGGCTACGACCTCATATTTTTCCCCCAAGATGGATGAGATGAGAAACATCCTGAGAAGTTTCTCAAATGAGATAGTAAACCTTAAGAGAAATCAGGTCACTTATCTAAAGAAAAATTATTAGAATGTCTAAAGTATCCAACCCACTTACCCATCCACATACCAGAATGCTCAGAGGCCACCAACCACTCAACCATCAGATCAAATAGTCCTTGTACCCACACTACTTTGAACCACTCCCCCAAATAGTAGTAGATAGCTCATCCCCAGACAAAATCATCTAGTCAAGGAATCGAACACCTGGTGCTTCTTTTGCAATAATCCTCATATGCCAAGAGAATTTCCCCAAGGGAACTTATAGCTAAGGATAGCTGAGCAATGAGCAAGAGAGGGTTATGACACGTGCAGTTGGATCTCATCAATCTGAGGGAGCCCAAAGTGCTGCTTTCACCACCCAAATGCAAGGAATGTCTTTAGAACAAGAGGCCGAGATTGCACGAGAGCATGCCCTTTTCTCCTGGGTAGAGGGGGAGGAGTCCATTTTTATAAATGAGGTATTTGTTCCAAAACCTATGCAATTCAACTACAATACTCACTTCATGAAAAGGATCATTAAAGAAGACACACCAAGTTCCAATTTAGTCGACAAGGTATATAAAGAACCTCTGATTGTTATAAATGTGTTGTTGCCAAAGACAAAATAAGTTCCCCAACCAACTATATAGGATAAAGAGGTCCATCTCCTTGAGAAGGAGAGGAAGAAGCATCAGCCACCTCTTAAACCATCACTGGCGGGACCCATCAATGCAGTCTAATAGCTGAAAAAGGCACTAGCCAGTGCATCCTTGTGGGATCTCTTAAGCATTCCCAAGCAGAAGGAAATGCTCCAAGGAGCATTAAGATTGGAGGAGGATGTGACCATGATGGGTCCCACAAAAGGACAAGTCAAAGACACACGGGTGCCTTTAGAAGCCATATTGCTAAATCAAAAGGAAGAAGTGAGTAAACCAAGACCCAACCCATTGTTTTTTACTCTTATTATAGGAAATAAGTTACTACATATTTCCATGATGGATTCTAGCACAAGCACTACTATCATGCATCAGGAAATAGCAGACACTTTAGTAGTCCAGTGTGAATCCTAGAAGAAGGGGGTTATGTAACTGGACGTGAATTTTGTGTCAACCATAGGAATTATCAAGGGACTCTCATTATAACTCTATTCTTGTCCAAATATAATTATTCACCAAGATATCATGGTGATTAATGTCCCACCAATCTTTGGGCTCTGCCTCTCCCGAGACTTCACAGATAAAATCAGTGGGTATATGTCTTTGGATTGGTCCCACTTAATCCTACGCAGCAAGTATGGGTCCAAGATGAAGGTCTTGTCTGAACCACTCGCCAAGGAACATATAACAAACTAAGTACCTTCTGGTTTTAAGGCCTCCCATGTTATGATCACAAGAGAAGAAGAGCTATATATAGAGGATGGAGAACCCCAGGTGGATGACCATCTATCTAATATTCCCTCTGGAGATCCATTTGGAAACTTTGATTCAACTAACCTGGGAACTTACGTCATTTCAGATGAAAAACACACAATCCCAAAGTTAAAAAGTGAGGGTGACACACAAGGTACAAGCTCTCTCGGTGACCCTCCAATATGGAGCTTATATTTTGACAGGGCTAGAAGTAAGAAGAAATTAGGAGCCATAGTTTTCCTCACCTCTCTGACTGATAGGAAGATTCTCCAGTTAATACGTTTCTAGTTCTCTTGTACTAGTAATGAAGTAGAATACAAGGCCTTGGTGCACAGTTTATGCACTACCTGAAAGGAAGGTATCAGGAAGCTAAGTGTATTCGGTGATTCAGAATTAGTGGTCATGCAAGTAAGAAATACCACTGCCAACAAGAACCCAAGGATGAGATCCTACTGGCATTAGGTCTGGGATCTAATAGGTGATTTTGAAGCTTTCAACATTAAGGTAGTTCCCCATGAGTAGAATGTAGAGGAAGATAGAATGGCTACCATTGGGTCTCAGTTTGACCCAGCCTAGGACCTTCTAGAAAATAAAGATGTCATAAAGGTAATCATTCGCCCCTCAATCCTTGACAACCTCCATCATTAGAAGGTGTTTGTTAATGACGGAAAGGTCATACATTTCCTCCAGAAGTCTAATCATTTTGCGAATCAACTCCATTCCAAGGTTAAAGAAGCATATAGAGACCAGGTAATACAGTTAAAGATGAACAAGATCCCAAGAAGACTAATTACGCTTGAAAACATTTTCAACTCAGATGATGCTAGCTCAGATCAAAGGAGGTTCGAAGTAGTAAAAGAGGATTATGTAGAGATGGAAATAGCCAAGGAAGAATGACTAAAAGTTAGAAAGGCAGTAACTCAAAAGGATAGATACCTAACTCATGGATTTTTGTCATAACTATGAAAAGGTGATGGCTTGGACATATGACAATCTTCACATCTATAATAGGGATATCATCTAGCACACCATTGAGCTAGAGGAAGGGGCTAAGCCTGTAAAATAGAAATAAATACCTGTGAATCCTAAAGTGGAGGCCCTCATGGAAGAGGAGTTGAGAAAATTTTTGGAAGCTCGCATCATTTTTCCAATCAAGCACACAACATGGGTCTCCACCCTAGTTCTAGTAAGAAATAAAAATGGTGAAATCTGACTCTATAGATTTCAGGGATCTAAATAGATCCTCCCTAAAAGACCATTATCCCCTACCCTCTATGGAAAAAAATTTACAGACAGTTGTGAGATCTGAGATGTTTTCCCTATTGGAAATCTTCTCAGGTTATAACCAAATATGGCTTGCAGAAGGGGGTCAACATAAAACTACTTTCAAAACAAAATGGGGAACTTTTTCCTATGCAAAGATGCCTTTTGGAATCATAAACGCAATGGCTACTTTTCAAAGAGCCATACACACTGCATTTGGGGTGTTGATAAACAAGGTAATCCTTATATACCTTGATGATATTATTTTGTTTACCAGAATGGAGGAGGATCATTTTGATGCTTTAGAATCCGTGTTTTAAAAATGTCAAGAATTTGGGATCTCTCTTAATCCCAAGAAATGTATTTTTGGCATTCCCCAAGGAAAACTCCTGGAGCATGTGGTGTCAAAGGAAGGAGTTTCCATTGATCCTGAGAGATTTAGGGCCATCTTGGAGCTGCCCCTATAGGTCAACAAGAAGGTTTTTCAATACTTAGGAAAAATCAACTTTGTTGGCAAGTTTATCTCAGATTTTACGGGGACCGTCTGCCCCATTACTCTCATGTTAAAGAAAGATATAATTTTCAAATGGACTGAGGAAGGTTGGAAATCTTTTGAATTGATCAAAGAGGCTATTGTATCGGTCCCTAAACTCCACAACCCCAACTTCTCAAAATATTTCATCAGGTATGTATACTGGGGGAAAATAGCATGTAGCATCTGTGTTAACTCAAAAGGGAGAGCAACATGGGAGGAACACCCCATTGTCTTATTTTCAAAAATGATTCACAACTATGAAACAAGGTACAATTTTGTGGAAAGGCAGGCCTATGCCATAGTCAAAGGTTTGAATAAATTCAGACACTTGGTCACACATAACAAAATTCTAGTCATGGTGGCTCACCCAAGCATCAAAGAGTATATAATAGAGAGTGAGATAACTAAAAAAAGGGAAAATTGGATAACCAAAATCCTAGAATAATACATAGAGATAAATCCCACGAAGCTTGTAAGAGGCAAGGCACTGTGTCAATATTTGACACAAGAACCGGTCCGCGAAACAATTGATGAGTCGGAAAAGATAATGTACATGCAGGAGGATAGGCCCGAGGGGTGGTTCTTTGAAAAAATTTGTTGTATTCAAACTGGAGATTACCCTAGCCATATCCCCTTGAAAAAGAGGAGGTATTACAGGAAACAAGGGACTCATTTTGCTATAATTAATGGTTTCCTTTTTAAGAGGAATTTTAATGGGTTGATGTTGAGTTGCCTTGAAGATGAAGAGACCAAAAGAGTCTTAAGATAATTACATCACAGAGACTTAGGAGGTCATTTTTCAGCCCAAACCACTACTATAAAGATCTTGTAGGAAGGTTACTTCTAGCCTAGCTTGTTTGCCGATAGTCAGGAGGAAACAAACAAATGTAAGGTTTGTCAAGTTTACGTAGGTTTCTTAAGAAACGCAGTGTTTCCCCTCAACCCAATTTTAATAGAGAAACCTTTCAAACAATGGGTTCTTGATTTCATTGGAATGGTTAATCCAACTTCAAGTGCTGAGCACTGGTGGATTCTCATGGAAACTGATTATTTCACCCGGTGGATGGAGGTAGACCCACGTAAGGAATCTATTGAAGATGTGATCCTAGGAATCTTGTAGGATATCACTACTCGTTTTGGTTCCCCCTGCACCATTATATTTGAAAATGCTAAAGCTTTCCTGGGAGCTAAGGTGTCTGATTTTGTGATCAAACATAGGATACATTTATAGACATCCTCTAACTATTACCCACAAGGGAACGGCCTGGCAGAGTCTACAAATAATAATTTGATAAGACTCATTAAAAGGATGGGACATGAGCATAAAATTGTGTGGCATGAGCATGTTAAAACAACCTTATGGGCCAATCAGATCACTCTAAAGTAGAACCTAAAAGATTAACCATATGAAATGGTCTATGGGAAAAGTGTTGTGATGCCAATTTCTTTAGAGATTCCCAAATTACAACTACTGAAAGGATTTGAGATAGAGGAGAATGGAGCAATGTCAGTAAGGCTCAATGATTTAGTAGAACTCTAGGAAAAGTGTGAACTCACCCACAAGGCCATGATTAATCACTAAAAAATAGTTAAGACATGGTTTAATCAAAAAGACATCGGATCTGAACTTCCAAATTAGAATCGTTGTTTTAAAGTGGGATGCTAGAGTAGCTAAAAGCAGGAACCATGGAAAGTTTGACTCCTTATGGACTGGACCATTCATAATCAATGTATGCAAGCAACATAACTCATTTGAGATCAAAACCATGGTAGGAGATCCTTTGGCAATTCCAGTAAATGGTATTCATTTGAAGCCCTACATTTAGGTATCTTCTAAAATTGTATCATATGTATATATTGTTGCATGTTTCTTTGTTCTATTTTTTTTTTAGTCTCCACTTTCGTTGGATGTTTTTTCCACATGCTCCACCACCCCTGTCCACATCATTTTTGATATATTGAATAATGTTCCCATGTTGTCTTCTCACATTAAAATGATAATCAAAGATAGGGGACTCTTTTCTCAATAAAAGATCCACAATCAATACAAGATCTATGAAAGGTGCCAAGTTTGGTGCCTCAGGTCTCTCACTTAAAGGAAGCATTATAAGAAGTGACTCTAGGTACATACAAACTTTTAACCCTGGGGTAGTAATGGCTATTAAAGGCCCCTCAAGCTCATTTTGGCAGGATCATTTTGAAGCATTTAGATTTTTATTGGAAAATGTCTAATTTTCCAAAAGTTCCCGAGCCATTCGAAGAAATTCAGATCACCATGGCTGGCACTGCCTCCAGCCCTGCTCAAGTAACAAATTCCTACACAAGACAACCCATTCCTCCTCGACAGCACCATCCAAAATTAAATAACCCAAACCCATTATCTTGGTATAGTGACCCTTAACTGGTCATCAACCTCGCTGACGATATATTCAAGCCCAATCTCAAAAAAAGGCCTAAAGATTTGAGAGAAATGGCATACACTAGTTTCAACCTTCATGGAGACTCAGAGTCATTCGGTGCTAGGACCTAGAGCACTAATATTGCCCAGTACATTGTTCCTCTCACACACCTATGCCCAAAAAACATACAATTTTGCATGGTAAGTTTCAACTCAGGAAAGCATACCATCAAGGGTTGGAATTTAGCCATTGTAATCACACCACAGGCTATTAGGGACATGTTATCCCTAAACTATGATCACTCAACTAGTTTCTATGATATAGCCAAGATCTGGAACATATGGATCTAGTGTGAAATGAAAGTTGTGACCCTTTCCATGTAACTGAGACCGTTAGACTCTAGCGCATCAGGTGTTCCCAGTTTCCCCATCCCCTTAAATTCCCTCATGTCTAACGCTCAGGATGTCTACTCTATGTTGGATTTTATTTTCAGGTAGGACTCTAACAAAAATGTTGAGGATTGGTAGACGGTGGCTATATTCTGAATGATGACCATTATCACAAAGAAAATATATAATTTTGACTTTATAGAAGTCATATCAGGGTCAATTTGTGAACATCTCAAGAATTTCTCAATGACGTCCACCTTCAGGGATTCTTCTTTCATTTTTCACCTTATTTTGTACCAAAATTCTCAGTATTTCAGTCAATTCATGACCCTGACCCTATGGGATGCAAAGGTGAATTCCCCAAATGTTATCTCAGCATCTATGTGGACCCATATATTGTCTCGTTCTTCAGACGTGTATGATTTTTTCAATGCTTTTATAAAGCCTCTTTTACTAGAGCTCGATCCTGAAGGGATCGATAATAGAATGAATGAATCTGCATGATCTATCTTCTCAGACACATTACACCCCATTGACTACTTCTTTTCCAGAGGTCATTCAATGATTTGAGTCCATGGATTTACAGGTAAATCCTTCATGCTCCCGAGGATCCTCACACCTTGGATAGCAGGTCTCGAAGTCACTCGAAAGCTCATCGTGATAGACCTAGTGGTTGGCTTAACCAGAAAGAAGAAAGCAATCTATGACCTCAATTTTAGTAGGGGAGGGACGAATGTAGTCAAGAGGTAGGAAGACCATTTTCTATTTTGGAAGTTTGCCTCCTATGGCTTTGCCTTGATCCAGGACTCATGGAGGTATGATCCAGATGAGAAAATAGCTGAAACCCTGTCTATAAATAAAATCAAAGTCACCTACAAACATGAATCAAGACCTTTTTTTGATTCACAAGGAAGCCCCAAGGATAAAACACATGAGATATTCATTGAACTCTAGGATATCCCCACTCTAGACTGGGAGTCATTTCATCCAGTGAAAATTGTATTTGACCCTACTCTAACGATTGGGAAAGGGCTGAAAGAAGCCTTAAGAAGAAAGGACTAGAATTCTAGAAAGATTGAGGGATTTTGGAAATACAGGAAGGAAATTAGCCAAACAACATAGAAATTCAAGGAATTTTTCTTTAATAAGCCTTGGGAGGATAAGTGGGATGTGGAGCATGACTCCGATGAATACAATAAGGATATACTTAACCTCACTTCAGAGAAACCTCTCAGGTCAACCACCGGGTCCTCCGAGATATAGCAATGGATACCTGAGGTACCTTCATCGGCCACTCCTCTTCAAACCCTTCCAAAAATTTCTCTAATCCTCAAGCCCTCAAAAGCTACAGCAGATGAAGAGTCTCTCTCCAGCCTTGCCCACAAGAAGCTAAAATCAGTCGTGATTCCTAGAAGCCCACCACCTAAGGCTCCACTCTTTGTAATATTGTTGTCTCCAAATCACTACACCCTATGAATGGCCAAAATTTGAATAGGAAGTTCGGTGTGATTGGGGCATATGGGATCACCTCTCAAGCTATGGGACTTGGGCTTGAGGTGAACCTCTGGAGAATGCTAACTTCCTCTTCCTAAACTAAACCCAACACTACTTCTAATGCAAGATAAAAAAGGCTATCTAGTCCTATGCTAACATTTCATGGGATTATGGAAAGATATTTTTAATGAAATAAAACCTATACTAGAAGAGGTGATGAACAAAATTAAGGGATGTGTAACATATGGAAGGATTAATGTAGCAGGGATGCTTGCATCACTGACCACCTTCACCTATCACAACTAGAAAGGGTACAAAATACCACAAAATAGGGGTGGATGTTCCTTTTTTAAACTTGAGAATAAATAAGGGTAGATCAAATCAAATTCAACACACACACAAAATTAATTTATCATGAGGAAACCACACATGCATATATCAAAAATCTATTTCTATAACTAGGGATAATAATGACATAAAATTAATACAGAAGGAAAATAATATTTTCACAATTGACGTAAAAGATAGTAGTATTAACCCTTCACAACATGAATTAGATAACTTGAAATAAAGGTAAGATAATCACTCTCACTAAGGAATGTTAAATTCACAAAGTAAACATTGATTAACCATTCAACATAATAAATCCCATTTGCAACAATAAGGTGTTACTCTAAATATAATTAAAAGGTTTTTTAGAATCTTTGAAGCACTCTTCCAAGCTTGAAGAGAAACTTCTCTCAAAAATAATCTATCTCTACTAACTCGAAGTACTCAACTATTTATAAGTTATTAGACTGAGCCATTATAGCCGAGCCCTTAACTAACATTTTTCTAAAAATAGAAATTTCATTAAATTAAGTGAACATGCTCCCATGAAAATAGATAATTCGTTATAAGGTTTTGACTCAGTCAACCCTGCAAATTTGATCGATCCAGAGCTTGGATTTGTCCTTTCATGGACACTCATCTTTGGCCTGTTTTTAGCTACACCTTCCTCACCAGCAAGTTTTTGCTATCCTCCTTCCCACATAGCCATTTGATTGTTGTACTCAATGAAGCGCTTGATAATACCTTGAATTTCTTCATCTCCAGGCCCACATGTGTAGTGATTCACTACATTTGTTGTTTCGATTTCCTTTGTGATATTGGCTGGAAATCTTTGAAGTTTATTCATTACTTTATTTAGTCTCCCTATGAAATTTTTACACAAGACCAATCGGTCAATGGAGTCACTATTGAATGTTTTGGTGACCTCATTGTCACACTTCACCAAATCCTTGAAATTTCCCTTAATCTAATCTTCAGGAAGAACATCAATATTTTCATTGAAGAATTTTCAATTGGAAATATCAAACTCTTCTGAGATGTCATTCAAGGCATCCATGATTTCCACTTTTTTCTCCTCCAATTTCCTAATCAAATCCTACAATACTTGGCACTGAAATTCCATGGATTTTTTATATTCAAATAATTTTGAAGTATCATCGATCACCTCTTTCTGAAGAAGCAAGTCGGGATCTTCCTCTTTGATCTCACTCCATGTTGCCAAATTTAAATTCAGATTATTATTATCTTTAGAAAAGGCCTCGTCCATCTTAGAAATAGTGATTTTTGCAACCTGCAGATCATTATATATTTCAACTACTTCCTTGATTAAAGGATTGGCTTCCTATAGAATTCTCTCCATCCATCCACTCACTGATCTCCCTTTCAGGCCTATCTTTGTGATCTCATAATAAGAAATATCATTGATTGTAGATGAAACTGGCATAGCTGTAGTAGTTGAGACTTTAGTAGATGGAGTGGGTTGGATTACTTTGCACAGTAATGCAGTGAGTTGTTTGACCTTGGCTTTGAGCTCATACTTAGTGGCCTTATCTTTGTAATATTTATCCAAAAGGGCCCCAAGATCAGTGTGCCCATCTTTCTTGGCTCCTTCATGAGTAGCCTTCCCCAATGAGAATTTTGAAATCTAGTAATCTGCAGCTGTGATTGTTTCTTTAGTTTTCCCCTCAATGGGAGTGGAAACTTCTATCACCCATTCTCCAGATGGGTTAACTGTCAGAATTGACATGGTTCTTGGTCTCTTGGCCTATCTCTTGGGCATATGCTTTAATATGCTAAGATCTATAACATCTCCTAGAGGAACCTTCTTCTTCTGCTTGGTATTTTTCCTAAATAGCCATTTTGGGATGGCTAAAGTTGATGAAGATGAGACAGTGGATTCAATACCTAAGACATTAGATAAGGAAAAATCACTAGAAACATTGGTTGGTATTTGAGTAGAAGTGGCCACGATGGATAGTGTGGATGTAGCGAAAACCGTAGGAATTTATAGAATGATGTTGGGGTTGAGATTAAAGAAAATGGAAGTGGAGAGGAAATGGGTGACCCAATATTTTCCCCAGCTGATAGAACTAGAAGTGATGTGAATACATGGGCCATAGAAGGGGATGGGAAGGAAGAAATGATTGTGGAAATGGAAGGAACTAATATTGGAAGTGATAATGGAGGAAGAAGAAGGTGTGATGGATCTTGGGAGATACTAAGGGAGTCACTGAATTCAACTACTTTTGTAACAAGCCCTACAGGAGATGTAGTTTTGGGAGTTGAAGCCTTGGAGAGAGATGAGCCACCAACAACAAATGAAATATTATTTGGGATTGTAGGAGCCTTTTGATCTGACCTTTTTCCCTTAGTGGGTGATGGTTGGATTATTTCTAGTATAGCTCCTATATTTGTAGATTGATTTTCCCCTTTGGGTGAGATTCCCAAGGTGGCCAACCAACTGAAAGTCCTCTTTAAAATGGGTCCCTCCCTCTCCTTTATATTGTTGCATTCTTCCACATACCAATCAATCCATGACAACAGTTGATTGGCAACATTATCATCCTTATATGATGAATCCAAAACCTCATCATTTTCTTGCATGTCCTTTGGCACATCGGCCAAACCAAATTACCGAACCTCATCAAGGGTCAATATTTCATAATCTCTTTGTTAAACGATGTATTCATCTCGAAAATGAATCCAGATATCTTCCAATTGGGGCATGTGGGCACTGAACCAACTTGTTTCCAAAAAATTACCCCAATAATCAAAATTAATCCACAAATGAAAGGTCCATAGGGTTACCTCGGCCATTTCTGTATCAACATTTTTAGCCTTGTGAATATTTGGGCAAGAGTACCTTCCAATCAAAATAGGGAAATGCATTCCCGCTTTGTGATACTTATTTTGGATTTGATGATAATCCAATAACTACCGAACTAATTCCAATAAAATCCATTTGTTAGTGGGGCACCTTGGCAATTTTCTTGGGGTACCTATAAAACCCAGAATTTGGATATAGGTGAATGTAGGAAACTGAAAGTAGATTGCTTCCCATTCCCACACCTCCTTGAAGGCTTCATCATAAATCCTTCAGTTGTATAAATATTTGTCAAAATGGTAGAGGATGACAACAAAGAAAGCATTGTTAACTCTACAGAAATGCCAACTTCCCTCATCCAGAGATATTTGGGGATAAAATTCATATATTTGGAAAGTACTGTGAACACCTCTAGTATTCAAACTAGCAAAAATCCCCCATAGTAGCAGCAAGATACACCAGGAAGGATGTCATGTAGAAAGTCTTTGTATTTAACACTCTACCCAATTGATAGAAAATGGAGCTACTAATATGCTCCCCCCATCAGATAAAATCATCATTCTTCTTGATGGTCATGGTGTACAAAAACATCCATTCTTGGAATTCCTTTGTAGAAGCAAGACCTGAAACTCTACTTAGTAGCACAATAAGATCATTGACCTCCTGAATAAAATCTTAATAATGCATAGTTTTGGGTAATTTGGTGAAGCTCTTGGCCAAATAAGTTTTCATTATGATCTTTGAGTATACCTCCTCTTTCTTGTCCCAATGTTCCACTACTAACTCTACCAAAATTGTGGTGTAATCTTAAATGTCGGTAAGTTTTAGCAGACCTTTGAAAAAGTATGGGTCCAAATAGATTACTACCTAATCACCGTCATCTCTGAGTGACATGGATTATTTTTCAAAGTGGTTTAATGCATCTAAAATGAATTCTGGGAAATGCATGGACATGGGAAAACCAACAGCAAGGGCAAACCCACTATCATAAATAGCCTGCATCCATACTTTCTTGTTTGGATCCTTTAATCTAGAAGTTCTCAGAAATCTAGAAAATCAATTTTTCCTAGGTCGGTGTCCCCTATATTTCCTAAGTTGGAAGATAGGCAGGAGTGAGGAGAAACCCCAAGAAATGAGCACTTCATCTTCTCTTTTCCTTTTGAAGTGGAAGTAGACATCAAGCCCTGTGTTTTAGAAGCTGAAGTTGGAGAAATTTTGAATGCCCGAAAGAAAACTTCTGAAGTCCCGAAATGGAAAGTTCTGAAATAAATCTCCAAACTAGAATCTCCGAAGAAATTCTCTAAAAAGATTTCCCAAACTAAAAATCCAAAAACTTACTCCAAACCAGAATCTCTAAAAACTTTTCTCTGAAAAAATTTCTGAAAAGAAGTTCTGAAACAATTGTTCCCGAAAAGAAGTTTCGAACTAGTTTGTTATTGAACAATACTAACTCACAAATTCTAAAAAACAATAAGTGAGAAGAATTATGGGAGGCCTAAGAGGATCCTTTGAACAACACTGAATACTTGAAGAAAACTCAAAATGTAAAACACAGTGAACAAAAGGGGTAAAATTGTGAAAAATACACAGAGGACCAAAGAGAAAAAAAAAAGAGAGGGAAACAAATAAAAGGACCTTAAACCAAAAAGAAAATTAACTAATTACCATACCTTGAAAAATACATCGCAAAGTACAAGAAACGGAATGTCAGAGCAAATGTGTCAAGTAAAAATGACGTGTAAAAACTTGAGTTTAAATAGAAAACCCGATATTAATGGCTAAAATCTGATCCATATGGTGGTAGGTGAAAAATTAATTGTGTGGAGGACCTATGAAAGTCTGAAACCTAAAAGCCCGAAATTTTGAATTTTGGGGTTTTGGACTTCGGGGATTGGGAGATGAAAAAATGAATTAGCAATGAAAATTTTCGAAAGCCGAAATCCTGAAAGTTCAAAAATTCAGAATTTTGGAGATTCGGAGTTCAGATGTTTTAAAAGTAAAAATCCTAAAAAATGACTCAGAGAATTCTAAAAACCAGAAAGCTTGAAAGTATACAATTTCATACTTTTATAATTTTGGACTTCAAAAGTTCGAGAAGGATTTAAACAAAATGGGGCCAAATTTTCTGAAACCTGAAAGCCTGAAAGTCTAAAATTTTGGACTTTTGGGGTTTCAGACTTCAGAGAGCTAAAATAACAATCTCAAATCTAAGCAGTAAAACTCCAAAAGAAAAAAACTCTAAAGTCTGAAGATCAAAAATTTCAAATTTTGAGCCTTGGAGAATTTCATTGGACAAGGATTTTCTATAAAAAAATTGTCTGACATATTTTTCGTCAAGGTAGGTTAAATGGTTAACAAATACTTCCACCTCCACCTTCCCATTTAGAATGAATCCTTCATTTTGTCACTACATCCCAGCCTCTTCCTCCATCTAGAGCTCCTCTACTTCCATAGTACCGTACTGCCATCCCGAGATTCTCACCTCACATTATCAGGCCCCCTTCTTCAGCCCTAGTATCTGCAGTATCTCAATCACTAGTGACTATTCCATATGACCTTCCATCTAGTTTCCCATTTGCAGGAGGGATGGTCTCTTCTCCTTTTGATTTTTTGAGAAAAGTAAAGGCCGCCAAGGCTACCCAAGATCAAAGGAGATCAACACAGAGAAAGAAGGAGATGGTGGCTCTATCAACTAAGTAGGTTTGATCCCTATATGATCATCAACAAGGCTCCTTAACCCTCCTTAACCATTACTCACATTATCCCTCAGGTATCTAAGCCCATGGAACAAATGCACCATGATGACTATTCCATTAGCATTATCGCAGTGGACCTCATTGAATTCCAAGCTCAAGACAAAGTCGAGTTGATGAATGAAATGGAGGTGGTAGTCACTACCAACTATTTGAAGCTCAGTAATCAACTAAAAAAGGCACAATCCAGCCTCCAAAAGGTAAAATCTACAGCAGCGGGCCGCATGGCTTAGCTTAAGGCCAAGGACAGAGAGGTAGACCAACTCAAGAGGGAGTTAAGGGACACATCAACCAAGCAAGTCCTCGCGGCTTCTCAAGCAGAGGTAAAATCTCTTGCAGCTAAGCTCACCACCACCAAGGCCCTGGTTAATTTGCTTTCATAGGAAAAGGATGGCCTTCAGGCTAGGTTAAAATATTTTGGGTCAAGGACTTGACCAACCAATTGGGTCAAAAATCTCAGAAAGATGGAATTGTATCGTTAGTACAGGTCTATATGCCTCTTGTTGTGATAGGATCACCACCACTATCGAAAACCTAGCCCTGAGGCTTGGATTTATATCCAATGCATAAGAATTGTGCTCTAGGGTAGAAAGTGAAATCTCTACCATAAACAATGCCTTATCCACCAAGGTCTAGGATTCAAATCTCCTAATTCATAAAATCTATGATTCCTCAAATATTGCTCCTCAGAAAGCAGGAATCACTAACAGGTGGTTGATGGCAGCAAAGATTAATGAGATTCTGAGTTGTGACAAAGCTTCCGTCAAATGTCAAAATCTCTTGGCACAACTTCGCTAGGGTATGAGGGAAAGAAAATAGAATATCAATGAATTAGTACAGCTTAGTTTCCCCTCTCCCTTCCTAGACGATTCTACAATCTTATCGAAATACCAAATTCAGTAACTTTTGATTGCTAAGCGCCAAGATAAGACAATTTTCTAGTCTTTTAAGGAAGACTCCAGTGTCGCTGAGTTCGAGGCCATCATTAATCCTATCATATAGCTATAGTTCTTCTTGCATGTGGTCATGCAAATCTTTTAAGGTTTCTCCCACAGGGAGATAATTGAGTTGGACCAAGATTTTCGAGTCTTGCAGTAAAGAACCTACCAAAGGGAAGAAGAACGTCTTGGATATCAGGATTCTTTTCAAATGTTCTAAATGAACTATGGTTTTTGGGCCCCTAAAATATTGACTAAGTACATAGAGACTTATGAGTGTGTAAGGCCTAAATTGAAGGGTGGGCACGCAAGCAAAAGGCGCATAAGGTAGGGTTCTAGAATGGTTTTTTGGGACCCATGTTACGCGTCAGTAGAACAAGGTCTCAGGACTTAGCTGTATTTGGCATTTCAGATAGGACACATGAAAAGCATGACCTGACTATGCATGTGGAGTGGATAAGGTGTCAGCCTAGTGAAATGTTGGCCTGGGAAGGAATATGTCCTGTAATGGAAGCTTCTAGAAGACCATCATGGCAAGGAACGGAGAGCTCAGTCCTGGAGGATAAATCTCCCATGGAGGACCACATTTAGACATTTGGAAATGGATCTGAAGCCTCAAAAAGGTGGCTTGGCAGTTCAAAAGGCCTATAAATACAAGTGCCCACAGAAGAAAAGGGAGAGGTAAATCAAGAGAGAGTGAAGACCTAAAGAAATGCTGCAAGGAGTTGTATTGGGTTGGGTAGATAAAATATAGGAGAAGGATACATCAAGGGGATTGGTATTGTAAATTTTCTTTTTGAGAACTAAGGGCATTAAATCTAGTTATGATGTATGACTTCAGTCTGCCATATTGTGATGTTTTGTAATGGATCTAATGGATGTAATGAGGTTACCAACTTATTTGAATATGATCATTAATGATTTTGGGCCATATATATACCTTTATAGTTTTGTTTCATGTATGTTTATGGAATGAGCATGAATCCTTATGCATATTTTCCTTTCTATTTTGGTTCAATCATATAGTCTATTAAGTATCTTTCTGTCTGGAATGACTGCATTGGTCTAGAAGCCGTTATGAGCTCTATGATGATTGCATGTCTCATTTCCGCTCACTCTCCTTAAAGTTCCTATCATAGATGATGTTTCCCACTACACTCACATAAAGGAGAGACTCGGTGCCCACGTGTGCCTCAAGTGAGTGCCCATCACCAACTAGGTGATAGGCCAGTGCACATGGGATTCCCTTGTTCTTTGGTGGGTTTAAAACTGACTACATATTAGTTCCATTATCGAGACCTTCTTTTCAAATTTGTAGTGCGAAATGGCAAACATCATGATCTGTGCAATGATTGATGATAGAGAATTTAACCTTGGAAGGTGTTGTAACATGGTTTAAGAGCACGAAGGACAAATTTTCTCAGAGATTCAGCACTGGACCTAATTTTTATGCACGTAGATGGGTAGAAGAGAACCTCTACCATGAGTTGTATGAAATGTTTTTATGCTACTTCCCAGTAGAGATGTATGAATGGCTATCAGCATATGCGTCCAGATCAAGTTGGTATTATAGATCACATGTGTGGACCCAAGAAGAGTACCAGAGGCTACAAGATGTAGATCTAACATGGAATCCCACTTTGAATCATTGGTGGAAAGGAGTACTGGCTAGCTACACCCTAAAGTATGTTATTTCTACATATTCTTGTCTGGAAGTCACCAAGTTCGAGTTTCTGCGGGATCCCAGAGGATCATTTCTACGTGTTATCCCTATGGCAATGAAAATATTGATCATTACTTTGAGTTTAGAGGCATTTCCAATGGCCGGCTAAACCTTCCTGAGCACTGGGTGAGGTAGCTAGGGTGGAGGAAGATGGAAGATATTACGACTAAGAAAGAAAGGGAGGAGAGACAACTCAAGTATAGTGAAGCATGTGAAAGGGATATTTCTAGACAATGTGAGGTTACAAGTGTGATGGATCTATGGAGGAAATGTTGTAGGAAGGAGTTAAGGTTCACGCGAAGGATGTAGAACTTGAGTAGTCTGTGTTACTCCATCTTGGCAAGTACAGGAGGGAGATCCCTTCATCTTCTGATGAGATTTAGTTGTGTGGAGAGAGAAGATTTGTTGGTGCACATCTAAACCCACTTAGTGACCAAACCTTGGCACTTGGTTTTCCTAATTAGAGGAGTGTTCATAATGTAATTGGTATCGGTGGGAGTGACTGATTGGAACCCAAGAGGTATAATTTATCATTTGGAACTTCTATGGCTGCACACTCTATTCGAGTGTTTGGAGGAATTTTTGGGCAAGGATTAAATACACAAGGTTTGGGTAATGCATCAGGAAATGGCATTGGGCATACATCTAGTAGTGGAGTGATCTCACAGACCATTGGTGTGCAGTTCAATAGGATGTTGGGAACACTAGGTGTGACAACTTCAGGCCCATTATTTACAGTAGGAAAATCTAGAGGTGGAGCTAGTGGAATGGGAGGCACAATACCTAGTGCATCCAATGGATCTGGCAGAGGAAACACCGGAGGAAAACAAGGATCTTGACCAGGAGGACAGGGGCCTCAACCACCTCCTCAAGTAATCTTTAAAATGTCTTTACACTTTCTAAACTACTAAGGCGTATGGGATGTTGTGGAGCATGTTCACAAGTGTGAATTTCTATGGTGAGCGAAGGGGATCGCAACCCCAGAATAGAAGGCCAGTCAATTTGTAATGACATTGCAAGGGTGCGCGCATAGCTTGTATAGGAAGTATGACCCCCATCAGATAGTGGTAGATTACACTGTGTTGAAAAATTCCTTCCTATCATAATTCCACATCCCTAAGTTTTAACAAAAGAGCATCAGTGCCCTTAAGGAGATTTAACAGGGAATGGCGGAGAGTGTGCGGGAGTATGATACGTGGTTTAAAAGTCTCCTGTCAGAATTGTCATATGACATTCACCCTTCACAACATGCTCAATGGTTTGTTAGAGGGTTGATAACCCCATTTAGAAAATCTTTATCTCATAACACTCTCACAGACCCGCGCAAGGCATTGGAAGCCACCATACGCGCCAAAGCTATTGGAAGTGTTGATACTGGAGTTAGCCCATTCCTAGAATCTCAAATCATTTTTATGGCCAAGAAACTAGAAAATTTATCTACAAACTTATCTCATGAGACTCGTAGTGGAATGTGGTGTATGGATTGTGAAGTAAAGGGTCATGCCAAGGATAGTTTCCCCTAGAAGACATTACGCGTTGTAGCAGTAGACTGTGAGATTTGTCATGGGGACCATGATGCGAGTAGATGTCCCTTTTTGCAGCATACAATTCAAAAGAATTTCTCTTGCTACTATAAGATCTATACCTCTTCAACCCATGATACTAAGGATTGTAGGCTTATTGATCATATCCGTGAGGCCATTGATCATGGTGTGCACCAGACTAGTAGTGACAGTAGTTCTAAGGGTGATGATCATCATTATGAGGAGTGCACAGATGGGGGCACGTGTGGAAGAAGTTATCATAGAGGATTACGTAGTCATGGTAACTGTGGAGGAGGAAGAAGTGAGTTCCCATGGGGAACATGTTACAATTGTGGATCTACAAAGCATTACAAATGAGAATGTCCTAGATCTATTACAATGCTTGTGGTGTAGGAAATAGCACCAGTATGAAGAGTATCAAGAACTCTATGAGCATATGAACTAGCAACACCAAAAAGATAAGGGTGCTAATATGGTGAGCATGTAAAAAGGTCCAATCTATAATGGATGCCAAGAGTGGCACATGAGTTAGATCTAGAACTGTGTTGGTGACAATGCGTGCAGAGGCCGTGTGCACCTAAGAGATTCCCAGACTAAGGACATTGGTTTCCAGAGAGGAGGTACCACATGGAAAGTATATAGACCATGCCCATCAGAAAGAAGTATACCAAGAGACTATAGACTTAATTCAGAGTTTACAAGGGGAGATACAGTGTCTAAAGGAGCAGTCAAGGATAGGTGGTGCAGAAGATGGATAATGAGGTTCCAAGAAGTGACCTAGATGAGGTCAAAGAAGTATGTAAAATTTTAAGGTAAGAGAATATTATTCCCTTATTGGGAGAATGGCTAAGGGAGAAGGTACCATGTGCCAGAGCAGAGTGCGAGAGACAGGTTTTACATGTAAACCTTTCTCCACACAGCCTTGAGTATGACAAAGAGATCACATTAAATGTAGTTATCTATGGATGGATCCTTAGTAATATCCTGATTGACACAGGTGCAGAAGTGAATGTTCTTACCTTAGATGTTTGGCATCAGATGGGATGGCCCGCATTACTGTCATCTTTGAATGTGTTGTATATGGTAAACAAGATGAAGGAAATTCCCATCAGTGTCTTAGAAGATGCGGCTATCACCATTCAGGGGGCCAAGTTTACTAGGGACTTTGAGGTCTTGGCACTTGCCAAGGCGGACAACTTCCTAGTATTGCTTGGGTGCCCATGGTGCTAAGAAAATAATTCTGACATAAGGCATAACAAAGGATATATCAGTTTTGAAAACAAGGAAGAATGGGTAATCATCCCTTTGACATATGGGAATTCGGTGCCCTACACAGAGCCATTGGGAGAAGAATGTCCTTGATAGAATATATGTGCGATCAATCAGGGTATCCTGAGATAATCCATCCCATAGAGGGAGTTATCCAATTTGAGGATGCCTAGTCTGTGAGTGATACCACAAGCATAGCATGTGAAAATTGGGCACATGGGACCTATGAGTTGATTGGATGGCATTAAAGAGGATCAGTAACCAAGGTGATAAAAGCACGTATAGTCTAGTGCCTAGGAGGAAGAAAACTACCAAGTTACTTGGGAGGGACTAATCTAAGAAGATTTCTTGTGAGAAATGGAGGCCCAATGGAGAAATGAAAAGGAAAGAAGAAAAATTCTCAATTATAACCTACTCAGAACTATTGCGCACTGTTGAGGAACACATCGGGAGAACATCTTGGAATGGCACGAGGTGAGAATTTCCTTCTCTGTAATATTTTTTAGAAGCAATGCGCCCACGGCTATAAAATACTACCATGGTAAGGAGACTGCTTCCTTCCATATCCAAGCATGTGAGACATCCTAGATAGGGAAGTGCAGAAGCATTTCCACCTTCACTATTGGTTCACAAGTTGTACTCCACCCTGCAAGGTTGTGCACACACATGGTAGATCCACTTAGAGATGCATCATCAAACTAGTAATTGGTGAGAATTGGTGGCTTGACCTCATTCAAACATTCGAGTACCATAGTACAAAGCCATTAGTACATAAGGCGATCCAGGTTGTCAAACACCTTACAACAGGGGATTGTGTTATGGCAGAAGATAGAATATAAGAATTACTAGGTGAACCTATCCTGGAAGTGCATGCTTTGAGGAAGAATAAGCAGAAGAGGTCCAACTTGAGCATGCGTGTATGGAGAAATGAAAAGGGAAATATGGTTTATATAATTGATGGGAAAGAAGTAGAAATCTTGGATGTTAACCATTCTATAGGGACATGCAAAGTCATAGATAGTGCTAATGAATGGGCACGTGGCTACCATGAACCTTTAAAGACAAAAAATGTTAACATCGGCTCAGAAGTGAAGACCCAAGGAGGCTATCATTGGAGACTACTGGTCAGAGAAAGAATTCTCTAAAATCATTGATCTGTTATGTGAATTCCAAGATTTGTTCCCACCTGGTTAACATGAGCTTAAAGGTGTCCACCATTCCTTGGGGGATATGAAGATAAAGTTGAAGGAAGGTGTGCACCCAATTAGGAAGAGGCCATACCAGATGAATCCCAATTTGTACGTAAAGGTCAAGGAAGAAATAGATAAGATGATAGCATCGAGCATCATTGAAGTTGTTGAAGAGTCAAAGTGGATAATTCCAATGGTAATTAGCATCAAGAAGGATGGAAGGATAAGGATATGTGTGGACTATATGGGACCTAAATGTGGTTTGTGTCATTTATCCTTTTCCAACCCCATTTCACAGAATAAATCTTAGAGGGAGTGGCAGGACCTGAGGTCTACTCTTTCACATATGGATTCTTGGGCTATCACCAAGTAAGGATTGTGAAATAAGACTAGGAGAAGATGACTTTTGCCACCGAGTGGGGAATTTTTTTCCATATGCAGTCATGCCTTTTGTGCTAAAGAATGTGCCTGTTGTGTTCTCATGCATTGTGGTGCAATCTTTCCAAGACTTCATCCATAAATTTCTTCAAGTTTACTTGGATGATTAGACAGTATATGGGTTAGTAAAGGACCATTATGACAACTTAAGGTTGATGTTTAAAAGGTGTCGGCAATTGAAGATATCCCTTAACATTAAGAAGTGTTTCTTTTTTACCCCATTTGGAACATTATCGGGGCACATCATATGTAAAGAGGGCCTACTAGTACATCTCACAAAAGTTACAGTAATTATGGGATAGGGGGAGCCTACTAGCCAAAGCACGGTGCACAGATTTCTTGGGCATACGAAGTACTACAGGAACTTCATCAAAGGATATGCCAAGATAGCCACACCTTTAGAAGAGTTTCTTAAACATAAAAGTTCCTTTTCATTGGGGAGAGGCATAGCATAAGGCATTCACCACTTTAAAGGATAGGCTTGTCACCGCTCCCATCCTACGTTTCTCTTCTTAGGATAAGCATTTCCATGTTCATGTGGATGCCTCAAGAACCACCATTGGAGTAGTACTTGCACATCCTGGTGAAGGTATTGTTGATCATCCTTTGTGCTTTGAAAATTAGGAAGTTGATACACAAGTGGAGAAGAATTATACTATAACTGAGCACGAGGCATTGTCAATGATCTACGCGATTCACAAGTTCAAACAGTATTTACTGGCAACCCCTTTTATATTTTACATTGACCATATGGCATTGAAATATTTAGTGAACAAGTCCATTTTACAAGGGCACATATGTTGGTGGGTACTATTTTTCAAGGAATTCAAAGTTCACGGTGGTTGTCAAACAAGGAAAAAGTAATTCTAGACCTGATCATTTGTCTAGAATAGATTCAGGGGAGGATGCATAAAGCATTGGGTATACCATGTCAGATGCGCAACTATTTAGGTTGCATCGCGTGCCCTTAGACTTAGAAGATATTACAGTATTTCTCAAAATAGGTGTAGCGCTGGAAGGAATGAAGGCATTTGATAAAAAGTGGTTAGCTATACACTCAATTTCCTACATGTTGATTATTGGGGATTTATACAAATTAGGATATGATAATATTCTGTGTCGGTGTGTACTAGAACATGAGTGCCTAACCATCATAGAAGAAGCACACGGAGGTAGTGCAGGTGGGCACTATGCAGGTGACACCACTGCATGCAAGATATTAATGGCTAGATTATGGTGGGAGACCCTATATCAAGACTGCAAGGAATGTGACCATTGTCAGTGCATGGGAAAACCAGGGTGAAGAGATGAAATTCCTTTACACCCTATTCCTAGTGCTGAGCCATTTGAAAAGTGGGCTATAGGCTTTATAGGACCTATTACACCAGCCACACATAGGACTGGGTCACGGTATACAATCACTTTCATATATTACTTGATAAGGTGGGTAGAAGTAGCACCTACTAAGGATTGTACAATAGCTACTACAACAAGGTTCCTATGGGAAAAAATTATTACAAGGTATGGATGCCCTTTGAGTTTGACTAGTGACAGGGGTACACATTTCTTGAATGAGACAGTAAGGATTCTGTTAGCATAATTCATGGTGGCTCATCACAAGACTACCCCTTACCATCCATAAGCAAATGGAACTGCTGAGGTGTTTAACAAAATACTTAGTCACATGTTGACTAAGATCTATGATGTTGGTAGACAGGATTGGGATGAAAAAGTATTAGATGTTCTTTGGGCATATAGGACAACCTACAAGAGGTTAAATAAGGCCACACCATTTCAATTAGTGTTTGGCATGGAGGCTTGTCCAAATAGTTGAATTCATGTTACCCTCTCTACGTATAGTGCACACAGAGAGGATTGGTAGATGAACAAGTGTGTGGAAGAAAGAATTGGCAAGTTAATGCAATTGGATGAAAGACGATCACTCATCAAGTGGAGCCAGAAGACTAAAAAATCAAAACAAAAGGCATGTCATGATCATCACATTAAGAACAAGAAGTTTGAGGTTGAGTAGATGGTCTTATTATATGATTCAAAGTTTTACTGCCATCCTAGGAAGTTGAAGGTGCATTGGTTGGGTCCCTACATCATCTCATACATCCTTGACTCAGGTGCATGCCATCTCCAAGCGCTGGATGGGACGAGATTTCTAGGACACTTCAATCAGTAGCCTGAAGCCCTACTATAAATAAGTCTTCTTGGTGTTTGTAATAATTATTGCCAGATAATTTAGGATTTCCTTTAATGCACTTTATTTTCTCTATGTTTCCCTTTTTCATTGTTGTTTTGTGTTGTGCCTTGGGTGACCGGTAACCTCGTTACTTTTTCAAAGGTTGTGAATGCACAGAGGATCATGCACACATTTTAGTGTGGGGTGGAGTAAGGTGGAAGAAATTGCAAAGCATGTGAAGCGCCAGGAAGGATTACGTTGGAAATCCTAGTTAAATGGCCCTGTGAAAGGAAGTGCATGGAAGGAAAGGTTAAAAATGATGGTTGGTGTCAAGGTAAGGCTACATTGATCCACGTACAAAAGAGGAAAAAGTGCAAAAGCAACACGAGGTAGGAAAGAGAAAAAATCATGACGGAAGTACCTTCAGTGCTCATGACGCGTGCGCAAGAGTCTCCTGTCAAGATGGATTGGTTGCATGCCAGAAGGTTGGGGAATTTTCTGTGTAAGGTTGGGCGCATTAGTTGGGGCTCCAGAGTCAGATTTTTTTGAAAAATCTGCATAAAGTGTTGAAGTACGGTAGTAGGTGAAGTAACATTTAATGCTAAAAAGTAGGAAAAACTATAAATAGAGGGTCGAGCACTTCATTATTTACATTGCAAATATGAAGAAGGAAGAGATTTTGCGAACTAGGGTTTCCAGAGCTGATCCGTGTGAAGAAAAATTGGAAAAATTTGACCATAAGTGACTAGTTTGGATCTGCAAACCAGGAGGGAAGTAGTTCACGGGCGTAGAGAGAGTTGTGGAGAAGCGCTGTCTTGTGAAAGGGATATTCTAGTTAGGGTTTGGCAGCTAGGACATGGGTTGGAAAGGATTTTCTTCACAAGTTCAAGATCTAAGCTTGGAAAGGGTAGAGAAGCAGAGCAAGAGAATTTGAAGTGCAAAGATAACCTACACAATGGCACCCAAGAAACAGTTGTAACACCTAAGAAGGGCAAAGGCAAGGCCAAGGGCAAACAACAAGAAACTACCGCGAGTACCAATGAAGAATGGTATGCAGAAATGTAGTACCTAGATGGGGTTTTACTTGGAAAGGGATGGCAGTCCCATTTAAGAAAAATGACTGTAAGCGATTATAACCATTGCACAGATGCGACTGAAAAAAAAATGGCGCTGGAGTTAGTGCACCCGAAAAACAAGAGGACACCAGAATGGTTACCCACTTATAGCGATGAAGTAAAAGTCAAATTGGAGAAGGCAGGGTTGTTACAACTCTATGAGTTGCCCTACTTTGGGAATCCTGAGCACCTATATCAGTGGTTGATGTCACGCGTATACAAAGATCACTTTCACTTCGCGGGGCACAAGATGCATATAACTCCTCAGTTGATTTCAAGATTCAAAAGTTTTATCTTTGAAGGAGAAAGTGTAGAGGACAACCTATGTGAAAAATAATCCATCAAAGAAACCATCACTACATATGCCTACAAGAAAGGGTCAAGGTACTTTGATATTGCGGATATCCAAGACCCGGTGATGAGAATGGCCATGTGCCTAGTAACAAAACTTAATGACCAAGAGAGGTGCATGCAAGTAAACAAGTCATGGCTCAATGTTTGCAGAAGAATATCAAAAGGTGCCATCTACAACTTGTCTGTGTACATCGCAGATGAGATCATCAACAACACATAGGAAGTAACAAGATACTTTTTGGCAATATCCTCTTAACTATTGTGTTTTCAGAGATCAAAGTGCCAGATGCAGCAGATAAGTTCATTTGGGAGTACCTAGAGGAAGACCCCTCGCCTGCTAAGTGATTTGAAAAATAAATTTGCAATTGCATGATGACCGTTCACAAGGCGTGTCTTGAGAAGTGGTATACATGCTTAAGGAATGCATTCAGAGAAGAGTGGAGGATCCTAGAACAACTATCAGTGCTCACAAAGGGAGAGGGTGAATTCATAGTATACCAACACTTCTACATTAGCATATTTAGGTTGGTTGATGAAAACATGAGCCCTTGGTGTAAACTTCCATTTTCCTTCACCGTTCAATATTTTCAAGTAGGGGTAAACAAGTTTAAAGAGGCCAAAAGGCTAAGGTTCGACCTTGGTGAGGTGGACCAGGACCACAGGGAGATGTGCAAGACGTTGGTCTACCCCAACAACCATGCGTACGTGGAAAAGTACGTATCGCATGAAGTTTAGATGATGAAACCCCTAACTCTGCCCATTACAGGGAGGTCCACAGCGCGTGTATACCTTCACATAAGGCCCAAGTTTGAGAAGGGTGCTTATCTTGAGAACGATATATCTATACCTAAAGACCCAACAGGTAGGAAGAGGACCATGCCCAAGAAAAAAGATATGAAAGAGAGATAAAAAGGCACCAAGTGTCCAAGTTACACAAATGGTGGGCGCCCCAGGAACAAGTGCTAGAAAAAGTACTTACACACGTAATAAGAGGTCTCCTAGTCAGAGAGGAGGTACCAGAACAAGAAGAGCCTATCACAAAGGAGAAATCACTAGAGGAAGAAGAAAAATCCAAATCCCCTATACTTGAATCCCCGGTTAGGAAGAAATAGAAGGTGATACAAGAGGATGATTCAGAGGACATAGAGAGCTTGGAGAAATACAGGGGTGAGAGGGATGATGATGAAGAATATGAACTTGAAGGAGACCAAGAACCACTTGTTTTCAACATGCATGATTCAGAAGAAGAGGGCAGAGAAGAAGAAAATGAGTTCCTTTTCGTGCAGCACAAGGGTAACTAGGAGGAGGAAGGTGCCCAGGACATGGGAGGAAGCGAAGAGGTTGGCGTATAGGAGAAAAGAACTCCAAGCCTCACGAAGGAGCAGATAAACAAGGCAGAAGAAAGAGAAGCAATGAAAAATCATCGAGGCCTTGGTAGAACAAGAGTTGGAGTGTAGCACTAAAATAGTCATGAATGAAGATAAGGAAGAGAGCGTAGGAAAAGATCACAGCAGCACGGGAGGCCCCAGTCTAACTATAACTATTCCTAAGGGTGCACACATAGGAGGAAAGCACATGGAGATCTAGAGACAAAGAATGAGCTATATTGATGATCCAAACAAGGTGTTGTTCGTGTGCTTCCAAAGAACAGTACCAATAGATCAACTCTTGGTAATGAAGTCATTTGATGAAGATGGTGCATACCTCAGACGAGGAAAATGCTTTCATGGGCGATTGAGTCCCACATCAATGAGCTAGAGTTTGAGGTAAGCCAAGGGGAAATAATGAATTTTCCTAAGTCAAAAGGAGACAAGCCCTTAATGAGCGCCCAATAGCTTTCACATGAACAAGTATGTAACACATTGAATAAAGTCTCAGTTGAACTAGAATCCAAGTTATTCAGAAGGAATGATAGGGTAAATTTTCTAGAGGAAGAGCTAGAAGAAAGGGAGGAAGAACTAGAAGATAAGGCCAAGAATTTAAAGCAGGAGGAGTTAATTAGTGCATAGCTAAAGCATGAAATAAGGGAAGAAAAGGCAAGGGTGTGCGAGGTGTTCAAGAAGGTAGAATCCATTATAGATGCCATTGTTTTAAAGCATCTAGACCTAGCACCACCCACACAAAATTATGGATCTTCCCTTGAGTTCCTTGAATATTTAACGCACATCCTCACCATGGAGAGGAAACCTCTAGGCTAAGAATCCACAGAAGAAATAGCAGCATGCCTAGAAAAAGAGGACAAATTGAAGGTTTTAGCAATCATTTTCGATTACAGTAAGGTTCTTGCTAATGTAAAAATTACTACCCATACTGTTGAGGCCACGTATGACAATTGCACAGAAAAAGATAAAGTGGTATTATTCTTGTCACCATGCACAAGGGAGAGCTCAAGGAATTCTAAGAGAAGAACAAAGGAAATAGATCAAAGTGTGAGAGGATCCTATCCGAGGTTAAGAAGAAGTTAGAAGCTATTGAGACCTTATGAGGTTCAATTAAAAATTGGCTGAAGGAGTTATACCCACATATTACAAGAAGAATGGATGCACTTGAGGACATGGGCAAGGAATTGGAAGGAATGTTTGAAACATTGAAAACTTGAGGAAATGGATTGGGTTTTGAGGAGGTAAGCACCCTAGTTGGCAACCTTTTCCAAAGAGCACAAAATGAATTTGATGCTTGGAACAAGTTAGAGGCTGACTTGCGAAGAGATATTCCTATCTTATTGCATTAATGCCATCACTTCCCCATTCTTTTTTCTTTCCCAAATTCTTCATTCCCTTGTTATTTTCCCAAGACGTTAAGTCTATTGTGATTCTTTATTCATTGGAGAAGTGTTCTCACTGGTGGAGAATAGGCATAGTGTGGGGTGATGTTGGGCCACTAAAATATTGACTAATTACAGAGAGGTGCATGAGCACACAAGGCCTAAATTGAAGGTTGGGCATGCAAGGCAAGGTTCTATGAGGATTTTTAGGACCCGTGTTATGCAGCGATAGAATAAGGTCTAAAGACTTAGTCATATTTGGTGTTTCAGGAAGGATGCATGAAAAAAATGACTTGACTACGCATGCAGAGTGGATAAGGTGCTAGCCTAGTGATAGGTTGGCCCAGGAAGGAATATGTCATGCGATGGAAGTTTCTAGAAGACCATCATGATAAGGAGTGGAGAGCTCATGCCTGGAGGAGCATGCTCCCATGGAGGACCACATTTGGACATTTGGCAATGGATCTAAAACCTTAGAAAGGCGGGTTGGCAATTCAAGGGGCCTATAAATACAAGTGCCAATGGGAGATCAGAAGAGATCAGGGGAGATCAAGAGAGATCGAGAGAGATCAAGAGAGAGCGGAGCTCTACAGAAATATTGTGCGGAGTTGTATTGGGTTGGGTAGATAAAGCATAGGATAAGGATACATCAAGGGGCTTGGGATTGTAAATTTTCTTTTGAGAAGCTAATGAATGTAGATCCAGTTATGATGTATGACTCTGTTCTGCCATACTGTGATGTTCTGTAATGATTGTAATGAGGTTACCAACTTATTGAATATGATCATTAATGATTCTGGTCCATACATATATCCTCATGGTTTTGTTTCATGAATGTTATGGAATGAATATGCATCTTTATGCATTTTCCTTTCTATTTTGGTTCAGTCCTTTAATTTGTTAAGTATCTTTCTATTCAAAATGACTATAATGATCTAGAAGACATTCTGATCTCTACGATGATTTCATGTCTCATTTCTTCTCACTCTCTTTAAGTTCCTATCATAGATGATGTTTCCCATTAAACTCACATAAATGAGAGACTCAGCACCCTCATTGCCTCGGGTGAGCACCCAACACCCACTGGGTGATAGGCCAGTGTGCATGGGATTCCCTTGTTCTTTGGTGGGTGTAAAAATGACTACAGTGGTTAGCCGTAATTTTTAAAATTTTGGGAAGGCATGAGATATCAGATTCTTACATGGAAGGCATGGAATCCCATGGTGAGTCACTAGACTGATTATATTATTTTGTTATGACTCTTTTGTTAAGTATTTTGTCCCTAGACTCTAGATGTCCTCGGTTGCTCAAAGCTAGTAACGACTAAGTATGAAATGCTCACGGAGGTCTCCACGTGTCTCATAGACACATCCCTAAGTTTGAGCATTCAAGCAGGTTCTCAAACTCACTCAAACACTCCACGTGTCTATCTGATGCATGTTTGATATATCCCAAAAGGAAGGAGGACCCTAAGCGAGTGTGAGCCCTCCATGTGGCTTGAATGAGGAGTCTAATCAGACAGGGACTCAGTGGCAATACCAAGAAGGAAGTAGATGCACAGATTTCTATAAAGGGACAAAATATTTATTCCAAAACCATGAAGATCAAATATCTGAATTAATAGGGAAGACAATGGCGGCGTTACATTTAAAATACTAGGGGCAGGACCCAGAAGGATAAGTACAAGGCCTTATCACAATTGAAGGAAAAGGGTGGTAGCTGAAAGTGAAAAAGGAAAAAACATTTCCTATAAAAGGAGGTGAGATACAAGAAAAAAAAAAGAAAAAAAGTGGAGGATCTTAAAGAGGAGAAAAAGGGAGAAGTAAAGAGTTCTGCATATTCTGTAAGAGTCTAGCTTTAGTAAGTATTTGTCATAAAAGATAAGTGTAATCTGTGCTTTTCAAAATCCTTACATACCCATTCTCTATATGAATAAAGAGTCCTTATTATGTGCAATCATATTTTTATGTATTTGTTAAAGCTTTATTATTTTTATAAGTAGTTCTAAACGAATTAGAGAAATTGATCATGCGTAGTGCCCTTAGAATTTCTTTGCTTCATTTATTATCTAAAGCTCAATCTTTCAGTTGCTTGCTATTTGTGTTATTAAAATAGTGGATCATATTGTATAGCCCTTCAACTCTTTTGATATGGGTCCCAAGTATTCTATAGTTTTCCTTTCTTTTAAATTTGGCGCATCGCCTATTTATTTCAGTCATTTACATGCTTTCTCTAAACCTACTCTTAAAAATTGGAGAAAATTTAGCTTCTTTAAAACCTGGACGTCGCCTTAGGGCACACATCTCACCAACCTAAGGTTTCCTACGACTCTGATAGTTCATTTGTAAGGATCATCATTAACAAATACCACCATGAGATTTTTCCATAATAGCCATGAGCTCATTTTCCAAGACACACCTACACAAGACCTCGTCATGGCCTATCTTGTACAAGTCTCTACCAATGAGTTGACAGGGCACCACACGAATATAAATTTACTTCTTTTCTAATGTTTTCATCCCCTCTGGCACAAGTCTAGTGCCCAAAAATATTGTTATGTCTTCCACATTTGTGGTCATGTGATTAAATCTAAACAATTGTGCATCGGGCATAATATCCCCAATACTTTGTGCATCCTCTCCAGAGTTGATTCTTGATAAATGATCAGGCCATGAATTACTTTTTCCTAGTTATACAAAAAATGTGAAATCAAACTCCTTAAAGAGAAGTATCCACTGACAAATTCCCCCTTAAACAACAAGGATTGTTGACCAAGTACTTTAATGTCATATGATATTTTTAAAAGGTGAATGAGGTGGCCAGAAAATACTATCAAACCTTATGAAGCACATAGATCATGGACAAGGCCTTGCGTTTTGTGGTAGTATAATTTTTCTCTGTTAGTGTCAACTTCTTGTTACAGATTGTTACATTGGTGGTTTTTTTCATTTATGTCACATGGCATTGATGGCAAAGGAATATTTCAATAGCATGTAGGCTAAGTGTTTTGCAATGGTGCTTAGTGGTTCAAGTTGATTTTAGGAAGCTTTAGGCATGTTTTACAATGGTTTCAAGGAGCTATAAGCTCAAATTGACATGTGGTTGGTCTATAAATGAAAATTACAGGTTTAATATGTTGTTTCATATGGTCTACAAGTCCTTAATAGTGTTTATATCATGAGAAATATGTCTCATATGGTGTATTGAGTCATTTGGTAGAAGTTGTAGTTGAAACTAGGCCATTTAGGCATGTTTTCAATGCCTGATGAGATGTGAGAAGTTGGTTAAGTCATTTCATGGTCACGGGAGAATGTTAGTAGTGAAATACTAGTTTCTCTAGCATGGGTGTGTAAATACAAGGCTCATTTTATCCCCAAGATTCAAAATTAAAAAATGCACAAAAGTTGGCTTTGTGAAATAGTAGTGCAAGAAGAGGAAAATGAGATGGAATAGAATATTACATGAATATTTTTGGGAAATGGTCTTATGTACCATGTAGTAGGGTGTGATTTGGTGCTCTAGCCAAAATTTCACCAAATTCTAATAAGGTATGTGCAAGTTATGAAAATATTTCTAAAACAGGATTTGTAGAAATTGCATAATAAGGTGTCTGAATTCTTAACAGTCAAGAAAAAATATGTTAAATCCTTTAAATAAATCATAGAATTAATTTTTGTATATTATTATAATCTTGAGATGGTGTTAAAATTTTTAGGAGAATTGGGCATGTATCAATAAAGTTATGAGCATTCTACTGCATGGGTTCATTCTCTCTTCAAGGCATCTTCTTGAGTTGAGTGGTCAATTTTGAGTTTTTTCACCTCTAAATCATTGGTGCAAGCTACAAACCTATATCATAAGATTAATATACCTTATCTAATCCAAAATAATGATACCACTATTTTCAATAGGCATTGTGCCACATAGGCATGCTTGTGTTGTGTAGGACTAAGTTTGAACAATCATGTTCTTTATCCTCCAAACTTGCATTTCTTTAGGAAGATTTCTTTCAAAGGATTTTCTGGAATAAATAGGGTGTTTTCTTCCTTTTCATGAGCTCAATATTTTTTTTAAATCCTTCAAGTGAAATGGTGAAGTATGGTTTATCCTCCTAATGTGTTTATGTTTGAACTGGTGATATCAATACACTATTAAATATGTAATTTCTTGAAAAAATCATAGCTCAGAGAAGTATGACCTCAATTTTTCTTCAAAATTCATAGTACTAATGGTAAGTGTAGTCTTCACAAGTGGAGATGGTACTAAGGTTGAAAGAAAGGAGTTTTTGTGCTTGCAAATAGTCAATAAGAAGATTGTATTCTATGTGTGCAGTCATGATCAAGTGGAATTGATCTAGTTCTAGACATATAGAATATATTAAGAATTGTTTGGATTCATGGTTAGACTTCACGTTTCTTAAAATGTCCATTCCAATCCCTTCAAGTATGTTTTCACCTTCAAACAAGTTCATTGTACTATCTTTCCACCATTGTAGGTTGTAATTTTGATACCTGGGAGTAAATGGAGGCTCTTCAAGATGCAAAATTGATTGACACAACTGGAATTTGGTCTCAAAAAGATTCAAAAGTTTGAATTTTTGTTTTTCATACAAAATTGGATGAGAAATTGAATTTTAGTGCTCTTGGGCTTCCACCGTTCATCATACCCTTATTCTAGGGTTCGAAGGAGGGTTTCGAGCATAATTTCACTTTTAACCAACCAAAATTCTAAAAAAATAATACAAATATCTGTATATCCATGTTGCAAAAGGTTTCATGTAATTTCATGGAGGGACGAATGATATTTTGATAATATTTTCTCCATATGGTCGTTTTTTGCTGTCAAATCAGTAGCTCTTCAAATTACATGCAATTTCTTGCAAATAGAGATTAGCTTATCGTTGAATCAAGTTCATGAAGGGACGAACGAATGTTAGACGTTACTATTTGTGTTTGAATAAGATTTATTTCATTTGAATTCAATAAATTCTCTTATTATTTCTTGTTCCAATGCTTTCCTATGAAGAAAGGTAAAGTGTAGACAATGTTTTAGTAGTAAGACAGTCTTTCAAAGAACACTTGATCTTTGTGAAGATCAAGGAGGCATCAACACAATGTAATTCATGTTTAAATGAATAATTGGCACTACACAATTTGAAAATCAAATAAATGAATGAAGTGCAAAATGGTTTCACAGTGAATGAAGGAAAATTTTGTTTCAAACTCCTAAGTTTGAATTAGTACAACTTTTGGAGAAGGTAATGAGTCAATCTTAGGCTGAAACTCATTCAATTTCCCCTTTGCTCAAAGAATAAGACAACAATACATTGTTTTTGTCTTGATATTAGTCCTTGAATTTTGAACTTACAAGGTGGAATATGAAGAGTCTTATGAGATTTCAAGTTGAAGGTGTGGAATATTTTGAATAAGGAGCTCGAAGGTGAAAATGAGTTGAAGGGTTTGGAGTTAGAGTAAGTGTAAGTGTTTGATTTTTAATATTGAAGTGAAAAAATGTGATACTCTTTGATAGAGATACAATCAAGAAATATACTATTTTGAAATAGTGAGGTGTGATAAAAGGTGTGTGAAAGAAAGACAGAGACAATCCTAAAACAAACATATCAGTGTAAGACAGTGTATAAAAGTCTGAAACAGTCCCTAAACTTTGCAATCAGTGTATGTCGGTGTCTAGAAGTCTGTATCAGTCATGAACTAATGCATTTAATATATACAGTGGACTATAATTCCTTAACCATACTGAATCAGTGAAACATGTAATATAAAGGCATTGAAGGATAGTGGAAACATTCTTTTTGTGAAATCTAAAACAAAGCAGTGTATGATATCAGGGTAAGAAAACTATGTTGAAACTTAAGGATCAAATTTGATCTCAAACAAAAAATTCAAGGTAAATAGGAGAATTCAATAATTGGCAAGATAATATGTGAAAAGGAATGTGAATTCTTGCAAGATAGATTTCTAATCTAGGATCATCATCAGATGTTTTTGCATTCAATTGAAGTGTGATTAGTTTTTCATGTAATCACGGAGTTGTAGCTCAATCAAATCATGAAGTGGGTACTTTCTGGAAAGTTGTGGCTTGCATATTGTCAAGTTGTTACTTGACTAGAGTTATAGCTTCATCAGTTGAGTAGTTTCTGAAAAAAATTAACCTCTTGGCATATAGTGTAATGGTTAAATGGTATTTCTCCCAAATTGGGTTTCCCACTTAAAAATTATTGTCTCTTATCTATGTGTGTTAGTTATTTCTATTTTGATTTGAATATCTAATTAAGTGTTTATTCTAATTGCTTTGATTTAAAGTTGAATTGAACACTAACTCACCCCTCCCTCTTAGTGTTCCAGTTTCTAACACTTCATGCTCACTAATCATATGGGATGATCCACATTACCCTCTCCAAGTTGTGCCAAGATAGTGTTAATCACCATACCAGAAACATCAACATGTACATGTATGGTTTTGTTCTATGAAGGAAAGTACAAGATTGGTGCAGTGGAAATCTTTTCCTTTAGTGTCTTAAATTCCTTTTGTTGCACGCCACACCAATAAAAAAAATTGAGACATAAGAAATTCTTCCATGGGCACAACAATATTTTCATATCCCGTGATAAATTTTCTATATTAACTAGTATGCTGCAAAAATCTGTGCACTTCACTTTGGTTGATAGATTCTTCTAATCCTAAAATTACTACGTTTTTTACCGGATCTACCAATAATCCATACATACAAATTATGTTCCCAAGAAAAGTGCCAAAAGGGGGTAGCAAATATACACTTCTTAATATTAAGGGAAATGCTCAGCTTCTTGTATCTCTTAAAAATTATCCTCATATTATCATAGTGATCTTTAACTAGATGATAAACACTCCAACCATCTAGATAAACCTACAATAATTTGTGGATGAAATAATTAAAATCTTACACAACAATGCATGAGAATACAATGGGTGTATTCTTGAATCCAAATGGTATAACAATATATGAAAAGATTCCACATTCAGTGGTGAAGGTAGTCTTTGTGTAGTCCTCGCACGCAATGTGCACCTCATGATAGCCTGAAAACCCATCCATAAAGGAATAAATTTTGTGTCCTACAAAATCCTCAAGGATTTATTCTATGAATGGCATAGGAAAATGATCTCTAACACATGATGCATTAAGCTCCCTGTAATATACACAGATCCTGACCAGTCCATCCTTCCTGATACTGATTACCATGGGGCTAACCTGCTCTGACCCCTCAATTGGTTCAATTATACTGGACTTGAGCATCTCAAAAATTTCTTTATTTACTTCATGTGCAGGTTCGAGTCCATCATGTAAGACCTCTTCCAAAATATATGCACACCTTCTTTCAGCTCAATCTTTATCTCTCCCAATGAGGGGTGGACTCCTTTCAACTCATGGTAACCTCATGGGAACAAATCCTGGAAGTCACACAAGATTTCAATGATCTCTGCTACCTCCTTCTCTAACCAGTAATCACCAATAGTTTCCTCCTTGGGCACATCCTTAGTACCAATTTTTACCTTATTTTTATTTATGGTAACATGGTATGCATGGGCCTTTTCATCTACAATTTCCACTACTTTGCGCACACCTTCTATGTGGCTGATATCCAAATTCTCAACTTCTTCATCATCAATGAGGTACACCATTTTACCTTTTTCTTTCTCCTTCTAGGCGCAATCCATCTGCATCTCTTTTGTCTCCTTGGTATCCACGAATGCCTCGGAATTAAGTTCTCAAAGTAAGTCAAGCATAAGCTCCTCTGATTTCATGCTACCCCCAATGTGATGTGCTTCATGATCTGTAATTCCTTATGGACTAGATGTTTATTAGAAAAATAATATAATGTATGTACCATACCTTTAATCATATCTCACTCTCTTTCTTGAGCTCAGCATGCACATACCACAAGCAGGCACATCCATACAAAGTGGAATATAAATTATGCACCCACATAGATCATGGTGGTAAATCCTCTTGAAATTTTTCCCATTGTCTCTCATAACTATTAATGTGTACTAAGGAAAGAGTCATCCCATCATACTCATAGATAAGAGTAGGCACATTTCTCTGAATGAACCTTTTTGAAAATGAGATTATCACTTCCCACCAACCTAAAATATTATCTATATGTGTTTCCCAATATCACACTATTATTCCTCTCAAAGTATAAAACAACATGTTCCTTTGATCACATTAATTCTTGCAGTGTTCCTTTATGGTGTGCAAGAAATATTCCATATTTTCCTCACCAATATATCTAGGTAATTGAATTTTTCCCATGTGCCTGACCATGCATGGCCTGATCATTCTAGTTAGTCTCCCCTTCATCTCACACCCGAAAAATCTCATATGTGCCATGGGCTCGATTATCACAAGCAACACTGGTGGTGTCGCTGAATGTATGTGTATCTTCCCATTGAAGTACACCCTCCCATGATGGTTCCATAATCTCAGGGTCTCGTATCATGCACACATAAATCCTATTCATGTCTTCTTCACTCAAAGGCTACATGTATGGTGTAACTTTTTCCTCATCCATAGGTATAATCACACTCTCATCCTTACACTCATATCTGATATACCCCTTTTTAAAATTCAAGTTTGCATTGTTCGCATAACACCAAGGTTTTCTAAGTAATGTTGGAAAGTTATCTACCTCAAAAAGCTCCAATAACTCAAAGTTTCCAGTAAACTTGGATCCCTGTATAGTAATGGAAGCATATTTTAGTACCCCAATAGGAATTGACCTCATTTTGTTTTCCATATACAGTACATTTGAGGATGGTTGTAATGTAGGTCTCCCCAGCTCTTTCCATGCATCCAGAGCCAGCAAATTCACCTCATCACCTATATCTATCAAAATATTTCTTACCAACCACCCATCAATCACTACATCTAGGTTGATTTATTTATCATATTCGTGGTTTTGTGGTGGAAATTTTGCGTGTAGTATATATCACTCATGCTCAACTCCTATGCATAATACCTTCTTGCATATCCACTCTCCCAACAACGAGATGATATTTTCTTGTCACAACATCTTACATATCTCCTTTAAGTCATCTACATCCTTCTTCAGGATATCAATATTCTTCGTTTGTTCTCTCACGCGTGTCTACTCCTTCAAGAACTGTATCTCACCTTGCATCTCTTTATTACCTCCCATAGTTTCCGTATAAAATTTATTTTGTTATGAAGCATCTGGCTACTTGGCATGTATGATATCTTCTCTTTGAGTGAGTGGCTTAGCTTTAAGTGGTTCACACATGCATGTTGCCTCTTTGTGAGTGGTCACTAGCATGGGTTGTAATTCCATATAAGGTGTCTTATTTGACATCCATTGATCAGTATCCATGTGATACACCTTGATCATTCTGATGCCCTTTTCCTTCTTCTTTTTCTTGCACATATGCTTAAAAATTTCAAGACATTCCTTGACCTTATGTTTTTTCCCACAATATGTACACACTATATTCTAAGGACAATTGCATTGGTAATGATCTGGGGATCCAAAAGTGTAACACGTCCCACATGAAAATATTCCTCTTCTACCATGTCTTCTCATCCTATAACCTCCATAGAATCCACCACCTCCATTGTTTCATTCTATATAAGTTTGAATTCCATGTACATGATAACTTATCGCCACAGTGGTTTTTCATAATCGAGTCTCCCACACCTCGTAAATATAATCTATTAACCGAAAATTCTTTGTATCATGAGTATGCACATAACAAATATTGCAGTACATAGATACATTCTTCATCGTCATGTGCTAAAAAAGAGGACATTTCCAAATGTCGTGATTCTTGTGATAGATATCAAAGTACTACAACACTGCATGCACTATCCTATGCAGGAATATATCCTTAGTATGTCCTTCAACTTCACAGTTTGTACACCATATACCACTACTTGTTTCGTGTGTTGAATTGGTAGAGAGATTCTCCAATTTATTATCCATAGTTTTTATATGTACCTTGAAAAGTGGTCTCACTCAAATATAAGAACTTCCAACTACTTCAATGTGTAGAGCTACTTCCAAGGCCTTACATGGGTCTGTATATATCTTATGAGATAAATTTATTTGAAACGGAGTCAGTAATCTCCCAATGAACCACTGTACATTCTGAATTGGATGGATATCATTAGATAATTTGGAGAATAGAGTCTTAAAATACTCAATATACTCTCACACACTTTCTGAAAAACCCTATTTCATATCCTTGAGTGTCGTGATGCTTTGTTATTCAAACTCAAGGATGTGGAACTCAGATAAGAATTTTACGCATAGAATATCATAATCCACCATATTCTAGTGTGGATCATACTTTCTATACCAACTATGTGTGTGCCCTTGTAGTGTGGTGGAAAATTGATTCACCTTTCTGTCTGGGGTTGTAATTCCTTTTGTGAACCATAATAGTTTACACTTGTGCACGTGCTATTTTGCATCCTCCACACCTCCATACTATGGTAAGTGAAAAGACATCTCAAAATAGAGTTGAGGTGTCTGTTGAAGTGGTTTTTGAGGTGGGTTCTATGATGTATTTAGACCTTGTCCTATGTTAGGGCTAGATCTTAAACCTGGCCCTACACTAGGGTTTCCTCGAGGAGGCTACGGATATGAACCCCTTGAGCCTCACATGCCCCCCTACTACGGGTTGTGGCATAGTTAATGAACTCTCGTGTATCCTAGTTATGGTACTAAATTAGAAATCCATTATATGTGTTGTTATGGAACCTATAGAAGTGATTCCCATTGTCTATGAGACAATACTCTATTCTAATGATGCTCTTGAAAAAAATCCCCCAAGTGTACTTCCAAACACTGGCACTTGCTTCACTACCATGTGCATGTTCCTTGTATGATGCTTTGGAGATAAATTAGAATTACTTATCTCTCCTTCCCCATGTGGAAATTTTGTCTACCTACTTTCACTAGTCTGCCCTTTAACTACCTTTGGATCTGAAACACCTAGCCTAAGATGTGCCCATGGTTCTCATTCTCTCCTCTAACACGATCTTATCCGAAGCTGATAGGGACTCTCTACTACGCTTTCTCAAATTTAGGAGGAAATGATGTTGTGGATCCTCTCCTTCCACGAGTTTTTCAAAACCTTCACGATCCATCATTCTTCTTGACTGCAACGCTACTTCAATTTCCCTCTCTCACGCTTGAGTATACTTGATTCATATTTCCTCTCTCTACCTATCTTCCACTAGGGCTTCCACACCTACTCCTACCCCTGCATGTGGTGGGGATTTAGCGAGCCATAGGTAATCTCTCCAATCCCAATTCTATTATCAAGATCTTTATAATTAAGAGTATCAAATGCAAATAGGATCCTCTAGGCTCGTGTAAAAACTTAAACTCATCCTCCTCTGGAAAACAATACTTATAAATTGAATAAACTAAAGTATAATTATGAAATACACCTTCCCACCAATTATCTATAGCTCTAGTCCATTATTTTTCTAAATCAAAGAGATTTTGATAATCTTCTTGTGTCCAAACTCTCACTCTAGGGAAGTAACTTCTATTTGATGCATAAGTTATAAACCACTGGTACAGTTCTACTAGAAATAAATTGAAGAATGTCTCATATAAGTAGTCATATAGATTCTCCTCTAATTATATGCCCATGTACAAACTTATCTTGGTCATCTTCTACCCAACTCTCAATACTATCCAAAGACAGTCGATACGTCATCTACATGCAACATCCTGATAGAAAAATTGAAAAGAGGTCCTAGAAACAGAACCAAAATATAGTATTTTTATTTCCACACATAGTATATGTGTGTTGACACTTCATTCAGATAGATCTGGATGATCACCCCAAGCACTCACAGCTACCAAGTCCCACCTTTATTATGTTTGACAAGTAGTATGCATAATCATCATAATAATAACAAAGAACCCACTCAATCATAGTTAACCCTTACATCCATATCAATTTGGAAACACATATAATAAGGAAGATGAATAATCTAAACAATAAAAAAGATCAACTAAACCATTAAAACAATATATTCAGACCCATGAACAACCAATATCCAAGAAAAATTATCTATTATAAACCAAAAGTATTACACAGTATGAAGAGTATACATGACCAGCTAATACAATGGTATGTAATCCTATGCACATAACCCTACATCTTGATGACTACTGACTCTTTTACAACATAATGACTATCTACTTCCTAGAATAATGACTACATCAGTTATATTTATATAGGGGTGGGGACTTACCCTTACTGCCCATGCACTCTCCTAAAAATAGGTGTGCTCTAAAAATAACCTGCATGCTTTCTTTCCTAAAAATAGTCTTGTGAATAAAGCTTGCATTCTTTTACAATAGTCATTAATAATAGATTAACTTAAAGATAAGACTTTCTTTTATTCCTATAATTATCTTGTCCCGTGCATGATTTTCTTTTGGTTCCTGCATGTACTTTTTCTAACTATCACTCCCTTTGTGTGTGTACAAGGTCATACCTTTTTTAATCTAAATATAGATTTTACTTGGATCTTACTCTTCTTCTACCCTTGGATCACGTGTGAACCTTTTCACTATTTTCCATCCTGTTATCCAAAATTCACCCCCTAGGGTAATTTTGATAACAGGCCTTAAATTCTTCGGTCCCGAGCAAGATAGATTGATTCAAGGCAAAAAAATTTGTTTCTGGGGTCCCCTTGAGTTCTTTCTAACTCTCCTGTCCAAGAAGAAAAGAGCAAGTTCTAAAAAAGGGTGAAAAAATTGCAAAAAATCAAGCTGGGGAAAAAATCATGAAAATTGGCTAAGTCCTAGTCCTCGCAGCAATCGGGACAGTTGGGACATCGGGGCGCGAATCGGCCAAAAGGCCGCCAGGCGGTCCGCACAGCAAAGGGACATTCGGGCCGTGGGGACGCGCGGGATGCGAAAGGGAAAACTGGCCGAAGGTGAAAAAAATTGACTAACTGTTGTGCAGAATAGGCTAGGACATTTGGGCCGTGAGGACGCGAACGACACGAACCGCTCGGATCGGCCGGCGCATAGAACTTTCACACTGGGACAGTTGGGACATAGGGACGCATGGGACGCGGAGAGCCGAAGGAGCCGAGAGCCAATCAAATAATGCCACGTGTCTTCACCTCAAAGAGGGACAGGGAAGCCCGAATCGGGCAGATCGGAGGAATTTGTCGCAGACAGATCGGGACAATCGGGCCAAAGGGACGCGAGGGATGTGAAAAGCTGGCAGGCCCGCGGACGAATCAGAAATGCCACGTGTCACAAGGGAAAACGTCCAAAATTTCTAAGGGCAAGGTTTGAAGCGTTGGCCCGAGCCAATAAAAAGAGGACATGTGTCCTAAGGAGAAGGGGAGTGCGGAGCTCGGGGAGGAATTAGAGAATTTGGCAAAAGTTTTGGCCAAAAACTAAAAGGGAAAGGATGACCCCACGCCCCTGTCATCCAACCATATCATGCCACGTGTCCCAAGTGGTGGGGACGTGGGGAAAAAATGGGAAATTTTCCAAAATTACAAAAAGTCAAAACTTTCAAGGAAAACCCGCAGGTAAGGGAAGGAGAGAGAATTGCTCATCCAATCAGCACCCGACACGTGTCGTCCAGGTGGCGGAGCGCGGGAAAAAATTTCAAAACCCATTTTTGCCTATTTTGTGCCCTAAATCTTCAGATCGTCATATCTTTCGATCCACAGCTCGAATTTGCACATTCTTTATATCATTGGAAAGCTTATAAAATTCTCTACATGATTCCGGGGTCAATCTTGAATTTTGATTCAGTTTGGAGAGAGAAAGTTAAGAAATAGCTTTGACACATGTCCATTGCCAGAAATGACATTTCAGCGACCAAATTTAATGCAGAATGTGTCGCATTCTCCTCCAATTCAGTCAAAAATGACAGGGTATGGGTTTGTAAGGTCCCCCATGCCGTTTTAATGCATTTGCAGTCAATGAGGAATGGGCTCCCATGTTTTGTATGTTTTCTCTCTCCTAGGCTTGACCCATGCAATGTAAAAGCCAGATTTGGCTCATTTCTAAAGGGGGAACACTTTTGGCATAGCAGACTTCTTCTTTCACCTCCAGTAAGTGATTGTTGCAAGAATCAGACCTCTTCAAAGACTGTAATAGTTTTTTACCTCTTTGAGGTTGTAATGCAGTGGTTTTGACATTGGAAATGATAATGCAAGCTTTTTGAATGGGTTTCAGTCCTTTGTTTGTATTATTTGCTACATTTTATATCCTAAATTATATCTTATCAGCATGTGTATGTTTTATGTTGCAATCTTTGGTTTGTGTCTATTTACATGACAAAAATATTCACTACTCCTTTTGGTGCATCACCATCTTTAGTTAGTTTCAATTTTTACACTTCTATCCCTGTCTCCTTGCAATTTAGAGTAGGATTGGGATCTGAACCTCTGTAGTCATGCAAATATAGATCTAAATCAGAGGAGTTTGAGGAACCAGCCTCTAATCTGGAGATTCATCTCTTAGTTTCACAAGTCCCACACTTGGAGAGAGGTTTCCATGTTGTGCAATCACACTGGACGCTAGTATGATCAAACTAGAAATTTGATCAACATCCAGGGGTGCTGTGACTTTGCACTAATAGTTTTGGCACGCCCGGTGGGACACTAGAGGTCTCATTTTTATTGCAGAAAAGTTGATGTGCATCTGCTACAATTTTCTTGCTTGAAATGAGCTATTATTTGCATATCTTGCGACTCCAAGGGGAAGAATCAATTGGTTTTAGCAGTGCAGGCCTGAAAAATCATGAGAAGAATCACCACAAGGTCAAGAGTCAAAGAAGAAGAAGTGTTGTTTGAATACCTGCAATTATCTCCAAGAAGAAGGCAAAGAGGAAGAAGGATTCAAAGGTCTCCATCTCCACCAAACAGAACTCTCTCAACTCCTCCACTTGGTAGGCCTTTCATTTAGTCAACAAGGGTTTTAAGACCAATTAGAATGGCACAAAACAACCCCTATATCAACTTCATAGGCAGCAGCCCACTTGCCCTCAATGCACAACATCCAATTCCTATATCAGCCTTGAAGAACATTCCCTACTTCACTGGAGAAAATCAGACTACTCCAGGTGATCATGTTAAAGATATTTCTAACCTTTGTGCAATTCATGAAATCAATGAGATGTAAGTGGCTGTCAAGTTACTGGCATCTTCATTCAAGGGTAAAGCATTGCAATGGTTTAGGAGCCTTGGAGCTGGTTCTATCACAAATTGGAATCAGCTGTGTATAGCACTTCATGAGCAATTTGGAGAGAAGGGAGACAACTTGTCTCTTTTGGAGCAGCTGACAACCATCAAGAGAGCTCCCAATGAGCAACTGATCGATTTCAACTTCAGATTTCAAAATATTTGGGAGAGAATTCTAGTGGCAATCAGGCCAACAGCAGAAGGTGCTTTTCTCTACTATCTCAAAGCTCTAAATTCTGATATTTCTATGTTAATTCAGTCCATGGGAGGCATAACTATCCCTATGGCTTATAGCATTGCCATTAGGGCTGAAAATTGTTTGATCCAAGCTGGAAAACTTGCCCCTAGACCTCCCATGCCATTGTTTCCAAATTTAGAGAGCCCAAACACCAATCAAGCACCTAATTTGGCTCCTTCTCCCACTCCTAGAAATCAGAGTTCAAATGAAGCTTCCACTTCATCTCCAAGTGCCCCAAATGAGCTTCAAGAAGTCATGAAGCAATTGCAAAACCTAGGCAATGAGCTGGTTACTCTCAAGAGGCAACAAGCCCAAGGTTTTAGACCTTCTTATCAACCCCAAGCCCAACCTAACATGTAGCCATACCAACCACAAAGGCCTCCTAACCCAACTGCAAATATGAATCAAACAAGGCCTCCTGCCAATAGACCATTTCAGCCCTATAATCCAAATGTCATATCTGCCTCTAAGGCATTGGTGCCAACACAAAACAACATTGCTTAGGAGTATGATTGGTGTTTTCCATGAAATGAGCCTCATTACCAATCCATGTGCTTCAATGGTGCTTTGAATCAAGCATTGATGGTGATAACTACTGGTGTGGAGGGTGAGGCCAATCAAGGAAACAGCCAACAACAAGAAACATTCCAACAGAAATCAGCCCCAAATGACACCACATTGGTAAACTGGCAAGCAAAAGATTTTTGTGGCATGAATCAAGTAGTTTCTCAAGGTGTTGTAGCCAACACAAGGTCAAAAAGGAGAAATTTGGGTGAAGAACAGCCATTAGCCCCAACCAATCCACAACCTTCCATGGCTCCACAAATGATTGGCAAGCAAAATCCAATTTCAAATGCACAAGGGCAGCAAAGGACAGCTCCTAGACCAACTCAAATACCAGTTATTGCTGCCCATGTGCAAGGAGTGAATGTACAAGCAAAGGGACAGCAAAAGGATACTTCGTCCCCATTCAACATCATTGATTAGATGAAGAAGACAAATGTTAATATATCAATGTGGGAATCCCTATCTATCCTAGGCCAAAGAGATCTGCTACAAGCCGCCATGAAGGACTGGACAACTTTGAATCAGCAACTTCAGATGCAAGACAAAGTGCTTACAAATGTTTCCTAGCCTGAAGGAGATCATGGAGGACAGCAAGGTAAAATTTTGAAGCCCCCTCCTTTCTATGTTTCATTAATAATTGGAAATCAGCTAGTACATAATTGCATGATAGACTCTGGGGCAAGTAGCTCAGTAATGCCTAAACAAATAGCTGATCAGCTAGAGCTCCAGTATGAAATAATATCCAAAGGGGTAGTGTAGCTAGATGGGACAGTAGTAGCAATAGTTGGAGTGATTAAAAACTTGATTCTTACCTTGCATGCATGTCCAAATGTTGTTGTTTTACAAGATGTATCAGTCATAGACCTTCCACCACTCTTTGCCCTATGCTTGTCAAGGGACTTCATAGCCAAGATTGGGGGATATTTGTCTGTTGATTGGTCACACATGCTGTTCAGAATGAGGTATGGAACTAAGGCTACAATCAGGTTAGAACCTATTGCAAACTTCCATATTGAGCCTTACACTCCAAGTCAGATTAATGCCAATTGCTCAGCATTTGATCAAGAAGATCACCCAAGCATCGATGAGGCTGACACCAAGGTTGGAAGCATCCCGGATCTAACTCTTGATGAATGGGCAAACAAGATACATGCATTTGATCCTTATCAAGAAATGGAAGAATCTGAGCTAGGGGTCTATTGCATACACAAAGAAAATCAGCCTATTCCTAGCATCACCAAGCCAAACCACAAAGATGACAATGAGGTATGGCAGCTATTTTTTGATGGATCAAGGAGTAGACAAGGTGCAGGAGGTGGAAGGAGGTGGAGCTATGCTTGTTTCACCTCAAGGAATACAATACTATTCAGCTTTTAGATTTCAGTTTGCATGCTCCAATAACATTGTTGAATATGAAGCCTTGGTGCAAGGGATGCATTGGGCAATAAAGAAGAAAATAAAGAACTTGCAAGTCTTTGGTGACAATGAATTGATTGTAAATTAGGTCAAGGGACAGGATGCTGCCAAGAATGATCTACTCAGGTGCTACAAGAACATGGTGTGGGACCTCATAGATGATTTTGAGGGTTTTGGCATCAAATCCATTCCTAGGAAAGAGAATAAGCTGCTGACAAGCTTGTAGCAGTAGGGGCAGCCTTTGACATTGTGGAAAGCATTCAACAAGACAAGGTACAGCCAAACATCCACGTGATTGTGAGGCCTTCAGTGCTAGATAACAATGTTAGTTGGCAAGTGTTTGAGAATGACCAACAAATCATCCATTTCTTGCAAGAAGAAGCTGAGTTCTAAGCCAGGAATCAAGAAAAATTGGAACAGCAGTATGGTGACCAAGTGGTACAGCTGAGAACTAACAAGCTGCCCAAGGGACTTATCACTTTGGAGTCCATTTTTAACCCCAATGATCAGTTTAGAAAGGAAAAATCAAACATTCAGGTCAAGAGAGAGGATTCAGTATCTGTCTTGGTAGAAGAGAACAAACCATCGCAAATTGGAAGGATAACAACTGAACAAGAAAGGTATGAGTTCATACAGCTATGTCAAGAATTCCCTGACGTGTTTTCTTGGAGCTATGAAGACTTAAAAGGTTTCAATCCCAACTTAGCTCAGCATACCATTGAATTGGATCCAAATACTAAGCCTATCAGGCATAAACAAAGACCAGTCAATCCACACATGGAGCCTCTCATGAGGAAAGAATTGGACAAGTTGATTGAGTCAAGGATCATATTCCCAATCAAGCATTCTAGTTAGGTTGCCAACTTAGTTCCAGTCAGAAAGAAGAGTGGAGAGATCATATTGTGTGTTGACTTCAGAGACTTGAATAGAGCCTCTCTCAAGGACCATTACCCACTCCCTTCCATGGAGAAAATCTTGCAAGTTGTGGCTGGCTCCGAGAGGTTTTCACTATTTGATGGCTACTCAGGCTACAATCAGATTATGGTGAAGGAAGAGGACCAGTTCAAGACAGCCTTCACAACCAAATGGGGAACTTTTACATACAGGAAAATGCCATTTGGGCTGTCCAACGTTTGTGCTACCTTCCAAAGGGCAATGGACATGGCATTCAAAGGTTTGATTAACAATGTGGTGCTGATTTACCTTGATGATATCACTGTTTTTTCCAAAAATGCAGCAAACCACCTCTCTCATTTGAGGCAAGTCTTCACAAGGTGCAGGAGATTTGGAGTGTCTTTGAATCCTAAGAAGTGCATCTTTCTTGCACATGAAGGAAAGCTCCTTGGCCATATTGTCTCCAAAGAAGGATTAGTAATTGATCCAGAGAGGGTTGAAGCCATAAAAGCACTACCATTTCCAAGCCACAAGAAAGCCCTTCAGAGATTCTTGGGAAGAATAAACTTTGTTCGGAGATTTGTCCCAGATTTTGCAGCCCTTGTCAAGCCCATCACCAAAATGTTAAAGAAGAGCATGGCTTTCAAGTGGACAGTAGAAGGCAAGGAGAGTTTTGAAGCAATCAAAGAAGCCATCTCCCAAGCACCAACTCTCATCAACCCGGACTTCTCCAAGGATTTCATCCTCTATGCATTTGGAGGTAATGACACTATTTCTACCATTTTGGTACAACAGAACAAGGATAATGATGAGCAACCAATTGCCTTCTTCAGCCGGAGCCTAGATGACTATGAGGTGAGGTACTCTTTTATTGAGAAGCATGTACTTACAGTAATCAGAAGCTTGAAGAAATTCAAGCATTTAGTCTCAAACAACAAGGTCCAGTTGCTGGTCTTCCATGCTGGGGTTAAGGACTTCCTCCTCAACAAGGATTTGAATGAGAAAAGGGCAGGTTGGATCACCCGTGTCATGGAGTATGACATTGAGATCAAGATCACCAAGCTGGTAAGAGGGAAAGGATTGTGTGAGCAGCTGGTTTTGGGGAAGCAAAAAGAAGTATGCAATGAAGAAGAGGCTGTTTTGACAGTCTAGGACAGCCATGAGCCAAGTGGCAATCAAGAAGAAGACAATGTTGCCCCCACTCCTTGCTGGACCCAAGGCATTATACACTTCCTAGGCATAGGCCTATGCCCTCCGAAGATGAACAAGACTCAAAGGAGACACTTCAGATTGCAGGTTGTTCCGTATTCCATTGTTGATGGAGTTTTGTTCAAGAAAGATGTGAATGGAGTATTGTTGAGATGCATTAGCACAAATCAGATTCAAATGGTGTTGGAAGAGTTCCATGGTGGACCAGCTGGTGGCCATTTTGCACCAAGAGTGACAGCTCTAAAAATCATGAAGGCTGGTTATTATTGGCCTAAAATCTTCAGTGATTGCTATGCATGGATCAAGAGGTGTAAGAATTGTGCATTCTTCACAGGGAAAGAGAGACTTGTTGCCCTTCCATTACATCCAATCTCAGTTGACCAGCCATTCATGCAATGGGGTTTGGACTTCATTGGAGTCATTAATCCCAATTCAAGCCAAGGGCACAAATAGATTTTGACAGCCACAGACTACTTCACCAAATGGACAGAAGCAGTAGCACTCAAAGAGGCAAATGAGTCTAGCATCTTAGACTTTTATGAGGGGATAACAACCAGATTTGGTGTACCTGCTACAATAATCTCTGATAATGCATTGGCATTCATTGGATCTAAGGTGACTGAGTGGGCTATCAAGAACGGTATCTACCTAAGCACTTCATCAAACTATTACCCTCAAGGTAATGGCCAGGCCGAGTCTATAAACAAGAACTTGTTGAGGATCATTAGGAGGACTCTTGACGAGAATCAGAGGTCTTGGCATACCAAACTGAAATCAGCCTTATGGGCTGATAGGATAACTCCCAAAAGATCCACAGGTAACTCTCCATTCAAACTTGTCTATGGAAGAGAGGCAATCTTGCCCATGTCACTTGAGTTGCCAACATTAGAACTCATGAAGCAGCTGGAGTTGTTAGAGTTTGAGCCCATGGAGGTGAGGTATGCAGAGTTGATGGAGCTGTAAGAGATCAGAAATCAGGCATCCCAAGCAATGGAAAAGGATCAAGCTTTGATCAAGAAGACCTTTGATAGGAAGGCCAAGGATAGATCTTTTCAGGTTGGAGATCTAGTGTTGAAATGGGATGTGGATAGAGCAAAACCGGGAAGGCATTCAAAATTTGATGCCCTTTGGAGTGGCCCATACATGGTCACGAAGTGCAAGAACAGCAATGCTTTCCAATTGGCCTCATTGGATGGTGAAGAATTGCAGATTCCAGTCAATGAAATCTATCTCAAGCGTTGCTTCTAGAGGGAAATTTATCACCTTGTAAATATTAGATTAGATTTTCATTCCTCCAAGTGCTTGTGCACATTGTTTTGTTGTAGGTTAGTTTTGTTTTCCCTAAGTGCTTTGGCACAGCTTGCTGTCCATGGAGATGTTTTGCAGTCCTTGCTTCCATCAGGTGATATTCCATCTTCCTCCTTGCAATGTTCTAGTCAGTTGGGGTATTAAACACAGAATATTTGATGACTCCATGCCCAATGGACTGCTTCAGGCAACTGGTAACTTCATCTAGCAGGCAGATGACCCTGCTGAGTCGCCAAATTGTTATCCAAAATTCACCCCTCAGGGTAATTTTGATAACAGGCCTTAAATTCTTCGGTCCCGAGCAAGATAGATTGATTCAAGGCAAAAAATCATGTTTCTTGGGTCCCCTCGAGTTCTTTCTAACTCTCCTATCCAAGAAGAAAAGAGCAAGTTCTAAAAAAGGGTGAAAAAATTGCAAAAAATCAAGCTGGGGAAAAAATCATGAAAATTGGCTAAGTCCTAGTCCTCGCAGCAATCGGGACAGTTGGGACGTCAGGGTGCGAATCAGCCGAAAGGCCGCTAGGCGGTCCACGCAGGTAAAGGGACATCCGGGCCGTGGGGACGCATGGGACGCGAAAGGGCGAACCGGCCGAAGGTGAAAAAATTGACTAACTGTTGTGCAGAATAGGCTGGGACATTTGGGCCATGAGGGCGCGAAGGACGCGAACCACCCAGATCGGCCGGCGCAGAGAACTTTCACACTGGGATAGTTGGGACATAGGGATGCGTGGGATGTGGAGAGCCGAAGGAGCCGAGAGCCAATCAAATAACGCCACGTGTCTTCACCTCAAAGAGGGACAGGGAAGCCCGAATCAGGCAGATCGGAGGAATTTGTCCTAGACAGATCGGGACAACCGGGCCAAAGGGATGCGAGGGACGCGAAAAGCCGGTAGGCCTATAGACGAATCAGGAAACACCACGTGTCACAAGGGAAAACGTCCAAAATTTCTAAGGGCAAGGTTTGAAGCGTTGGCCTGAGCCAATAAAAAGAGGACATGTGTCCTAAGGAGAAGGGGAGTGTGGAGCTCGGGGAGGAATTAGAGAATTTGGCAAAAGTTTTGGCCAAAAACTAAAAGGGAATGGATGACCCCGCTCCCCTATCATCCAACCAGATCATGCCACGTGTCCCAAGTGGCGGGGACGCGGGGAAAAAATGGGAAATTTTCCAAAATTACAAAAAGTCAAAACTTTCAAGGAAAACCCGCAGGTAAGGGAAGGAGAGAGAATTGCTCATCCAATCAGCGCCCGACACGTGTCGTCCAGGTGGCGGAGCGCGGGAAAAAATTTCAAAACCCATTTTTGCCTATTTTGTGCCCTAAATCTTCAGATCGTCATATCTTTCGATCCAGAGCTCGGATTTGCACGTTCTTTATATCATTAGAAAGCTTATAAAATTCTCTACATGATTCCGGGGTCAATCTTGAATTTTGGTTCAGTCTAGAGAGAGAAAGTTAAGAAACGGATCTGACGCGTGTCCATGGCCAGAAATGACATTTCAGCAACCAAATTTAATGTAGAATGGGTCACATTCTCCTCCAATTCAGTCAAAAATGACAACGGATGGGTTTGTAAGGTCCCCCATGCCGTTTTAATGCATTTGTAGTCAATGAGGAATGGGCTCCCACGTTTTGTACATTTTCTCTCTCCTGGGCTCGACCCATGCAATGTAAAAGCCAGATTTGGCTCATTTCTAAAGGGGGGAACACTTTTGGCATAGCAGACTTCTTCTTTCACCTCCAGCAAGTGATTGTTGCAAGAATCAGACCTCTTCAAAGACTGTAACAGTTTTTTACCTCTCTGAGGTTGTAATGAAGTGGTATTGACATTGGAAATGATAATGCAAGCTTTGTGAATGGGTTTCAGTCCTTTGTTTGTATTATTTGCTTCATTTCAGATCCTAAATTATATCTTATCAGCCTGTGTATGTTTTATGTTGCAATCTTTGGTTTGTGTCTATTTGCATGACAAAAATATTCACCACTCCTTTTGGTGCATCACCATCTTTAGTTAGTTTCAATTTTTGCACTTCTATCCCTGTCTCCTTGCAATTTAGAGTAGGATTAGGATCTGAACCTCTGTAGTCGTGCAAATATAGATCTAAATTAGAGGAGTTTGAGGAACCAACCTCTAATCTAGAGATTCCTCTCTCAGTTTCACAAGTCCCACACTTGAAGAGAGGTTTCCATGTTGTGCAATCACACTGGATGTTAGTATGATCAAACTAGAAATCTGATCAACATCCAGGGGTGTTGTGACTTTGCACTAACACATCCTTCTTACGCACACCCTTTCGTGCTTCTCTTACACATGGACCCAAACCTCCATGCATGGCTCATACTTAGCCATTTCACCTACTCAATAAGAGATATAATAAAAAGTATGTTACAAAGCAATCCCTTTGGAGGTACAGAAATCTCCGAACATGTTTCTCACATACTCATCTCCATTGTCAGTTCGAAGAACCTTGATAGACCTTTCAATTTATTTCTTAGCAAGAGATTTAAAGTATCGAAATTGCTCGAAGACTCCATACTTTAGCTTAATAAAAGACACCCAAGTGTAACAAAAAAATTAATCAATGAAGGTTGTAGACACCCCAATTTCACACCTATCCTGAATCAATAAATTTCACCATTCCATTTCCCACAAAAATTCATATCAAATTAATCGATGTTAATCAATCAATTAATTTGTTTCAACCCCTAAATTAAACCCAATCTTCCCCACATGCCAAATATTCCCCATTTCCCCCCACTAGCGAATTAAATATTCAAATTTAATTTTGGGTCATTCCTCATGTCTACCACTCACTGAATCACACTCACTTTCCATAATCATGATTACTCTAAACCCCTGAATTAATCCTACTTATACATTATAAATAGATCCTCACCCCCCCGCCCCCGCCTCTTTCAAAATAATCTTGAATATCATGTCGGAATTCTTGCTACCTTTGAGCATAGAGCATCCCTCCACCTTGTCCTAATGCCCAAATATCCCCTTTTTTATCATCTCAAATCCATTATCCCCTTTATTCATTGGTGCAAAGTAAGTTAATCTTGTTGCAGATAAGGCCTTGCTCTGGTTTGAGGTAAGCACCTACATTTCACACAACCAGGACTCATCCAAACTTCATTTCCCATTCCAAGGTTTGCTAAGGAATCATGAAGGAAAAGATATCTAGAGAGTTGTTTTACTTTCTTGTTATTAGTGTATTTTCATAGCTCACATTCTGGAATACCCAATGGGACTCATCCACGACTTATTATTTTCAGTCTCACAACTCGTTGCTTTATCCATCGATTTCCTGCTGGTATTTGTTGTTATTCTTTCATTTTCTGTTCCATATGGCATTCTGTGGCTAGCATTTACATTCTAGGAGATATTATTTCTTTGTGGTGTATTATGGTGTTTATGCAAGTTATGATAGCGATGGACACTCTGTTTGCCACTTCTTGAACTCCTTTGAGGGGATTTATTCCTCTGGTATTTATCTTCTTTTCACATGTCTTAATAACCTCTTTAGAGAATCTATTTTGGGATCCATTGGTATTCACATGTTGGTTTGTTTCTTATCGTTTTGTTTCTTGTTGTGTTATTCTGCTTTGCACACGTATCAGGTACCTGAAAACAAGAATCGACTAACTTTTTATTCTCCATTTTTCTAACCATGAAAATTTCCATAATCTAGAAATCCAAAACATCTTGATTTATAGTCGTTGTTTACTGTGATATTTTTCAAAATATTTATCTTTCGATTTCTAACTTGGTTTCAGGTTGCAAGGGGTTAGTTCGTCTTAATTCTCATTATAAATCTGTTTTATTTTGATGATATTAGAGAAAAAAATCATACTTTGAGTTCTATTGTCATGGGAAATCAGTCCAAAAAATTCAAATCTTAGTTTTATCACAGATATCAATCTTGATTTGTAAAAAAAAGTCATCTTAATGTTGTATCTGTTAATTTTTGGTTTAATACTCAGAGTCCATAGTCTATACTAATCACAGTCATACTAATAGTGTTATCTGGATTTTGTGTTCTTTCTCATTTTTCTAGTTTATATTAATTTAGTTTTTTATTCGCTATATAAACCTGAAAAAACAAAACAAAACAAAAATTATTATTATTAAATAAAGAAACCAAAAAATATATATTAAAACCCCAGCGTAAACTACTTACCCCTATCCCCTTCCCCCCATCTCGGCCAACTCGGTCGACCCAGTCCCTCAGACCCCTCCTCCCATCTCACGTCCCCAACCCGACTCAAATCGTATCCTGACTCCCTATGCCTATCGTTTCCCTCACCCCCTAATCCTGACCCCTCAGCCACTTGGCCACCCTAACCCTATCTACTCCCACATCCCACACCTACCATGTCGATCCCCCAAGTCTCCACGTCCTCGAAGCCCAACTCGCACAGCCATTTAGCCCTCTCCACATAATCCCCAATCCAGATCCCATGAGCTGTCAGACCCTCCACTCCATTCGACCCTTCTTCCCCTCGAAAATCCGCGTCCCTCCAGTCTAACCCCGGATACATTTTCATCTCCAACTCGACCCCTATTTTCCCCTACACTCCACACAGCTCGGCCTCCCACACCACCATTTCCCAATGCTTATTTCTCGAAGATCTCACCACCACTCCAGCCGCCGAGCCCAAATTCACAACCCCGCACGAAACAATAATCACAGCCAACTACATTGCAATTAGGATTCGATTCATTTTTTTGTCATAGTTTTATTAATTTTTTGTAAGTCTCTTTTTTAAGATAGCCTTTCATTCAATTTGGCTTGACCTTTGGACTTTAGTTTTACAACTTTATTTTATTTTATTCCAATGTTAACCTTTTTAAGTTTAGTTTCAATAATTACTTTGTACATCTTCGATTACTTTCCATGGCACACTAAAAAAATAATACAAAGCCAACTTAGGTTTTTAAGATTGTCTACTTGTTTATAACTTTTAGGTTTTCTTTTATTTCTTTTTCAGCGTAGGAGTATACTCTTAGCTATCTAGATTTTAAATCTTTCTTTCTTACAATTACTTTTAATTAAGCTTATTTTTTTAATTAGTTCCTTAATTATTACATGAATTCATTAATTTCTTTCTACCTAGGTAATTCCTTTTCTTCGTTATCTTTCATTATAAGTTTTATTAATTAGCTTAATTATCTAATTTGAAATTTTTCTAACACATTTAGACCTTTATATTTTTCATAATTTCAGCTATATGAACTAATTGTCTTATTTGATTTCACAAGTGGAATCTACATCGCTTCAACTAATTTCTTTGTTGTCAAAGATTACATTTCAAAACACATAAACAATGCAAACCTCTTTCACCCGAATTTTTCCTAACCTTTCGCCCCTTGCGCCAGTTGTGAATTTAGGGTCACCGGACATTTCGAAACACCTTGGTGTTGTCTTTTCATCATTTTTTCATTGTTTAATCACCTTTTACTATTGTCTAACACTTTTTACATCTTTTCAACTTATTGCCATTCTTTTTTGTGAAGCTAGTTGCTAATTGTAACCCCTCATACATATGCTCTTCTCTCGCGTTTTTCATAAGAAACCTTGAGAACAAGACTCATGATGGTGTCGTATTTTATCGTCCTCTTTTTGTTTGCATTTGAAAATTAAAAACTACTAACCTTTATTTTGCAAGACCATATCATTTGAAATTTAATCTGCTAACTTTGTCTGTAGGATCCATTTCCTTCCTGTTTTATGTCTCTAACTATTGTTTTAATCGTTATTCTATTTCATCGCATTATTAATATTTGTTTGGTCATTGGTTGTGTATGCTCTTTTCCTGCATCTTTGAGCGATCTGGAAAATAAAAAACACCCAAGATCATTTTTCTAACACTTTGTTTGTAAGACAACTACTAATCTATTTTTCGCTGGAATGTGCCACTAGAATTTTGCCAAAAACACAAAAAAAGTTAAAAATTTCACAAAATTACCACCATTGAAAGAAAATTGTTGAAACCAATTTTTTTTATCACACTCAAGTATGTTGTCATTTCTCACCAGTGATTTATTTCAAGTTGGAAATAACTCTGTTGTTAATCACATCATCGTTTTATGTTTTTACGTAGTAGAGGTGGATTTCATCACCATCAATGCTACACCGGTGACGTGGACTTCACTACCACACACCACCAACATTCGTATTTGCATTACACTATGAGACTTAGTCTCATCACAGCATTTGGTATTTTTAGTGCCTCTAGGAAGTGTTTATGGGTAAATCCATCATGAATACTAGTGCACTTAATGCCTAATATAGCTGTAACAACAAAGCTTGGGCATCATCCCTGTAAATAGTCATGGATTAATAAGGACACCATACACACATTCATCCTTTCATCACCTTCTACCTTTTCCCAACACCTACCTTGGACATCATGATTCACTGCAAAACAGGTAAGTAAGAATTGGTGAGTCTTTTTAGACTGATAAGAGCCTACATCCGCCATTCCAGAACATATGCTATGATTGCATGAAAAAATGATTATTCCCAAAGGATCTACGTTTGAGCCAAATTAATTTGATACACATGACTACTTATTGTTTGTAAATAAAATAGTTTAGCATCATTCTTATCATAAAACTAGGTTGATATCAATGTGTTCATTGTAAAGTCTAAATCCTATTCGTGTTCTAAAAAACCATTTCTCAATAGATTCAATACCAAAAAAACACTGAATCAATCAAACAACAAAGATAAAAATGTTACATTGATTTCATTAGCTTGATTTAACCAATAACAAATCCTTCATAGCTTTTTTCAAGTTATATCAAAATAATATTGAATGACTTGTGTTCACTCCTTATCTCATCAATTATCAAAGCATCCTTCATAGCTTGTTTCAATCTATATCGAACTGAAATTGAGTGACTTGTTTGAGTTCACTCCTTATTTCATCAAATTTCAAGTTTATGTAAACCACATCCGACACAAATCCTTCCATATCTTGTTTTGAGTTATATCACAACTGTGTTGAGTCAACTTATTTGAGTTAGTCTTCCTATCAACAATCAAGATCTTGTTCAAGACAAATCTACAAAACACGACACAAATCCCCTAATAGCTCGTTTTGAGTTATATCATAATCATATTGAGTTAACTTTCTTGAGTTACTCTCCCTATCAGTAATCAAGAGCTTATTCAAGCCAAATCTGAAGTAAACCCATTATAGCTTATGCTTAATCATGTTTTATCAAGCTTCATAGCCTCTTTTACATCTTAAACAGGCACACACCTATCTCATCATGGTATTCACACATAGCCATAGAAGCCCCCTAAACTCTGAAAATGATGATGAGGAAGTCACATAACTAGAACTCGCCAATAAATAATAATAACAAGTAGATAAGGTGATAGAGAAAAACAAGAACGAATACCTACTACGCATCCTAGCCATGGGGTAAAAAATACCCCCTGACTTTGGGACTAAAAATATAAACAAACTTATATACAATCATGAATCGAGTCACCACAATGAAATACTAAATAACCAGAACAACTCTTTAACAGATAAGTTATTTTCCAAAATCTAAGATTTAAGAAGAAAACTTGAGCAAGCCACTTCTAAAGCTGAAAAGTTACATGATTATAATCCAGAACCAAATGCTCATGAAGTCCTTGCTAACCTGAACCCCGAATCTCCATTCACACAAGAATGGAAACATATGAAAGAAACCATTCAGGGGCTACAAAAGAAATCAAAACAATTCAACTTTGAAGAACTATTCCCATACCCATTTTCTATGGAAATGTTACGCTTACCATTTCTGTCATCCTTCAAAATTTGATAAATAAAAAGGAAAAAGTGACCCCCTTGAACATGTCAAGTAATTTTACATGCAATGTCAGGAAGTAGCTTATCGTGACATATATCTTTTATGATTGTTTCTCAAAACTTTCAGAGGATAGGCCTTAGACTGGTTCCTTCATCTTCCCAAAGGGTCAATCATGACGTTTGCAGAGTTATGAAAAAAAATTGCTAGACATTTTTCCTTCAACCTAGACTTCGAAGTAACCATGCTCGACATTTGTAACACCAATAAAATTCCCAATGGGAATTTTGCATCTTTCTTACAACACTCGTGACGGATTGCAAGAAAATTTCTCTACTCAATACTAGAGAGACAATTGGTTAACATCTTTGTCCTAGACCTTATTACAAAATTATCATTCCACATGCAAATTCACTATCTAATTAATTTCAAAGAATTCATTGAAAACATAACACAGATCGAGAAATCCCCCATTTCTAAGGGCTTTCTTAAAACAACATTTAGGGACCAACCTCATATAGATGCCCTTTAGAACTAGGATAAATCCAAATTCTTTAACTGGAACCAAAACATAGTCAATGATTATGTTACTGATTCTCGCCTTGTTTGAAACATTAAACAATAATCCACTCAACACAATTAAATCCAACAAACAACTGATTTTCATCCCTAGAAAGGAAACTCCTTCTCGTGATAGGCGAAGATAGTTCACTCCACTTAGAGAAAGCCTCTCTAGCATCTTCTGTCACTTAGCAAATGCCAACATGATCTCATTCCCCATCGTCAAACCCTTCAAATAAGGGAAACCCAAACCAAACTGGTATAAAGACAATGAATATTTTGATTAGCATCACATAAAAGGAAACTCTACAGATCGATGCATGTAACTTTGCCATTATGTTATAGAATTTATCAAACACAAAGACATAGAGGTTAAAAATACCTCACATATAAAGACCCTTGATGAAAAAATAATATGTTAAAAAACTCCTTCCCTAACCACGGTGATAATTCAAAGGACAAGGGACAATTATCAAATAACATTGAATATGACTCAGTCATCTTAACCATAGACTACAACCAAGATCTAGTGGCTACAATAAAGATCAACACTGACTATGCGGTTACCACTAGACAAAAAAATGTGGGTCCCCACCACAAAATAATCCTCTACTTCGTCTCCCATACCACCACCACTTACACTCAACAACCTATGCCATCATTCAACATCGTCAAACAATTGGAAAATACCACAACACAAACTTCCATCATGGAATTCCTTAAGTATTCTCCCAAACTATAATGCATCCTTACATGATTATTGAATGATGCTCATGTCCAAGAGGACATCAACTCATGGAAATTCTAGGCTTTAATATCTAATCTTGCAACACCCAATCCTATCTTATCATTTGGTCCCGCTGACCTTATTAATCCTAACATTGATAACAACAATTCTTTATACGTCGAGGCTTATATAACTCATCACAAAGTCAAGTCTGTATTAGTTGAAAATGAACCACAATTGAATATATTCTCCATGAAACTCTTATGTTGTCTAGGTTACACTGAAAAATATTTACAAGACGACATCGCAACCATTCATGGATATGACAATAGTGAAAGAAAGTCTGAAGGCACAATCACCTTACCTCTCAAGGTTGGACCAGTCACTTTAGACATGATATGTCAAGTGGTGGACGTAGAAGTTGCATATAATATCCTTTTTGGTCGACCATGGATTCATGCCATGAAAGTTGACCCATCCATGTTCCACCAATGTATTAAATTCCCCCATTTGGACAAAGAATTTACATTATGTTCTGATACCTAACCCTTCAAGTATTGTAGATTCCTTGAAGGGAAATATAAAAATGCTCACTATTATCCATCGGCAGATAAATACGCTCTACCCCGTGTAATCCCTAATGAAACATGTGTCGATCCAGATACGTTCCCCAAACATACTCTAAAAACATCATCTTCTAGTCAACTATCACCTTCTAATCAACCAACTCCTCCCAATCCATTCTCTTTTGCTAATCAACCTCTTCATCTAAAACCAGTCCCTCTTTTACTAACCAATCATCTTCTTCATCTAACCAACCTTTCTCTTCTAAAAATACCTATTCCATTAAGATACCTTCCCCTTCAGTTAACCAAGCTTCATCCTCTAATCCACCCACCTATTCTTATAACCCATTCTCTCCATATTTCAAAAATACCAAACTTCCTTACCCACCATGCGAGGTACCTACTAGTCCCCCATCACACACATTGTAAATCATTGATAAAGGATGCGGTGAATACCAATTCCAAGACATTGCAAACTCTTTTTACATCAAAAGATCCCTACAAACCTATGACAAACCCAACGCTAAACATATTAGAATTCATCCCACCTAGAAATTGGGTCAGTTAGTTTTGAAGAAATTTGGTTATCTAGACAATGAACATATTCCAAGTTTTGTAGGATCTTGGCTATATAATGACAAATTCAATCCCTGTTATGAGTCCCCTAAATTTACCAAAGCTCATTAAATGATGAAAAACATGCAATGGAAGGGTAAAGGACTCATTCCAAATAGACAGAGTCATTTAGACCCAATTACTTGCACCGAACATCATGGTAAACACTACCTTAGTTTCAAGATACTTAATGCAACTCCCATATTAATCTCGAGTGACGACAATGACACTAGTTCTAATAGTGACGTTGGGTCTATGCACAACATTTTTGAATACCTTACCGAAACGAATATGTACTTTAAACATTTATCCATTAATGTCATTGATTTTGAGCTTCTTCATCCAACTCTTATTGACCATGACCAGTTACATCATGTGGCCATGGACATGTTTCAAAACGAAAAATCCATTGAAGAGTTCCTTGGAACTCACAATCAAATTCTTCTTTCTGACTAAAAAAAAATAATTTGAGATTAACCTTGATGAATTTTCCTACTTCAGTGAAGAAATAGAATATTTGGATCCTTTACCTTTGTAAACCTTAGATAAGAAGAGAAAACACAACATTTCCCATAGTCAAAATTTCATCACCACCTTATCAAAAAAACATGTCAATAAAAGGTCCCAACATTACAAACAAAAACCCTGTGATGATTCCCTTAAATCTCCCGACATTGATGACTTGTATCAACCACTAGCATCATTTTACAAAAAGGATACATCCAAAATGTTTATTGAGAAAATTAAATATATTAACATCGGTACTCCTGAGCAGTAAAAAATTTTACAACTCGGCATTAGTCTGTCTGACCAGGAATGAATAGAGTTCACATCACTCCTCATTGAATTTCAAGACATTTCCACATGGAAATACAAAGATATTTCAGGCTTAGATATATATATCGTAGTACATCACCTTGTGGTGCATCTAGAAGAAAAGCTCATAAAACAGAAATTACGTAAAATCCACCCTAAGGTAGCATTGTTTGTAAAAGTTAAACTTGAGAAACTATTAGAAGGATACTTTATCTAGCCTATCAAATATTCTAAATGGATATCTAACGTCATTCATGTAGCCAATAAAACTCTTGACATTATGGTATGCACAGAATTTCACGATATCAACAAAGCTTGTCTAAAGGATGACTTTCCCTTACCAAACATAGACATGATTGTCGACTCTACAACATGCCATGAATTTATCTCCCTAATGGATGGATTTTATGGCTATAATCAAATATGTATCACTGAAGAGGATCATTACAAAATGAAGTTTACTACACCATGGGGTACCTTTTTCTATAAGGTCATACCTTTTGGATTGAAAAATGTAGGTGTCACATATCAACGAGCCATGACATTCATCTTTCACGATATGTTGTATGATATCATGAAAGATTATTTTGATGACATATTAGCAAAATCTAAAACAGAGATAGGACATCCAGGTGTGTTGAGACACATATTTGACATGTTGCGTGACTATAAAGTTCACCTTAATCCAAAGAAATGTGTATTCGGGGTAACTTCCAGGAATCTATTAGGATTTTTTGTCTCACGAAGAGGTATAGAATTTGATCCCACAAAGGTCAAAGCCATCATGGAAATGCCTCTCCCAAAAATCTCAAACAATTACATAGTCTCATGGGAGAAATATAATCCATTCGACGCTTCATATCACAGTTAGCCGATAAGTGTCATCATTTTAATCAATTTCTTAAGAAATATGCACAATTCTGATGGAACCAAGATTGCCAATATTCTTTCGCTAAACTCAAAGAATACCTTTCCATTCCACCTATCCTTATGTCACCATTCATGGATAAACCCATGTTGCTTTATACATATGCCACTGAGCATGTCATAGGAGCTTTGCTAGCACAACACAATGATCAATAAAAAGAACTGGTTTTTTATTACTTTAGTCAAACACTTATTGAGGATGAGGTACGATATTCCCAAATCAAAAAAGTATGCTTGGCAGTCACTTTCAAATCCCATAAGTTACGTCATTACTTTCTTAATCACACAACTAAATTGATCGCTAAGTTTGATCCCCTGAAGTATATCTTGTCTTGACCCATTCTAATAGGAAGAATGTCTAGCTAGGTCATCCTACTTAATAAATTTGACATCAAGTTCATTCCTCAAAAATAAATTAAAGGAAAAACCTTCACATACCAACTTGCCAAGGCACCTCTTCCTAGAACAGAACCGCTTCATTTTACATTTCTTGACGAAGATATTTTATACATAGACATCGCACCAGCCTAGACTCTATTATTGTATGGATCTTGTAATATCCATGGATTAGGAGGTGGTCCTTTGGTTATAACCCTTACAGGACATGTTATCCCCAAGTAATTTCTATTATCATTCCTGTGTACCAATAATATCATAGAGTATGAAGCTATCATAGAAGGATTAAAACTAGCTATATCTTAGAACCTTAAGGATTTTTTTGTATTTGGTGACTCTTTACTTATCATTAAATAGGTTACTGATGAATACCATGTCAAGGATGAAAAAATTATTCCATATAAGTGCATTGTAGATAGCCTCAAAAGATATTTTTGATTCATTGGTTTTCACCAAATCCCTTGAATTCATAAAAAATCCACAGATGATATGGAAATTATTGGATCTCTGTTAGAAATCGTATCCAATCAACCCTAGACACATTTTCTCATAGAACACCCCTTAACACATGCCTATAATCTATTTGAAACTACTATGGTATGTGAAACCATGGGTCTAGATAACCCTTGGTGCCATGATATTTATAATTTCATCCATGATAAAGCGTTTCCTACCAATATGAAACCAAGTCATAAAAGTGCATTAGCACAACGTGCCTCTTGTTACACCATTTTAGCAGACACTATCTATAGATGAGGTTATGATGGAAACCTACTTCGATGTCTTAATTAGGAGTATGCCTCTAGTGTTCTAACTAAAGTCCACTCTGGTATCTATGGAGTGCACACGAATAATATGGCGTTAGCCAAGAAAATTCTATGTGCTGGGTATTATTGGCCCACCATGGATAATAGCACATGTCATTTTTTCAAATGATGTCAATATTTTCAAAAACATGGCAACCTTATTCATGCACCTTCTCAAGCATTACAATCAATCACCACACCATATCCCTTCTCTCAATAGGGGCTCGATCTCATCGGTAAAATCATACCAATGTCGTCTGATGGACATAAGTTCATTATTACCGCTACCGATTACTTCACTAAATGGGTAGAATCTATGCATCTCACCTATGTTATCATAAGCCAAATATTAAAGTTCATTTTTAACAATATCATTTGTCGATTTAGTATTCCATCGTCTATTGTCACAGATAATGGGAAATCATTTAAAAACCACAATGTAAAAGACCTTGCCAAATGTTTTCACATCAAACTTAAGTGGTCTAGTCTATACTACCCCGAGGGTAACGGCTAAACAGAGGCAACCAATAAGACTTTAAAATCCATCATCAAATAAGTTTTCGATACACACGGACAAAATTTGCACACTCAAATCTACCCCGCTCTTTAGGCTTACCGCACACCTATAGGAGCCACTCCATTCTCCCTCATTTATGGTTGTGAATCCATTTAACCTGTTGAGGTTAAAATTCCATCCTTGAGAATATCCCTTAAATATGTAATTAATGAAGATGAATATTAACAATAATGACCTAATGAGCTTGATTTTCTTGATGAAAAATGACCTAACGCCCTCAATTATCTTCAAGTATATCAAAACCAACTACAACATAGTTATCATACAAAATTATGACCCAGAGAGTTCAAGTTTGGTGATTTCATTCTCAAAGAAAATCAAAAGAATACCACTAAAGAGTGAGAAAAACAAGGAAAATTTAAACCTAATTGGTTAGGATCCTATGTAATTACAACTAAATTTGGAGCCTAAATTGGCCTCTGAATATGTTCATGAACTTAACAAACTGATGAATGTAGTACATTCAAATAAATTCTATTTTTGAGGCACTCTCTATTCCAGGAGAAAACCACTTGTACATTTTTCCTCCTATCTTACTCATCTCCGAATAATTTAAAATCATTCATTCCATTGGCATATATTTTCACATCTTCAAGTTCATCATCAAAATCATATCTTCATATTCATCATCATGAGATAGGTGTTAATATAAATCCTATTAAGTTTTGTGAGTATCATACTTATAATGTCTCCCATTTTAAGCTACTTTCACCTATGTTCATACCTAAAAGCTTACTGATGGTAATATATTCCCTTCAAATAAATTATCTCTTTCACAACAAAGCTTTAATATTTCACCTATGGTCATACCTAGAAGCTTACTATTAGGTTGTGGAGATAACTGCTTCAAAAAGGCATGCATTGGAGGTTCACTGGTTTACACAGTAACTAACGTCAGTTAGCTAACTAGTGTCGGTCACCTGGGAGGAACCAGTGTTGGTTAGGGAACCTACATCGGTCAAGGAACCACCACTGGTTACATGTGCGTGAAAGTTTATATTTAATTCACGGGAATCAGATCTAGTTTTTATTTTAAAGCAAATCTAAAGGGTGTAATTGCATGGCTATTGTGCCCTAAGTTTTTATAGGCTTATATAAGGTATAAAAATAGGGTTAAATAGGTTAGAATAAGGAAAGAGAATAATTGATCTATCCTTGGTTGAAAGGATAAATAAAAAGAAGAAGAAGAAAAGTAGATTTCTTGAAGACAGGAGATTTCACAGAGATAAGTTTAACAGAAGGAAAGTGTAGGTACAATGTTGGATAGAAGATGGTATTATATTCTACTATATCTCCTTTGTATTATTTAGTCTCATGTAATGGCTTGCATAGTATGCAAATCACATAGTGTTTCTTATTGTTAGATCAACAGGTTATTGCTAGATTTTGTTATTGCTCATTCTTGTAGATCCACAGGTTATTGTGAGATCTTGTATTACAGATCCATAAAATCATGATGTATTATTGATCCATAGGAATCTAGTATTATAGAGGAAGTTTTCTTTATTTTTGCATAGGTTATGCAGTGATGGAGGAGAGACTTACTTCTTGGTGCATGGTTACGGTTGCACATTGGTAGACCCTTTTGAGAGGTCTTGTTTGCAAATTCACTGTGAAATATGGTGGTGTTTCAGAGGCATAGTTGTAGTGCACTCAGGTAGATACAGTTAGATATCTATAGGAGACACAACTGGTGGTATGGAGACACAGTTTAGTGTACTCAGGCATATTTGGTTGGAGATCTAGAGGACGATATACTCTTGTAGAGATACATGTACTCTTCTAAAGAAGAGTTAGTTTGTAATCTCTTTCTATATTATATATATGAGATCTCTATCTTTGGTGGACAAAGCCCACATTGGGTGAACCATAGTACATGTTGTGTTATGTGTGTGTACTTTTTTTGATTTTTATTATTCTTATTTACGCTTTGACTATTGTAGAGGGATTCTTAGATTTGTATTTGCATGTTCTGAGTTTTATATTCAATGGTTGTAATGTTTCCACATAGACCCATCCCCAAAAATTGGTATCAGAGCCTCGTTTGTTATCTTATCTGATACCAATGACTAATATCAAAGTTCTGTTATTTCAGAGAAAGGTTTTACTTCATTATTTTGTTAGTAGTTTATTGACAGGTGCATGAGAGCATGGTTTGTTTTTCTTGATGTGAAAATCATAGGAAGAGATTTAAATCTCAAGTGGAAGCTAGAAACGTGAGGTTTTTGGAGAATAAAGTGACCGACATCAGTTATGTGGCAACTGATGTCGGTAGGGTGGACGTGGTCAGTTACTAAGAAGCCTAGTTTTAAACATAAAATCACAAATCTGAAGAAATTGAAAGATGCATGAATGTGTCTTATTTTCTAAGGTGTTCTTGGTTCTTGGAGGTAAAAACATGGTGGTCAGATTGCATATCTAAGTAATAGAATTATGGTTTTATCTTGGTTTTGTAGTGCTTTGCATTTTAATTACACATGTATGTTTCGGATTACAGATATGAGGTAGAGGAGTAAGTTTTGCATCATTAGTACAGTTAGATGCATAACCTTCGGAAGAGAGGTTGTAGCACAAAAAAAATATGGGGCTTCCATTAGAGAAGCATGTAATTCCATTCAGTTGAAGATGTGGTTGAGTATCTTGGTGTTGGTAAGGTGATGTATTTCATCTTGATGCAATTTATTGCATTGATTTTTGGTATTGTTTTTGTACGAGATTTGGGTGCTTCTTGAAATGAATGGCTCAGCTCAGTTATTGGCTTTGATCGAAGTAGGAACCTAGTATGGTGTTCAATGTCAAATTGTGTGGCCTTGGGTTCATTCTAGCAGTACTGATGCCGGTCCTGAAACTGATGTTGGTCATAGAGGGTAACTGGTACTGGTCAACTAACCGAGGTTGTTCTCTATGGAAAATTATCTGTATAGATTTTTTTGCAGTAGGAGAGGGCATGGTGGTTTTATGTCCTACTTTTGGAGGATCTAGTTTCTTGCATGGAGTGTACATGGTAGAGATAATGTAGATCACTTCAATGTTTGGATCAGAAAGAGGACAGAGTTGGCTCGTTTAATCCAGTGATACTTTGGGTTAGGTATCTCTATATGGTTCATGTTTTATTTCTTTCATTTGGAGCAACTAATATTATGTTTGGATTGTGTGCACAAGTAAAAATTTGCACCATGAATATTTAGTGGTTTGAATTTTATTTATGGGATGTGTTGGAATCTTGAGGACAAGGGTACTCAGTCTAATAATGAGATCCTTAGTGAAAATTCATGTTTTGACACACAATTGCAGGTAACGGAAGAGGCCCTAGTACACATGGATAGAAAGAAGGTGATTCACCTAATTCACAAGAAGTCCAAAATTTTATCATGTAGAGGTGTTCTTGGTTAAGATGGGAATCGATTTATATTTCTTTCATCTTCTTTTATTTCTCACTGATATATATGTATGTATGTATGTATGTATGTATGTATGTATGTATGTATGTATGTATGTATGTATGTATGTATGTATATTGCAACTATTGTGCTTGTTATCAAATGTTGTGTAGGGGAGTTTATGTTGAGCAGGAGCAAGCCATAGTTGTTGGCATTGTAGGTTTGACAAAGATGCACATGCAGAGTGAGAGGAGGATGCTACTATTCAGAGTGGAAGGAGGCATAAAGTGGTTATGGAGGATAGTCATGACTTTGGAGGTATTTTGAGTTTATTGTATTGTGATGTCACTTCAGGTTTATTTTGTGGTGCCTAGATATCCATATGGGATGGGAGTTGATGGTTGATTCAATTTGGTTTAGAAGATGAAGCATTGTTTTGAGTTTGAATGGTGGAAAATGGATAAATTTGACTGTTACAAAGACTGACATCAGTTTTGGGTAACCGTGGTCAATCAGGGGTTGACCGATGTTGGTTGGGAAACTGTGGTTGGTTAGGCTATAGGTTTTATTGTAGTTTTTATTTACCATTTTTGAATGATGCCCTTTTTTTCTTTCATCTTGGTTGATTGTGCAGAGTATGTTGATGACATGTTTGCTAGTATTTACACTCTGTATTAGTGGCATGGTTTAACACGGAGGTTTTTTATTGACATTGATGAGCATAGGATTCATATTAGGCTTTGGAGTTAGTCAGTGGCAGACTTGGAGCTTCAGGAGAGCTTGGTGATATGGATGTATGTAGATGGCAAGTTTGTACACGTGGATAGATTTAGGTTTGTGAGTTTATGATGATACAGATGTTTGTTTTACACATTGATGCCTATGAGCATGATTAGGGAATGATTTTATTTCCTCTTATTACTATGTTACTCCATTATAGATATTTTCTACAGGTAGTTGTCTTGGACATGCAAGTTATTTATGCAGGGTTATATTTACAGATTGTAGTGTTTGGATTCTTTGAGTTATACAAGTTTTGTGGATTGATCACCCACTATTGCAGGTAGAACTCATTTGGGTTATCTTTACCCAGGATCTTGTTTTGCTTTTGCATATTCCAGTTTGAATGGTCTAGTCAGTTGCATTGGTTATTGCATGGAGACATGGATAGATGGTTGGATAACATGGTTGGTTTTACATGTATAGCTACATATGTGATTGAGGCTCACTACTTCAATTTGAGTGGGATCTCTTGTAGGTGTCTTAGTCATGAGGATTGTTGCGTGATGACCTATGTGTACTTAATTTTCTAATACTAATAACTAGTACTGTGTTACAATTCAGTGGGAGCTTGATGTTTGGTGTCATGGATCAGTTATAGCTTTGTGCAGGTTTGGTAAGTCATGGTTTTATCTTCTTGGTTTGAGAAGATGGTTTGAACTTCCTGGTTTTATTTATGAGAGAATTGTTGATTGATAGAAATATGGTCTTCACGGTATGTAGAGGACAGTGATGTACATGTACAGGTACAGGTTCAAAAATTTATCTCCAAGTGGGATATTTTTAGGTTGTGGAACTGAAATGCTTCACAAAGGCATGTATTTGAGGTTTACTAGTTTACACAGTAACTAGAATTGATTAGCTAACCAGTGTTGGCCACCTAGGAGGAACTGATGTTAGTTAAGGAACCTACATCGGTAAGGATAGGGAACCTCCATTGGTCAAGGAACCAGCATTGGTTATCTGTGCGTGAAAGTTTATATTTAACTCATGGGAATTATATCTAACTTTTGTTTTAAACAAAATATAAAGGATGTAATTGCATGGCTATTATGCCCTAAGCTTGTCTAGGATTATATAAGATAGAAAAATAGGGTTAGATAGGTTGAAATAAGGAAAGATAATAATTGAGCTATACTTGGTTGAAGGGATGAAGAAGAAGAAGAATAAAAAAGTAGATTGCCTAAAGACATGAGATTTCATAGAGAGAAGTTGAACATAAGGAAAGTGTAGGTAAATTGTTGGTGAGAAGATGGTATTATATTCTATTGTATTTCCTTTGTATTATTTAGTCTCTTTTAATGGCTTGCATAGTATGCAAAGAACTTAGTATTTCTTCTTGTTAGATCTACAGGTTATTGTGAGATCTTGTTATCACTCATTCTTGTAGACCCACAGGTTGTTGTGAGATTTTGTATTACAGATCCATGAGATCATGATATATTGTTGATACATAGGAATCTAGTATTATAGAGGAATTTTTCTTCATGTTTGCACAAGTTATGTAGTAATGGAGGAGAGACTTACTTCTTGGTACATGGTTACGTTTGCACATTGGTAGACCCTTTTGAGAGGTCTTGTTTATAGATTCACTATCATATCTAGTGATGTTTTAGAGGCATGGTTATAGTGCACTCAGGTAGATATTATTAGATATATAGAGGAGACATAGGTGGTGGTATGGAGGTGCGGTTTAGTGTACTCAGGAATATCTAGTTGGAGATCTGGCAGAGGAGATACTCTTGTAGAGATACATGTACTCTTCTGCATAAGAGTTGTTTTGTAATCTCTTGTTATATTATATATATATATATATGAGATCTCTATATTTGGTGGACGTAGCCCACATTAGGTGAACCACAGTACATGTTGTGTTATGTGTATGAAATTTATGTGATTTGGATTATTCTTGTTTACGCTTTCACTACTGTACATTTTGTGGTGATTTTTAGATTCGTATTTTCATGTTCTGAGTTTTATATTTAATTGTTGTAATGTTTCCGCATAGAACCATCCCCAATAGTTCAGGAACTTGACGAACTGATGAACGTAGTACCTTTAAAGAAATTCTATTCTTGAGTCACTCTCTATTCCGAGAGACAACCACTTGTACATTGTTCCTTCTATCCTACTCATCTCCGAATAATTTAAAATCATTCATTCCATTGGAAAATATTTTCATTATCAAAATCACATCTTCATATTCATCATCATGAGATAGGTGTTAATATAAATCCTATTAAGTTTTGTGAGTATCATACTTCTTATAATGTCTCCCATTTTCATCTACTTTCACCTATGGTCATACCTAGAAGCTTACTGATGGTAATAAATTCCCTTAAATGAAATGATCTCTTTCACAACAAAGCTCTAAACTTCTTTACCTAGTTCATTCAATCATCCATCTCATTCTTCGGTGTTGAACCCTAATGTCCTACTAGTTGTGTGGGGTTGAGATTGGGGACAGGTGTTCCTTCGTAAATAAAAATCACTATTAAGAAATTCAATAAATTAAATAAATTGTGAATAATTCATCATCACACCTTTTATCCTTCAAAGTCTTTGGTGTTGAGCCCACACTTCTTACTAGTAGTGTGAGACTGGGAATGGAGGGAGGTGCCCTTACTTGTCTACGTATTTTCTTTAGTGATAAACCTTTGCCTCTAAATGGTGGCATGAGGTAAAGCATAGAGGTTCATTCATAAATCACAAACCATAAAAATGTTACAAAAACATTCATATAAATTAAAAAATCAAAAATTAAAAAAAATTACTCGCCTATTTTTTTCCTTCGGTAATGAGCCCTTGCTTCTTACTAGAAGCATGGGGTAAGACATAGGGAGTCATTGCAAAAACACAAAATATTATAAATCTGAAAGTTCTTACAATTATAAAATACCCAAAGAAGTAATTTAGATGCCTAAATGAAGAGAGAACTATCCCTTCACCTCATATCTTACCAATTAGTGGGCCACATAATTGTCTATGTCTAGCTCATGACCTATAAAGAGAAAGTCATTTTGAAACTGGTTCAGTAATCTTAAGAAGAATTGAGTCACAATTTCCCAAATGGATTGTTGTTAACACTTGTCTCTATATTTATTATCTGCATCCTGTGTCCTTCTTGATTCCTAGTGATGAGCCCTCACATCTTACTAGTTGTGTGGAGTCACGAATGGAGTTGGACTTCTTTTCATCTTATCATCACCAACATATCATGCCAATGGAATGGGAATTTTTATATTATTTGAATCATGGGTTACCATGAGGAACACTGTACATATAGATGATACCCTAGTTTATCACCTCTCATAAGAATTTAGCATTTTGGTCCATAAATTTCCAAAAAAATCCCCAAAAATAGTATAAAATCCAAAAAACATTAGAAAATATCAAAAATCCTAAAACATTAGAAAATCTCAAAAATCCAAAAACATTATAAAATATCAAATATACGAAAACATTAGAAAATCTCCAAAATCCCCAAAACATACAAAACCCTTAAAATTACCAAAACTTTCAAAAATCATAAAATCTTACAAATTTGAAAAATATCAAAAAACCCCAAAAACTTAACAATAAACACAATTCATCCCTTGAACTATTATCCCTAAAAAATGTTCCAACCACCTTCACACCACTTCCCCTCACATGCATCCTCACTTGGGGAAAATATGGTTCTCATTTTTTACTTATTTGAGGACAATGATCTAATCCATTCTGAATCATTGCGTCATTGCTTAAGGAAAAATCAATCAATCATCATTGTAGAACATGTTAGGGACATGTTTACATGTTCTTGTGTTGCATTATTTGTTACAAATTTATTTTTTATCTGGTATCTAGATATATTACAGGGGAGTCTTGATTTTATGTATCCTAGTGTTCTCTCTAATATACTTATGCTATATGATTTCATATCGTACTAGGGCATCATACCTTTTTGATGGCCTCTGTCTATGATGCCATGCATATCACAGTCTAGTCATTCTAAACCTTATATATCATGATACATCCTCTTATGTGCTATATTAAAATTAATATTATTTCATCACATGAGTATCTTCTTGCATGATCAAAATATTACTTTTCACCCTATCCATTCTCTTGTACTAATACATTTTCCATTTTGGGAATTCA